>PVLA01003471.1:0-199442 GCA_004027455.1 Hydrochoerus hydrochaeris
AAAAAACCAACAAAACAAAAAAAACCCTGCATGTTTTACTTTTTCTCTTTTTTCTCTTCTTTCTTCACATCACTCTTTTCCTTATCTTTCTCTTTGTCATCTTTTCTATCCTTCTTGCTCTCTTCTTTCTCCTGCCCCTCCTTCTTCTCTGCGTCCCGATTGGCAATCTTGTTGTTGATGAGGTTGTGCAGGGCGACCACAGAGCGGATCAGAGAGGCCAAGTACACCACCACCATCTGGTCGTTGGTCTTTAGGTAGAAGGCCTTGACGAACTCCTGCAGGCTGACGTCGGGCAGCAGGTTGAAGACGTCCTGCAGCTGGTAGATGATCTGGTGGTTGATGGGCAGCTTGCCTGTGGCCACCTTTTCCAGATAGCTCCGGATGTCCAGCAGCTTGGAGTTCAGTCCCTTCAGGCCATGGACCTGGTTTGTGATCCGCTGGGAGAGGGTGCCCACTGTAGTGTCTTTGATGTCTCTGTAGTGACCCGCATCAAAGGGAAGAAGAAGCGTCAGGGACCACGCTGCCACCCAGTTCTCCTATTCTAAGCAAACGCCTAGCTTTGCAGGGAGGGACAGAGGACCTCATGTGCTCTAGGCAAGCGATTTACCACTGAGCTCCACCCTCAGCCCTAAAATGTAACGTTTCCATCTGATACAGCTGGGTATAAATGACTTCAAATTTGTTTTTATTTGGGGGTCCACATTTTGTGTTTCTCAGGACAGCGCACTGTCCAAAAGATTATAAAACAAAGCTAAAATGAAACTTTTGGAGCTCCTTAGCCGGGCGTGGTCCACACACCTATGGGCCCAGCACTGGGTGAGGGTAGAGGATTGAGTCTGAGGTGAGGCTGGCTGCCCAGTGAGGTCCTGTCTCAAAAGACCAGCATTCTCCACCGCACTGTTCTGGTTCCCATAAGGGATGGGAACCCTGCATTTCTAAGATGTTTGAAAAGCTTAAATCAGGAGTAATTTTCAGAACTGAAAGAAACCTTAATTGTCTGATAGACACTATGACTTTTCTAAGGAAGGATTACACAGACAGGATTCTGAAACAAAGCCCGCCCCAAGATGAGGATTCTCTGCAGTACTCAGAAGGAACAACGCAGGCCACATTCATTCCACAAACCGGCTCTGGCCCTGTGACAGCAACATCCTGGTTTGTGGACAAGGAGTGTGATCAAGGACTCAAGTGACTTTAGAGATGACATAGTCCAACTTGCTCAATTTGTGGATCAGCAAAGAGGCCCAGAAAAGGCTTGCGATTTGTTCAGAATAAGAGAATCATTTAGGGACAGTGTGAACAAGAACCTGAACCCAGGTCTCCAAGACTCCGGAATGGACCCCACCCCAATGCGCTGCGCCAAGCCTCACCGTAACAAGTGCTCCACGCCAACCTCCTCGGCCTCCTCCGCGCCGATCTCACTGGTCACGTGCTCAAACGTTTTGGAGGTCGGAGTCCCATCCTGGGAGAAGAGGCTTAGCTACAGTTACTCACTTCCAACCAGCCACGCGGCACGCGTCCCACTCACACCGCTTTCCCTTCAGCCAGCGCGTTACCCAGTAGCAGGCAGCAAGGTGGGTCAGGTTTGCCCTGAAAGCTCAGCCTGCAAAGCTCAAATCACTGTGGCACTGTTAGTTTGTCTGCATGTCACAGTGGCCACTAAACTATTTTCTGAGTTTTGTTTTTTTTTTAAAGAAAAATACTGATCTCTCAAGCTCATGCTGGGGATGGATGCCCAGAGACATCCCTACTGGTTTTTAATATCCATAGCGCTTTCTATAATGGGAAAAACATAGAATACCAGCATCTGAGGCAAGATCATGGCAGACCGTACAACTCGCAACTGTTTATTGTCCCTTCAGCCAAATGATTCCAGTGCACCATGAATGGTGCAGAGTAACTGGCTTCCAGGGGGTCTGAGTGAGCCAAGGGCTCCGCTGGGGTGGTGGCTCACTGGGTCAGTCGGTCAGTCTGTGATGGGATCAAGACACTGCTCAGACCTATGGCCACAGCGGCTGTGCTGCCCCTGGGAGGCCTGCGAGAGGCCCTATAGCCAGATTGAGGCCGGGAACAGGGCAGCCTCGGGACATTGGGCAGGTGATGTAACTCATGCCGCGCGCTGCTAATGCTGTCATTCTTCTACTGTAAATAGGACAATGGGAATACTGTAAGAAGCACGCACCTCTGCTCTGGATGCTGAATCTGATAGGACATATGCTTTCTAGCTACTAATTCTTCGGTTCATATTCTAAGGTGGCAGGGTTAAAAGTTAACTAAAATCACATGGCACAAGACCGAGAATTAAAAGCCTTGAAATAAGCAATACTTTTAGATCAAAGCTTCTTGGTCTAAACAAAAATAGAATAGGGCTAATAATGTAAGGCTTATGTGCAGGAAGTGATACTAAATTATTCTTTTCCAAATTTGAAGGGTAAGCAGTACATATTTAAATCCCAAACCAGGCTTTAATCCATCTCTCAAGCTCTTTACTGTAGAAAGTTCAGACTGAACTTTTTGGTAGATATCCTAGGTACAAACTCCCTCTGTTCTGAAATTCTACCCTGGAGACAGAGGAAAGCCGCATTCTGGCAACCCTTCACTTTTATACCCGACGCAAGCCAGGTGTCAAGCAATCACACAGACAGGTCCTGTTATCTTGTTCTTGGCACCTCTGAGTCAACTCTCTGCAGATCTAGGATCCGGTCTGCAGGGCTGGCCGTCAGTCTCTGGGGAGAAGACACTGCCGCAGGGAAGGTGCACAGTGGCCACCACGTAGGCGAGGACCGAACTCAGCAGACTGCGCTTCCTTCGCCACAGACGCCTCTGAGCTATCATCCAGCTACTCTAGGCTTCAGTTTCATTTGTGAAAGGGGATTTCAGACCTCTTTAGTCCTGTGTATTTCTAAAACCTGGCGACTCAAAAACTCAAGGGGAATAAAACTGCCAGACTCAACTGTTGACAGAAATCAATCACCTTCTCTTTGTTAGAGAGAAAGGACTTGTTGACTTAAAAATGGAACAAGAAACAAGCGCTCAGCCAGGTGCAAATCTAAGCTGGGCTCACGGCAAGGGGACTCACATCGTGAACTTCCTCCACGGAAATGTATGCTTCTGTGGGCAGCCCCAGGTCCTTTGGCTTCACGTCAATGATGACCAGCACCTGGCAGAGGAACACAGCTGAGCAAACCACTGTGACTCAACAGGAAAGCCGTAATTCCAGCTATTCTTCTAATGATTACTGGAGCTATTTCATTCATTTAATCAGAAATGAGACAGAATTTTCAGCAAGAATGAGTTTATATTTCAAATTATCCCATCATTTGCTGCATTCTTCACTGCCCTCCATTAACAAGCTGAGAGGTTGCACAGATGGGAATCAGTCAAGCAAACCATGATTTCAATCCCGGACTCTCCACTCCCAGACCATACTCAACACTGTGAGCCTGAGAGGATTAGGTCAGTCAATTGTCTGGCAATTAGCAGGCATTCACTGCTATTTTCTAATTAGATTACTAAATCCATTAGGTTATGGCACAGAACATTACAAGCTTATAGAGGAGAAGCAGTGAGCTGACTCACTTCCCAAATCCTTCTTAGGATGCCCTTAAATGGGCTGGTAAAGGCAACACATTATTCAAGAGTTTCAAATACAGACAGCACTTACTGAGTTAGGGCAGTATCTTTTCATGAGTTCATTGATGGCGATGTCATTCTTATGTAATTTAGGGCCTGTGTGGTACCACCCAACTATTCTTTCTCTGGCTGGGAAGGAAAAAATTAAGTGTTAGTTGTTTCAGGAAGATTTATACAACTCACTTAAGAAGACTAAGTGTATCAGGAGTTAACTCCTCTGTCTTCTTGAAAATTCCAAGCACCTACATTATTTTTTAAAAATTTATTTATTTATCTGTCTTTTTGAGACAATGTCTTGCTATGCAGCTCAGACTGGCTCTGGACTCACTTTGTAGCCCAGGCTGCTCTTGAACTTGCAATGATCCTCCTGTCTCGGCCTCCCAAGTGCTGGAGTTACAGAAGTGCACCACCATGCCTGGCCAGATGTCTACTTTAAACCTTGACATACTTGTGAAATCTAAGACTCAAAAGCAGATTTCTTAGGAAATGTGCAGTGTGTTAGCCAGTTGTGGTGGAACATGTCTGTAACCCAGTAATCTAGGAAGTTGAGGCAGGATATTTTAAGTTTGAGCCCAGGTGAGGCAACTTAAGGGAATCCATCTTAATTTTTTTTGTTTTTTTAAGGGCTAGGGACATGGTTCTGTGTGAAGGCCTAGGGTTCAATCCTGAGTAATGCGTAAAAAATAAAAAGCAAACCCCAAAGTAGTATTGCATATGATCCAGAGATATCTATCACTCCGGACTACTTGAAGAGTCTAGTCATAATGAAACAACTAGAGAACAGTTCTCAGGCAATACATTAGCAAATGCAAGTTCATGTCACATGGACGGCAACTCTGAGTGCTGGAGGAATATACACTGCCAAAGCAATGGAATAAAAGTGACATGTGCTGCTGTTACTAAAAGTCTAGCTCTTCTTTTTTCTGCTGCATTCAAAGGACATAAGCGGACTACTGACCTTAAATTACTAGCCTAGCTTTTCACTGAATCTTGTTCAGTTCTCTACTGCTATTAGTAACTTTAAGAAAGTCAAGACTTACCATTGACTTTCTTAAACATTCCATACATGTTTTCCAAATAATCATGGTCTAAGAACCAGACAGAGTCATCCTTGTCATCTTCATCAAAAGGGACTAAACAGAAAGACAAAAAAATAAAAAATTAAGATTTAGTTTAGGGTGTGAGCTCCAAATCCAGAGCACAGGTCAAAAGCAGAGATCTCTAGATCAGACTTGACTTGATCTTAAGTATTTAATTTGTCCAATACGACATTAAATTTTGAACTTGCCTTGTTCAATGCTAGAATTCATACAAAAATCCAGATTTCCATTTTCTCCTAAAAATCTAGAAGACCTGGCAACTGCTGGGTAGAGGCTTTAAAAAAGGACAAGTGCTCTTCTGCTTGCTAGAACCCCCATCAATTCATAACAGTTCCCATTTGGCAAATTACATTGCTGGCTGGTCCTCTTGGACACTGGAATTATTGACCTAGTCTAGAAGCCAGACCTACAATTACTGTTTCATGATGGCTTCTTTGATCATAAAAGCAGTATGTACAGCATAAAAGTAAAGTTCTTACACTTATTTGTTTACACACTGGCTGTTGCTGCTTTTGTACTCTAACAGCAGAGAAGCATAGTTACAACACTACTACAAAGCCTGTAAATTAAAAATATTTACGGTCTTGTCTAGTGGGTAGACTTTTGGTTCCCTTTACAATACTTTGGCAAGCCAGAACCTTTGGACTATGGTAAAAAAAAGAAAAAGAAAAAAAAAGATAATAAATATTTGTTTGTTTTTTATTTATTTTGAGACAGGGTCTTGCTATGTAGCCCAGGCTCCCTTTGAACTCAGTGATCCCCTGCCTTAACCTCCCAAGTGCTTTGATTACAGGCGTGCACCACCGACCCAGGACAATAAATGTTTATTGTTTTTTTTAACAGTAAAACTGACATTTTAAGCATGCTCAGAAAAATGTAGTTTGTCCTTTACCTGCAAAACTGTTGGATACATCAAGTACCTTCTTTTGCCATGACCCCAAAAGCACACCAACAACACGCTTCTGGTTTCCAACCTTGCCGATTCTGAGTGGAAAAAACATGCACAGATACACAGACCCAAGAATGAGATACTTACTGGCAAATACCGACAGTACAGCTAGAATTTAATTCACCTGGGAACTCATCTCCCTAGACTAAATAGGGTCAGGCCATCTTGCAAAGGTAAGTGAAGGAGGAACTCCTGAACTTGATACACAGGGGCCCTTTTTACCTGCCTCTAACTGCAAAGTAACGCAAGCTGAGAAAAATTCAAGCTATTTTTCTTCGTAGTCTCCTGTTCTCCTTTATACTTTCTTCTCTTTATCCTCAAATTTCTTTAGGGATAAAGATGCTAGCAGTTTTATGCCTGGCTTCCAGGGGTGCCAATTCTTTTCCAGAACATCTGCCCTCTACATACAAGCCTCAGCTGACCTATTCTTTGTACAGTTTAGAGGTTTTATAGAAAGTGTTCTGATCCAGTGGTGTAAATGTACCACCTCCTGCCTCTCTGGCTTATTAGGCAGAAATTCCCACATTTCAAAGGAAACTTTTCCTGGGCTTTTATTTGGATCTACAAAAGTTCACTGGTTTTAAAAAGCTCTACATTTCTTATGTGGTGAAACAGCTAGTAGTGCCTGATAGCACTACGCCCTTACTAAGTGTCAAGAAAGAACAGAACAGGGAGGTGGCTGCTCCATTAGAGCTCCAGTATCTCAGGAGAGTTGTTACCTACTGGTGAGTAGAAAAGCCCACATGTCCCATTAGGCTGGGGCGTTTACAACCAGTGGAACTGAGAGGAACCATAAAACTTATCCAGTCTTGCGTGAATTTTTGGGTTTGGCTGAATTGAGCTGAACAAAGCATGACACAGGAGAAAGGACAGCAAGCATGACTTTGAAGCAGATGCACCCGGAAGTCTTCACTAATTCAATTATCTTGTAAAAATCTCTGAACACGTGCAACAGGTACAGCAGGACAAACAGCTGCAAGAGTACAGGGTGATCAGCACAGCAAGCTATCAGGTGATCTATTGGGACATTTTCTCACCTTATCCATTAACGTCAAAATCTCCAACTCGTCTCATTAAAAAAAAAAAAAAAGGAAAAAAAAAACCCGGCCACCTCATTTACATTTTACTATCGTCAAATCAGAATCTCTCTTACAAAGGATCACGGGTTGACAGCACCGCCCATACAGGAAATCATTCCGAGTGCTGAGCGCGGTATTGTGGGATATCGGTAGGTCTGTCAGAATTTCGGTATTCGGAATATTGGTATTTCAGAATATCGAATAGCGGTATTTCACAATATCTCATATCGGTACTTCACAATATCGTAACATCGGCATTTCGCAAATTCAGCATTTCAGAATTCCCAAAACTGGTGTTTCGGTGACCACCATCAGAAGCACGCAAGCGGGGCAGTGCAGCGCTTTCCCACGATAACAGCGTCGTTATAGTGCGAAGGGCGGGCCCGGCGGCGGAAGAGCGCGAGCCTGGCTCCCCATGCAACAGCATCATGCAATTTCGGATAACGAGCACGCAGTCCGGGCGTCGGAATGGCGGCTGGGACGGGGGCGGCTCCGGGTCACTAGGCTTCACCAACCGAGACTGGTCTGTGCCCGACTGAGCTGCTCGGCGCCCAGCCTGCGTCCCCAGCCCGCCCACCGCCGCCGCGCGGTCCCCAGCGTGCCTGTGACTCAGCAACCTGGCGCCGCCGGCCCAGCTAGGCCGCCCCGCGCTGCCAGCCTCACCGGTTGAAATGATCGACCACACTGAGCAGTACCAGGGGGTGGACCACCACCTTCTGCACAGCTAGTTCCGGCATCACGGCACGCCCCGCCCTCCTGGCTCAGCTCCCAGCGACCCGCGGAACGCCGTTAAACGTAGTTTTCCAACGCTGTATGTTCCAGCCAAATACACCGTCTACAAACGTTACAGTCGCAGGCACTCCGACCCCAGATCTTCCGTTTCCGGTTTGGCAGCCGTCGCTCAGCATTTTTTTTCAGATCCCAGAATGCTTCGCGCGACATGCCCACACTGTCGCTAGGGCTGCCATCTTGAGGAAGGGAAAGGGTTGGTAAAAGACCGGGTTGTTTTGGGTTTTACGCTTTGCGTTTTCTTAGGTTTTAAAGCCAGAGAGACCCTGGAGCCTGCTAAGGATTGATTTGGTAGTGCGTCAGCAGCGGCTTTTCTCCTCTGTTCATCCTTGTCCTCCATTCCTGTTCCTCTGAAAACTAGAAAAATATTCAGAAAACCAAAATAGTAATAATTTATTATTTCAGAAAATGTTCACCTTGGCTTCAAGTCAAAGTCCTTCAGGGTGTTTAGAGACATTTTTTTCCAGCAGCGTTTGTTTTTGAATGTCCTGGGCATCCAACCCAGGGTCTTGTGACTGCTCTACCACTGGGCTACATCCCACCCCCTTTCACAGAAACTTTTAATATGTAACTTTAGAAATGCTTTTAGCTCAGATTTGAGTAATTTATCTTGTAACTTTCACTGTCAAGGAATTTTCACATGATCTTTACTGTATATGGTGCAAATAATGTACGAGGCAGCTTGCAGATTTCTGCTTGTCTTTATGTTAACTTGCTGTGTAGTCTGGGCCAGTGCATTGTAATTTGCCAGACTATAAAGGTTGCTTTTTGAAACTTAGGGAGTTAGTTGCATTAAGCAAAGATGGGAAGCAGAAGCTGTGATTTCATATTTTTCTGGAAAAAGAAACAGGAAGATTGACATAGAAAATGTAGCAAAGCCTTAATCTTATTTGCAGAAGGAGAAAAATTACATTGTTTAACACGGGTTTGTATTGTCTTGCTTAAACTTGCTGTGTTTCTGTTAACAAAAACGATACAGAATTTCTGCAATGTGAATTACTTTATTTACTAGTTTTGTCTTATCTAGGCTGTACATTCCCTCTATCACCACAGGATTTCCCCTAGTATTGGGGCTTCTTCTTTCACTTCTGTATGTGTCAAGGAGCACATACAGTTTCTCTTGCATTTTTACAAGTGTGTGTGTGTTTTGGTGGTGGTGAAAAGCATGATGACAAGACTGGGAGTTGGACACCAATGATAAAATTAATGTGGTCAGGATTTTTCATGTGTCTGCATTAAAAAATATCCATGCCTTCTGTCTGCAAGTTGACTTTCTGTTCAGGCTTTCTGCTCTATCTATAAGAAAGTAATGGCTGGATGTACTCATTTTGTTCAGCATTAATTAGAAGCTAAATGCTATATTTAACAAGAAAGATATAAGAATTAATTTTAGGGAAAGAAAACCACAAATTACTGAACCTGTCTATTGCATGGCAACAATATGCCAATATATATAAGTATTCAGAAAGTTCATTCCTTTAATTAATGCTTCCCAAACTGTGATATGCTTACAAATCGCTGGAGACATTATTGAAATACAGATTTTGATTCTGTAAGGCTGGGATGGGACCTGAGTTTCCTTACTCCTACCAAACTTTCAGGTGAGGCCCATGCTGTGTTAGTAAAACTTGAAACAATTTAGAAAGAAGTATTAGAGCTGGGGGCTTAGCTCAGCAGCATAAGCACCTGCCTGGCAAGTGCAAGGTCCTGAGTTTGGTTCCTGGTACCAAAAAAAAAAAAAGTATTTTCCTGTTTTACAAATGCAAGTTGTTGTTCAGATGTTCCTCTCATGGTGGGCTTTTCCAGACCACTTTATTTAAAATTCCACGTTTCTCCTACTACCTGTTTCTGTTTTAGTTCTCTCTGAACGATTTGCCACTTTTGAACACACTGTCGAATTTACCTATTGTTTGTCGTCCTTTTTTCCTTATTGCAAGTTAAGCTCCTGTTCAGTTCTGCAGTGTGTTGAAAGTCCTGGCACACAGTAGTGATTATGTGATTGAATAATTAACACGTGAATGAAGTGGAATACAACCGTGAGGCTCAGACATCGGAGAGGATCTTCCAGTGATTCCATAGCAGGCTTCTGTGCTCCCATTTCTTTTGCTTTAAACTGCACCACTCTGAAGCAAAAGAATTGCAGTTGTTTCATGAATTTCAAGCCTTAAAAAGGATTATGTTAGATTTCACCTTGGGTTCATATTGCCGCTGTAGGCCTAGCAAGCTCTTTAGAAGCATCTTGGTGGTATCCAATCTTGACTCACTTGAGGCAGTGTGACATTGACTTCGAACTAAAAAATCATTCAGGCCACACATGATCATTGTGGAAAATTGAAATGTTTGGTAAACAAAAAATAAAAATAAATTACAGTCACTTGAAACCTTTCCATGTAGAGAAAGCCAGTACTATCAATGGTCTAAACTGCTTGACCTCATCTTGTAATACTTCGTCGTTAGCTTCCTGGTGGTGCTTCCTTTTCCAGTTTGGCCCTCCTCCGCCATTACAAAGGGGGTCTGAGCAGGATTTAAAATTGATCACTTGGCTTTTTATGTTTACTTGTGAGCCTGTCCAAGGGCTAGGCCCTTTGTCTGGAGGTGGGCAGTGGATTCATAGTAAGTGAATCTCTGAATCACTGGTTCTAGCTGAGGCCTGTAGTGGTTTGTGATGCTCTGACACCTCAAAGGCCAAGATAAAGCCACAGCTGAGGACACCTGGCTCCCCAGTTAACTAGATAAAGACTGTAACTGCAGGAAGGTCAGTCTGGAGATAAGCTAGTTCTCCTGAATTAATATAATTCATTATTTGGAGAAGTCCTTGAGCAGACTCCCAAGGTCCTACTCAGTTTACCGAGTTTTCCACTGTAAACCCTTCCCTTGTTCAAAAACCTAATACATATGTGTCCCCCAGAGCAGTTCTCTGTCTCAGACACTAGGGAATCTTGAATTCTGCTAGAGGGTTTTGATCTTCCTGGAGCCTTAAAGACACATCACTTGTCTCTTATTTAAGCCTTCGCCGTCCACTCCTTTGGGAGGTTGTGGACCTGATCTGTTTGTGATACGACTCTGTCTTCCATGAAGTACTGGCAGTTGTTCCAGGGCCTTCTCACTGAGCTATATCTCTAGCCCTTTTATATTTTATTATTTTGAGACAGGGCCTCAGTGACTCACTAAGTTGCCCAGACTGGGCTCATACTTGTTTTCCTGCCTCAGCTGCCCAGAGTACTGGGATTATAGGCGTGCATCACCATGTCTGGATAATTATGTTCCTTTTTGAATGGAAAACTCCATGCCTGCACCAGAGTAGAGAGAATAGTTTAATGAAGCTTCACAAAACTATTACTGTCTTCAAATCACCTTACTTCCCTTGTCTGACCTGTTAGTTCCTGTCCTCAGAGCAAAGAATTGTTTATCAGTTTCTGGTGAATTGTTCAGGAAATTTAAAAAAATGTACCTTTCAGCATCTGTGCACATAGCTGAAAAACATGGAAATGGAATTTAACTCTGCATACAGTTCTCATACAATTTATTTTTAGTTTAACACATTTTGCATCATGTCTACGTGTACACCATCATGAATAGCTCATAGAATGGACTTGATTTCTTTATAATGGGCCCTCTCCATCTGCTCAGAGGTCCAACTACAACATTATAAACTCCCAGCATCTATAAGCTGGGACGGGGCAAAAACCATTCAAAGATGTTTCTAGAGCACATTCATTTTTTTCATTGTCATATAATTGTAACTTGGCATACTTTTATAACCAAGGTCTCTCAAGATTTCCTCAGTGTTTAACCAACATGGTGTGGTATTGGGTCATAACTAGCACTACTGTTTTAATCACTTCTCATATAGAATAAACAAAGTTCTTGCCCTTTCAAACTTGTGGTCTTGTCAGGGATGCTGGATGTAACAGAGTCATACCTTGATTCTCTGCTACTTTGAAACTTGTTAAATTTGGTATTCAGCATATTTTAATTGAAAAAATTTTCTCATTACTCATCATTTGATATTCAGGTTGGAAGCTAGAACTTGTTGGTGTCCATGGTCTTGTGACTCCACTTTCCAGCCAAAACAGTTTTTGGTACTCTTCATTTTTTGGTACTTGTGCCTCCCAGAATCATTTAATGATGAGTCCTAAAGGGTCACTGTAATCAATATGTGCTATCCAAGGGTGTCCTTGGCTAAGTGGAAGCCAGAGGCAGTGGTTCCCAGTGAATCCTGCCTCCCAACATTCATAGCCTGGAGTAGTCTGCTCTTAAGAGCAGGCATATGACTTGCACAGTTAGGGAAATATTAGCTGAGCCATTGTGTATGAGGTCTGGCTACACTGGTCACACCTCAGGGGACAGGAAAAGAATTTCTAAGTTCCCAGCTGTTCTGGTCAATCCAGCTCAGAAATGTGAGAGAAAAAGCCCTGATGGGTGTTCAGTCCTGGTAGACACCACCAGGCCAGAAGAACTGCCTTGCTGAGCCTAGCCCAGGTTCTAGGATCCTGAGAAGTAATACATCATTGTTGCTGCTTTACATCACAAAGTTTTGTGTGGTTTGTTATGCAGCATATATAACAGCAATACCAGGCAATCTGTGGAATCTCTATGACCTAAGGTTCTTCATCAATTCATTACCTGTCATATAGTAGCTGCTCCATAAATAGTTCATTCACTTCTCAAATCTCATTTGCTTCTTTCACTCTCATTTGAGAGTTAAGCCTTGTCATGGTTTGGGTCAGTGGTCCCCAAGCCTCATGTAATTATGGATGTGACCAAATCTAGCGTTTGTGATTGGTTCATTGTTAGTGCTTGGATTGGTGGTGTGAGTGTTTCACCTGCCCAGGGGTGGAGCCAGTATATGATGTATTGGTGGGAAGGTGTGTCTCTCTTTCTCTTGACTGTGCTTTACTGTTTGTAGCTGGCCATGAATGGTGGCCCTTCATGCCACTCTGCTGCTTGGAGCCAGCTAAGTGTGGACTGAAACCTCCAAAATTGTAAGAAATAAATCTTTCCTTCTTTCATGGTAGGAGTTGGGTATTTTGTCTCAGCAATGAGACTGAAAAGTAACTAAGACAAGCCTCTCTCATGGGACTGTGCCCAGCTCAAGTGCTATGCTGAGGGTAAAGAGATTCCTAAGGTGAGGCAGCAGTTTGGGAAACTCATGTGAGTGTAGAGAAACTGGAGCAGCTACCTAGAAGAGGATAAATTTTTGACACCTCAGGTACCATTTCTTGGAAGCTTCATCCTTCTCAACTCCTGAGAAGGTAACAGAAAACAGCACAGATCACGAGCCAGATCTAGATGTGAGTTCTGCCTTTCCTGTTTACTGGCTGTTATTTTTGTCTTTATTTTTTAATTAGTTTTTGTCTTTTTGAGACCGGGTTTTACTATGCAATTCAAACGGGTCTTGAACTTACTTTGTACCCCAGGCTGGCTCCAAATAATAGCACTTTTCCTGCCTCAGCCTCTGGAGTGTAAGGATTACAGGCATGTGCTGCCATGCCTGGTTTATTTTTAAATAAATTACTTAATCTTTCTATGTCTCAATTTCTTCCTTAATAAGATAGGGATGACAAGAGTGCCTGATGCCCAGGGAGGAGAGCTAAGGAGGGGGCAATGGTTGTGCTGTGCTGAGCAGAGAGTATGGGTAGAAAAAAAGAGAGAGCGCAATTGAGTGCTGCCACCCAAGCAGCTCCTGAGGTTCTTGGAGTTAAGGACGGTGAGAGAATGAGAAAATACAGAAGAGATAAAGTTGGGGTCAGGGGGAGCCCTTATCCTCCTGATGGGAAGAAAGGAACTGGCTTTATTGAAACCTTTTAGCAACTTAATGTCACATGACTCCCTGTTGTCCTAGCAACCCACTGTTGAGGTTGTTTTGGGGCCAGGTGTTCTCTGGGCTGAAGCAGCTTCTTCACGTGGTTTGCCCCAGGTGCTCTTTGCTCTTGGAATGAGCATGCTACAGCCTTGCAGTGTGGTCAATTTCCAGCTTCAATGGCTCCCAACAGTTGAGCATCCTTAATCTACAAATCTAAAATCTGAAATCTTCCAAAATCTGGAACTTTTTGAGTGCCAACATGATACAACAATTAGATAATTCTACACCATGAAACTTTGTTTCAGGCATACAATTATTAAAAATAAATAAATGTATAAAATAAACTTCAGGCTACATGTATAAGGTGTATACACACATAAATGAATTTTGTGTTTAGCCTTGGATCCCACCTGAAGATATATATCTCACAAATGTGCAAATATTCTGAAATGCAGAAAAATCCAAAATCTGAAACGCATCTAGTTCCAAGCATTTTGAATAAGAGATACTTGATCTGTAGTGAGAAATAAAGCTTAAGTGGTAGGATTAAAAACTCCAAGCCAGGCATGGTAGTGTATATGTAATCCCAGCACTTGGGAGGCTGAGGCAGGAAGATTGCCCGGAGCTCAAGGCCAGCCTGCACTGCAAAGCAAGACCTTTTCTCAAAAAATAAACAAGAAAAAAACCAAACCAAACCAACCAACCCACCCAATATTTCCCCCACCCCTGCCAAAAAAAAAAAATAGTGTTCAAGATTTTGACTGTAGAGCCAGAAACTGATTTGCTAAAAATAGTGCCTTTGGAGGTTCTTGTCACAGTAGAATACAAAAAGGCTTCCAAGGAGGAGAGCTGGAAAGTAGGAGGCATTTCAGTAAATTGGTATAAGATGAGAAAAACCTGGAATAGAAGAGGGAACAGAAAAAAAAAAAGTTGGGGTGGGACAACCTGGTTCAGAGAAAATGGACAGAAAGTGGTGGTGTTGACCCAAGAGAGAGATGGAGTAAAGATAGCCTCGAGGTTCCAGCCACCATCACTTCCTGCCAAGCCCATCCTCTGATTTACACATGCTGTTTGACTGTGTCAGATTGCCCCTCAAAACCATGAAGCTGGCTGGCTTTGGTGGTGCATCCTTGTAATCCTGGCACTGTGGGAAGCTGAGGCAGGAGGGTGGCAAATTTGAGCCCTGCCTGGGGTAACTTATTGATTTAGACCCTGTATTAAAAAAAAAAAAAGCCAGGGATTTAGCTCAGTGCAAAGACTCTGGGTTCAATCTCAAGCGGGGGGGGGGGGGGGGAAGCTTTGTGTGGGGATGTCATACAAGAAAACATCAGGAATGAAAAAGTAGGATTTTTGTTAGGCAAAAAGCATTTTGGGAGTATACATGGGTGTCTGCACTGGGCTGTGATTATGTTATAATGAATTTGCTTCTCTGTTCCAATGGAGGCTGCAGTATATGTTTAATGGAGGTCATCTTTGGAAAATTATGAATGTGCTTCTTGTCCTTTGCTTTTCCCATACCAAATCTTTGATTTAGTTTATGGGAGGCATCCATCTGTGAAAGGGACGTGGGTCAAGAAGAAGTGAGTCAGAGAAAATACTTAGCTTCAGACCTAAAAAAAAAATGGATTATTCAATAAGGTGATGGCTTGGTAAGCCAGGACACTGTCTTGAGAGATAATTTTCTAAATCTTTGAAGCCTCTGTATCCACCCTGGGTTGGAGTTCTTCATTCACTGGGTCTTCCTGTAGTTTGAAGAAATACCCTGCCTGGGGCTGGGGATTTAGCATGGTAGTAGAACGCTTGTCTATCAAGTGGGAGACACTGGGTTTGTTTCTCAGTATAAAAAAATGAAAAAGTGGAAAAAAAAAAGGAAAAAGATAAAAGACAAAAAACAATTACCTTGCTCACCACGGAGGCTTAGCTAGAGTCACAAATATTGAAGGTAGATGCAAGTACGGGTGGCGGGCACCACCACCAACGGCAGTATTGTTGCAAAGTGAAGAACCAGAGGATCTGATGTGCTTTAGGTTTCCCAACTTCCACCTTTTCTCTCAGCAGGTGATCGAGGTAGGAGAGGCAGGGAGAGTGTCTGCCTTGCTTCGTTTGGACTCTAGAAGGTCTTAGGTTGCCTGCATTCCTTGGGTACAGCCACACTGATGGGATGGAAAGGCAAACGCAGTGGAGTGGAAGCTGGTAGGTTTGGCTGCCTGAAGCGCAGCTGGTTCCTCCGTTGCATGCACAGGACACGCAGATAGCGAGAGCAGACGGCCACAGCAGGCCTGGAGCTTGCTCTGCTCCGAATCGAAGAGCACCGGGTGCCTCTGCTGACCCTTGGTTGTTTGGAAATATGGATCCCATTCTAGGTTTTCTGTTTCTTTTTCACAGAAATCCAATTGGTCAGCAGGCTCCTTGCCTCCTTGCCTTACGAAGCCTGTCATTTTCCTGACCTTTTCAGTCCCAGCTTTTGGACCATCTAATTGCCAGCCACAGTCGGGATGCACCCATGGAGCTTTCTCTCTGCCTGTGACATCCTTCCCTCTGTTAACTATTTAAAGAACCCAAATTTGTCCTTGAACTCTGAACTCAGAAACCTTTGTGAGAGTCTCTTCTGGTGTATACTGTATTGACCAGTCCCTGTATATTATTAAAAATTTTATTTAAATTTTTATTAATTAAATTTATTGGTACATTTTAGATACACATAATGATCCCATTCATTATAGGGAATTTGTACCTGTATGTGATGTATCTTGATTCTTTTTTCCTCCATTCTTCTACCTCCCTTTCCACCCCTCTTCTCCTCATTTACAAAAACTTTGTTTCCATTTTTTCTTCACCATTTTTTTCTCTTCCTTCCTTTTACACTCACCCATCCCCCTCTCCCCTTCCCATTTGAACATTTTCTTCCTATTTCAAAATTTTATACATTTGGCCCTTATTTACACTTTTGGTTTTTCATGCTAGAGAAAACAGTGTGTATTTATACATGTGTGTCTGATTTATTTCACTTAATAATATGGCCTCAAGGTGCCTCCATTTAGCTAGAAATGTCTCAAGCTTATCCCGCTTTATGGCAGAGTAGTGCTCCATTGCATAAAAACCTCACATCTTCTTTAGCTGTCATCACTTGATGGGCATTTGGGCTGTTTCCAAGATTTAGCTATTACAAACTATGCTGCTATCAACATGGGTGTGGTAGGATGCTTTTAATTCTTTTGGGAAGATACCATGAAGAACAGCTGGGTCGAATGGCTTGAACTCATGCTGATCCTCCTGCCTCAGCTTTCCAAGTGCTGGGATTACAGGAAGTCCCTACAGACATTCAGGTTCCACCTCCCCAGTAGAATGAGGCCCCTATGAGGCGGGGATTGTGTACTATAAATTTTGATATTTGCTATGGTTTGGATTTGCCTAGAGTGTGTCCTCCAAAAGTTCATATGCTGGAAATTTGGTCCTCAGGGTGGAGAAGTGGTATGAAACCTTTCAGGGTTTGAGTCTGTTGGAAAACAGGCAACTGGGCATCATCTTTGGAAGAAATTAAGATAGTTCTCTTGAGGCTCTGGTTAGTTCCTAGGAGAGTGAGGTGTTATAAAAAGAGTGAGCCTGAACTTGGAATAACCTGTTCTGTACCTTCTACTACTGTATTATAATACCATCTTCCATGAGGCTCTTACAAGAGGTTGAATGATGGGTTTTTAGCCTTCCAAATGGTAAACTAAATAAATCTCTTTTTCGAAATAAATCATCCAGCCTCAGTCTCATGCATTTTTTTTTCTTTTTGAAACAGGGTCTTGCTAGGCAGTTCAGGCTGGCCTTGAGCTCACTTTGTAGCCTAGGCTGGTCTCAAACTCACAATGATCCTCCTGCTGATATAAGAGAATGAAAATCCTGAGTTACTATATGTCCATTTTGAGTTCGTGTTTTCTAAAATTGAAGAATGAATTTTAGCAAAAACAGAGGTTAAGAGCAGAATATATTTATTGAGAGAAACAAAGCTTCTGTTTGAGGTGTTAAGAGTTTTCTGGCACAATAGAGAAGCGAAAAGTAAAAAAAGAAAACGGGTTTATTTAGGATGTAGAAAGGAGCCCACAGTCCATGGTGGCTGGGCTGTCTCCTTCCACCGGATAGGGAGGCAGAGGGTTGTATGATCTCGGACTGGAAGTGGCGCATGGGGCGGACATTGATGACCTGTGAGGAACTGATTGGCATTCTCTTTGCGCACAAACAGGAAAGGGAGTTGCAATTAGGGCTGAAGAAGGAGGAAGTGGTAAGCGGCCCCGTTTGGCCTTTTGCCACGTTAGAACATCGCCATAACTGTACAGTAATTTGTACTAGGGCAAGAACCTTTCATGAGGGAGAGAAGTGGTTCTGAGAGGGTTGCCAAAGATTCTATCTTCTCTAAGGTTTTTTATAGAGTAAAATTATGAGGTGAGGTGGGTCTAAAGTGGGGAAAACTGGGAACTCGCAAGGCAGATGGGCATGAGGTGGGACAGAGCTATGATCAACCAATCAGGTTAATTGTTCAGGTAGACTTGACCAAATCAGGGACAAATGGGAAAGTGAGTCACATAGTAAGTGAGCATTGTTATGTATCAATGACTCTTCTTGTAGGGGGTAGGAATGGTGACTCTTGGCTTCTCAAGTTGATCCATACCAAATGCCTAATGTTTATACCTGGGGTGTGGTTGCATTTGTTTGGTCTTCTGTTTTGGGATCTGGCCCACAGCAAGAGGTCACAAGACATTTGGTCCTCTGTGCTGGCTTCTTCGAGGGCCTCGCCCTGTCTGACTGCCTATAATATTGCTAACTAGCTCAGCTACCTGTAACACTGCCTCAGCCTCCTGAGTGCTGGGATTGCAGGTGTGTGCCACCATGCCTGGCACCCCGTGCATTTATTACAGCAGTAGAAAATGGTTTAAGGTTGCATCTCAAGGCAGGCTCATGTCAAACACAGAACAGCTCTTTGTCGTAAATGCTTGTTGAATGAATGAATTTCTTAAACCCATGTTTTTAGAGACTTTGAATAATTTTATATTTTACTTTGATCCTTCCCAGGAATGTAGGTACATCAATATTATTATTGCTAAGACATTTTATGCAAACTGTGTTGACCTTTTAGTTGCTTCTGAATGTCTTAAATGGTGTTCACTTTTTCTACCAACCTCTATTTCCAGTCTAACCTCTTTAAGGATATGACTTCTGTTTTGCTACTTCTCCATTGTGCAGTAATGTGGGGCTTCTAGAAAATGTAATAAGCATGAAGTACCGGTTGAAAATCAGTATTCTGTGAATACTCAAATATTACTATGAACGATTACTAAATAATGCTTTAGAGAAAAGCTTGGTTATATACCAAATTGATAAAGGTGGTTGATTTTAAGCATTATCAATGAGTAATAGACTTTTTATACTGTTTTGCAGTTTTAAAAATATTTATATATTACTATATGTTTAATATTTATATATGTGTATATTATATATTATTTTTAATTGGAAATCACTGGAAGCATATCATATTAGCAGGGCAGTAGAGTGATTTACAGTCAGCCTCTTCTGGCAGACAGATCTGAGCATTTTACTATCTTCATCTGTAAAAGGGTACAGAAATAGAAAGTTATGTGGACTGACATACCTACAGATCATTCATTTCCTCCCCATTCTGGGGTTTAAATCCAGGCCCTCATGCTTGGGTCTTGAGCTACCTAACCAGTTCTTTTTATTTTTTATTTTGAGACAGGGTGTCATTAAATTGTCAAAACTGTGTTTGAGTTTGGGATCCTCCTGCCTCAGCCTGTGGAGTAGCTGGGATTATAGGAGGGTATGACTGCATCTGACTGCCAGATCGGTCTCAACTGCTATTAGTGAACCCTACTGAAGTGTAAGGGAAATTCATTATCTTATGTTCTAGGTCCTGCTGATTCCAGGAGGTTCTTTCTACCTTTTTTTTTGAGACAGGATCTTGCTATGTAGTTCCAGGCTGGGTTTGAACTCACTATGGAGCCCAGGCTGACCTAGAACTTACAGCGATTCCCCTGTCTCAGCCTCCTGCATGTTGGGATTAAAGGCGGGTGCCACCAGGTTTTGTATAAGTTTTAACTTCATTTTTCAGGCCAGTTCCCCAGCAGTGATTAGGAGACACGTGGCTTCTGAGTGTCCTAGGTTGACATCTTTTAAAGAAGGGAGACATTGAACTCCAAACCTCTGCTTATAAAATCTGATTGGCCTTTCCAGGACTGCTGGTCCTTCCTGAACTAGCCATTGTGCCCAGCCAAATAGTGTTCTCTAACTGTCCAGTTCGGGGTCAGTTTGGGGATGGGCAGCCAGGCTGGATCAGCTCGCCAGCATCACGTGGCATGGGGGAAGGGCAGAAGGTGGGGTCCCCAGAGGGAGGGGGCGAGGGGTGGCAGAAGGAAGCCTAACCCCCCCTCCCGAGGCCTGTGACAAGGGGAGCCAAGGGGAGCACAGGTCCTGGAACGCTGTGAGAATTCGGTAAACACTGGACATGGCCATCATTAGGGTACAGGGTGTCATCGCTGTTCTTTTTTTTTATTAACAAGTAATAAGAATTTTAAATTTTTATAATCTGGTATTTCTATTTTAAGGAACCCAGCAGAATAGGAGTTGAAATTCACTTTTGCCTTTATTATTTTTCTTTATGTGTTGCCTCAGGTAGTTTTTAGATTATAGAATTGTTGTTTTTACAATCCCTTTTTCTCAAAAATGTATTGATGATTCTTTTGATCTTTCCAGTGGCTGGCTGTTGCGGAGACTCAATTTGTGCGGCGAGGTTTCCTTTCTTGCGCTTTGATACAAGCCCTGGCCCTGCGCTGGCCTTGGCTACTGACATGGCTGATTCTCCTCTTGTTGTTGTCCGATTTCATTTAACTGCAAATTAAAAGAGCTGGAAAAATTACCGCAATTTCTAGTTCATATCTAGGAAATAGAACTCTCCGCAGGAACCCTGGCTTGGTACAAATACGCTGGAAAATCATTTTCCATTGTGCTGTGAGGGCGGTTCACGGTTCTGGGGCGCAGCCCGAGAGGCTGAGCCTGTAGGAAATCGCCCATCTGAAGAGTTCATTTTCTTGTCGGATCAGTGTTAGAGGCTGCTGTGATTAAAACAAGACACTTTAAGATTGGAGCAGGAGCAGTTATAACAGGTGACTCTAGAAAGAAAACCCAGGAGGTCAGATGCAGCCTAGGAGGCACTTGGGCTTCACCTCCTTAGACCTTTATTTTGAATTAGCATCTTCTTTCTGTTACACATGCTTACAGCTTTAATAAAAATAATTCACTAAATTAATGTGAGTCAGCGGTCCCCCCCCCACCTTTTGATAAAGGGGTAGATTTCTAGGGATGCAACTCAGGGCCTCAGGTAGGCAAGGCAAACACTGTAGAGCTACACCCTGGCTCACAATGTGGTCTCTCTAAAGTTTGAGATGTCTTTTTTTTTTCTTTTTTGTTGAGGCAGAATCTCACTATGTAGCCCAGGCTGGCCTCAAACTCATAGTGCTCCTCCTGCCTCAGCCTCCCAACTTTATGCACTGTAAACATTATGTACTATGTATGTATTGGTAAACTAATAAAAAGTAGAGTAAAAATGTCTTGGAGCTAATTATTTTTTCATTGCCTTTCTGATCCTTTTCAGAGCTATTCTCCATAGTTGTGTAAAATGAAACCTTTTTTTCTTCTTCTCAATTCTACCTGACTTTTAGATACAGTTCTAAGGATTTGGCTCAAGGTCTGAAAACAGATAAGGCTCTTTTTATTTTAATTTTTAATTTTTTTTTGTACCAGGGATTGAACTCATGAACTTGTGCTTGCAAGGCAGGTGCTTATGCCACTGAGCTAAATCCCCAGCTTTATTTTTTTTTTTTTAAATTAAAAAAAAATTTTTTTTTGAGACAGGCTTCCCTATGGAGTTCAGGCTGGGCTTAAACTCAT
The DNA here is from genome assembly GCA_004027455.1 of Hydrochoerus hydrochaeris. Lineage (NCBI taxonomy): Eukaryota > Metazoa > Chordata > Mammalia > Rodentia > Hydrochaeridae > Hydrochoerus > Hydrochoerus hydrochaeris. Next base: position 21,301 of record PVLA01003471.1, read on the forward strand.
AATCCTCCTGCTTCAGCCTCCCAAGTGCTGGGATCGTAGACGGGCACCATTATACCTGGCAGATGAAACTCTTTTTAAAGGCAGATAAAACTCTTTTTAAAGGCAGATACTCTTTCTTTTTTTCTAGGAAGCTGAGGAAACACTGTTAATTTGAAACCTACCTAGAGATACTTCTTGTCTTATCCACAAAATCTCAAACTCTGCAGAGGGTTTTGGTTTTCCTGGAGCCCTAAAAATCATATCACTTGTCTCATTTATTTAAGCCTCGGCTGTACAATCATTTGGGAGATTGGGGAGCTAGGCCAGGTCTCCAGTAGAGGAGGATTTTAGGTAAGTTAAATCACATCAAATTTTTCATTTATTAAGAATGTAGTTTTACTCCTCCTTGTTATGTATCTTGTTCTGTAATCTTCTAAATCTGTCTATGTGAGTTCTATGAATTTTATTATTTAAAAATTACGTGGTGCTTCTTAAATTAATTTTACATGCATATTTACTTTTTTTAGTTTTTTTTTTATTTTAAAGAGAATAAAACAAAAGAGGACAGATCTAAACAGATCAGAACAGAACAATGTAAGCAACACAGTACTTCACAACAAGACAATTGGATATTAATAGTAGCTACCATAATGTCTCTTTCTTTGAAATAGTTGAGCTTAGCTTTACACACAATAATGTCAAACATAACAAAGTAGAATAAACAACTCAAGAGAATGGAAGTATTCCAAGACATTCTGAACCATGTAACCAAAGATGAACAATGGCTGCTATATTATCTCATTTTCCATAAAAATTTTGTTTTTACTATCATACATATTAAAATCCAATAAGACACAATGTGGTAGAACCAATGGTAATAGAAAAACAAAAGCATGGTAGGACTTCAGAGCAAGATGATATTAAATCAACACTGGCTACCATACTGTCTTGTCTTCAAAGTAAGTATTCATATGATCACATATATTAAGATCAAACAAAACAGAATAAAACCATTTGAACCATTGAATGAAGACATAAGACATCAAAGCAGTATACTGGTGAACCATGATTTCCATAAAATCTTCTGTACTCTTACCATTTCTTACACTAGGGAGACTATATAGTATTTATACATGTGATTTTGATTTATTTCACTTATTAGTATAGATTCAAGATGCATCCATTTATTTATAAATATTTCAATGTGATCATTCTTTATAGCTGAGTAGTACTCCATTGTATAAAAGAACCACAATTTTTTTTATCCATTCCTCAGTTGATGGGCATTTAGGTTGTTTCCAAGATCTGGCTATTACAAATTGTGCCACTATAAACATGGGTGTGCATCTATCACTGTGGTAAGATGTTTTCAGATCTTCTGGGAATAAGCCTAAGAGTGGAATCGCTGGGTCAGATGGGACCTCCAACCCCAGCTTTTTGAGGACTCTCCAGACTGACCTCCACAGTGGTTGCATATTTACTTAGTTTATGTTTCAGAATAGTTTACTTACATTATTAATAAAATAATTTTCTATATTTGTTTAAAAAATTTTTAATTTTGGAGGGAATAAAATCAAATTAAATAAAACAGAATAGAGTCAACCAGAATTAAAAAAGGCAAATGATGAGTAAATTTTTGCCACCTAAATGTTTATTCTTAATTCAGCTTGAACATGGTATATGCAAAATATGTTCAGCAAGTAAAAGCCCAATAAATAATTTAAAAACAAACAAATGGACAAAACGAATATAGTTAACCATACTGTCTTGTATACTGGAAGTCTACTAAGAAATGAGATCACAGAAACTACATAAGGTGATGGCTATATTGATCAGGTGATGTGGTAGTCATTTTACAATGTATCTGTATATAAAAATATTACATTGCATACCTGAAAACTACACAATATTTGTCAATTACACATCAGTAAAGCTAGAAAAAATACAGCAATGAGCAGGGCACTGGGTAGCACACCTAGTGCATGGGAGGCTGAGGCAGGACAATCACCTTGAGTCTGAGGTCAGCTTGGGCTACATAGGGAACTCAAGTCCAGTCTCAACTACACAGTGAGAACTTGTCTTAAAAAAAAAAAAAAGGAAAAGAAAAAATATACAGCAATGCTTTTTGTTGTATACAAGAAGAGGGATGGGGACTGGGTGTGGTGGTACATTCCTTTGATCCCAGGCCTTGGAAGACTGATGCAGGGGGATTGTTGTGAGTTCAAGCCTAGCTGGACTATAGAGTGAGGCCCTGTTTCAAAAACCAAATGAAAAGCAAACAACAGGAAACTGTAGTCTTTAAAAATCACTATAGTACTCATATAACAATACATTTTCATCTTTTAGATGTGGGATTCAGATGGGAGTTGGGAGTTCATGCGATTTGGGGTTGTGTTTTACTATCTCTGACTCCTCTCCTTTCTTCAAAACCTCTGCTGCTTTTCCCCATCTCAGTAGTCGTCTGCCATGCTTTACATTGGCTCTCAGGAAGATCACTCACTGCAGGTTCTGTCAATTGGTAATGAATTTTGGGGCTGTAAAGTACAAGACAGCTTTACTTAGGGCCTGGGAAATCACAGTTCAGGAGACACAGACTTAGGTACATACTGTGTTCCGCAGGGAGAACACAGGTCTCACACTGGGCTTAGGAGAGAAGAAAGCTATGGCAATTGCATCTGTGGGTCCATAGCTGCCTATCAGCTGGCGGTTAAACTGGAGTGGGCACCACCTGTATCTTCAGCATTGTGGGAGGTCAAGGGAGAGGGTCACAAGTTCAGGGGCAGCTTTCTGAGGACTCAGAAAGAGTGGAGAAGGAATGTAGTTCAGTGCAAAGGCCCTGAGTTCACTTCCCAGTACTGCAGAAACCAGCCAAGCAACCAAACAAAAAAACTTGTGGTTGAGAGAAGACAAGATGGCTGATCAGAGAGCAACAAAATACAAAGCCTCCCAGGAGAAACAACTCATACGCCAGAATAAAACACTCTGGAGAGACTCAGACAGAGGGAGATGGATCCTCTTGATACAGGAAGAAATTATAACGTCAAAAAGCTCATCAAATACTTTGGGACTACAACTGAAACAGCTAAAAATTACTGGACATGGAATTTTTGTTTGTGGCGACCCGCCAAATTTACAAAGGCCTGAATCCACGCCGGCTGGCAGAGCTGCCCAAACTTGTTCCTTCTGCCACTCACAGGAAGCACAGCAGTGCAGAAGTCAGGGGTTGGTGAGCCCAACGGACAACAGAGCCAGCAAAGGGACCTTTATTAATCCACAGTCAGTGCTGGGAATGAGAAACCCCCCCTCCACAGGAAGGGCACGACCAAATGGGCGACATGTTGGAATTGGGCAGGAGGAGCCTGAACTGGGAGTGACAGTGACTTCAGTTGGTTCCCCCCTCCCAAGAGCAGATTTGTGAGATTTGCTTGGACTGGGCCGCGCCCCTGGCCGGGACCCAATGAGCCATCCCAAATTGATTCCCTGCACCTAGCAAGCACTAATCGGGTGAAGGCACCTGAAGTTTGGCTGGCCCGGTGGGGAGGGGCAGGCATACACAGCCACTGCCTGCACCTCAGTGACAAGAGCAGACAGGAAAGGGTGGAGTTTCCTTGCCAGTGTGCTTTGGAGAAAATGTGGCCAACAGGGAAGGAGCTGGGACCTGCACTGTAACCTGTGTGGAGGAAGCCAGGACCATGACAGGAGAGAGAGGCAGGAGGAGGCCCCCAGCCCAGAACCCTGAGAGCACTGATACAGGAAAGGGAAAAACAAGGGAAACTGAGGGCAACAAACACACATCAGACATGGCTTCAATGGACATTAAGAGATACCTTCAGGACCTTGTGGATGAGCTCAAAACTGAAATATTAAATCAGGTAAAGCAAGATATGAGTAGAGTAATAAAAGAAATGCTCTCAGGAAACATCTCAGGATGATACAGATGAAGAGGGGAGGAACACAAAAAAAAAGGAGAGAAACATTCGATAAAGAATATAAAGAAAGTGTAGAATACATGAAACAGATTCAGAGACTACCAGGAAATTAAAAACTCCATTGAAAGCTGGCAAAACTCCTTAAAAGAAACTAAAGATAGACTATCAAAACTTGAAGGCAAGTTTGCAATGTGTGATCATGAAAGGAAAGATCTCTTAAAAACAACAAGGAAACAGTAACAATACAAAGGCTAAAAGATGACAAGAGAATCTACAATTTAAGAATAAGAAATGTGAAAGAAGAATCAGGAATACAAACAGGCAAATTACAAAGGCTATTTGTGGAAATAATTAAGGAAAACTTCCCAAGCATGGGAAAAGAAAATGACATTCGGTTATGTGAGGCATACAGAATCCCAGCCACCTACAACCAAAACAGATCTACACCCAGACATATAATAATCAAGATATCAGAAATTCAATATAAAAACAGAATATTAAAAGCCATCAGAGAAAAGAAAGAGATTACCTATAAAGGAAAGACCATCATAATCACGGCTGACTTCTCGACAAAGACCATCAGATCAAGAAGAGCTTGGAACGAAGGATTTCAAGCCCTAAAAGAAAATAACCTCCAGCCCAGATTGATGTACCTTGCAAAGCTGTCACTAGAAATTAATGGAGAAACAAGATGCTTCCATGACAGAGAGGAACTGGGTGACTTTGTGACCACCAATCCAGCCCTGCAGAGAATACTGAAGGACATTCTAGAGAGAGAAAAAAAAAAAATACCAGGATTTTAGGAACAGTGGCAGAAAGGCCTCAATGAGTGGGGCAGGCATTAGAATGAAGGAGAAAAGTGGACAAACAGGCAGAAAAATAGCATAGCAGAAATGAGGCAGAGAAGGATGGCTAGAAACTCTAACATAGATGGCCTTGATGCACTATATTGTTAATAGTGCACCAGGATTTAAAATCCACATTACTTATGCCACTCTGCTTAGATGTATTATATTCTGTTCCAGTCATTCTACCTGTACTAGATTTGAGGGCACAGACAGTAATCCCGAAAATAACAGGATATAGTATGGTAATCATCCTTAATTTCCTATTAACTTAATCTAAAGCTGTGTAAAACCTACACTATTTTACCATGATTGATCATAATCAAATCATCTGGTTTGTTGGATCATGGTTTTGTATTGATAGATTTTATTCAAAGCTGTTATGATGGATAGTATCAAGTCTGAGAGTATAGGCAACTGCACTTGAGAGGACAAGATCCACTAGAATATCCACTCTGGTTTGATTATTACCTGCCTCTGAAGTTTTATACTGTCTACAATGTTTTGTTTTTACTAATATTGTTATTTACTGCTATACTCAATTATATATAACTGCTATACTCAATTATGCCTCATGATATAGACAATTCTATTGAAGATAATAAGAAACAACACAGTAATCATTGTAGATCACCTTGTACTGTGGTTTTATATGACTTTCTAGTTTCATGTTTTTATAGGAGTTTATTTTGTTTTGTCTTGCTAAGTTTTGTTTTTCCCTCTAATACAGAAAGGATAGAAAATACATGTAGAGATTCATGCGTGTGTAGCTGTTTACACTCTCACTGTTTGACTGTCTACTTTGTATGCTTTAATTTTGTAACTTGAACAACTATTTCTAAGAGGACAATATGTAATTTATTAACTAATGATTTCTTATTGTATCTTTTTTTTGAATTCTGTATTATCTCTAACCTTTGCATGCTTTTGTTTCTCTTTAAATAAAAACAAAACAAAACAAACAAACAAACAAACAACCAAGAAACCTTGTGGTTAACAGCCCCAGGCCGCCCCAGGTCAGTGTCAGAGCCATTGTAAGATGACCTCGCCTCCTTGCACTGATTTCTCTGACCAAAGTGATTCAATGTTTAATGGAATTTTCTGTAATTTCACGGAAACTTTTACCTGCCGTCTTCCATATTGTTGGCATTTTTGCTCCCCTAAAGTGAAATGCTGATGTGTTACTGCCATAAAGCCCATCAAAACCTTCCCATTGCCTACAGGATAAAAATCTAAATTTTAAGAAGTTAATATTCTTCTTAACTTGGCCTCGACCAAACCCTTTGGACTTGAGTCCTTTGTCTTCCACCCTCTGCCACACCCACCTGAAACTAAGCTATTGCAGCTATTAGACTTCCCCTGGGCTCATTCCACTGACCCTTCTCTTCCCTAGAGTGTCCTAGGTCCCTTGCAAGGTCCTGTCTTCTGTGGCAGAGGCGGGTCCTCTGCCAGGCGGGTCCTCTGCATGATTTGTGCATGTTTCTATTCCCACACTGATTGTACTTCTAGTGACGCTCACCAGACGCGTGTGTCTTGCTTGTTGGAGGGTGTGTGTGAAGGTCAAGATACAACCTAATCATCTTTTTAGCATCGGGACCAGCCATTCAGTAACCAGACTGTGTCATTGTGGTAGATGTTACACATCACAGTGGTGTGGTTAATGATCTTTCAGCATGCGAAACAGTAATATTCTCTGCAGTTTCCTATGTGGCCCCCTTAAACACACACAAAAAGCAAAGCTCATGAGAATGAGCAAATCTTCATTAAGAATTTCTCTCGTCAGTACATGTAATTTTATATACATATCTATTGTTTCCAATACAAAAGAAATGTTCAGGGATGTGAGTAAGAAAGCAGAGGTGCTAATGAAAGCTTGCAAAATGAAAATGGCATGTTTTGGGTGTGTAATTTTTCACTTAGAACTGTGCACAATTTTAGGTTGGTGTCAGGTGACCTCTTCACCTTCATTTCTCTTAATACCTTTTATCATAATTTCTGAAGCTCTTCTTTGTAGCTAGAGTTAAAAGTCCTGAGGCAAGCTCTTCAGAACTCTAGCATCTGCTTAGGGCTGAACTGGCATGGGGAGATATTGAAAAGCAGTGAAGAGCCTTTTCAACAAAGTACTTAGCATTTTAAATAGTAGATGTTTGAAAAAAAAAAAAAGGTAATAGCATTGGAAACTCTTCCACTACCTCACACAGGTAGAGGAATGTGAAGCTATTTAGTGGATTCATTCCTTGACTTCTCAAAACCCTCCTTTTACAAAGATAGTTCAAACTTGATTTTGGTGAAATTAAACCACTCAGAATGTACTTTTCCTTGAGCGTGGATTTATACTTTTCCCTTTAAAGTTCAAACCTTTTCCAGCTGACATCAAAGAGAAAGGATTGAAAGCTTTTAAATTCTTATTTCTAATATAACTAGGACCCTAGGTTAATGTTTAGAAAATTAGGAAGAAAGTTTTAAAATAATTAAATGTTGGTCTAATCTGCTATTTGATGCTGAATGTAAGTTACTGTTTTCCAGATTAATGACCATTTTACAAAAGGGGCCTTTTTTTTCACCCTTTGTGGTTTTAGTATTGTTCCTATGAATTTCAGGAGACATTTAAGATTTAGAAGCTTCTTATGGACTTTTTGTGCTTACATCTTTTGATTTTTCTTTTCTTTTCTATCTTTTTGTTCTGTAACTGGAAGGAATTGTTTCATGAGTTTTCCCAGCAGAGGGAGACATCTGACCACGAACGTGGAGTTGCTACTGGCCGTGAGTCTTCTGTAGCCCATTTTATCAATATACATAAAAAACTCAATGTTCAAATTAACTAGTTCAATAAGTAATTTAGCTCATTGATTTTTGGGCATATCCTAAGTGCCATTACAAGCTACGGATATTTTAAATGCCATTACCTAATAGAAGGAATGTTTTAAGCACCTTTTATTGATTTTATTACTGCTTTATTTTGCTGTCTTGGTTTAAAATCATTTTAACCACTCCGTAATCAAGAAGAAATATATCGTTGGTGAAATACAGTCAATTTCCTAAAAACCTTTGACATCGTTAAATAAGGAATTACAGTTGTTAAATCATGTCAGGCAATAACTGAAGGACAGAAGAGATATAAAATTCGGAGCAGTGGGCCAGCGCACCAGTAAGCAAAGCTGACCTCTCGCATTCAGGTTTGGTGTGTGGCAGCCAAGCTTGGGTGCGGGCCGGTGTTACATCAGCAAGGAAGATTTAAAATCCTTGCTAGCGAGGAAGGTGGAAGAATGATAGCAAAACGCGATCCCAGGGCTATTACAGTTTTTTTTTTTTTAATGACCTTTTGTAACTTTAGGTTAAAATGATTCTCTAAGCAATTTTGTAATTTCATTTGCTTTTCTTGCTAGATTATAGCATATTGATATTCTGCATAAGAGGGAACCAAGGCACTCACAGGTTTTTTTTTGAAAACCACTTCCTTCGTTTGATCATTTGATTTTATGCTAATATATTACTGAGCTGATCATGGTCCATATACTGCTTAATCAAAGAGGGGCAGAAGTGAGGAGTGAATGCTAAAGCGCAATACAAACTTGCTAATGAGTTGATTGCATGGACATTGGGTGTAACTTAACTGCAGAGCAAATATCAATACCTGTACGTGATCTGGCAGATGGTTGTTGAACTGTGATTAGAAGTTTAGAATGATTCCAGGTAAAAGACCACCTGGCAGTAACCCAGGAACGGAGAACTGAGTTTTCCTCATGAAATGGAATAGGTCCAGAAAGTCAAGTGTTTTGATCATTAATCGAATCTTTCCTTTTAGCAAATGCTAGCTTCAAGAGGAAATTGATAATTATGCATAGGTCTATTAAATGATCTTAGGCAGAGCTCTTTTCATTCTTTCAAAGGAGCTCAGATCTACAGTTGTGGTGGTTATTCACTGGCGGGGAAGGAAAACTAGTTAAAATGGTGATAGGCATCATTTCTAGGATGCTGGTGAGGTTAGAAGTACCTGGAGAGAGATAATCTATTTGAGGCTGAAAATCAGATTCTGTTGTAACCGGAATTTCTTTCTTTTGGTACCTGGGTTCAAACTCACGACCTCACACTTGCCAGGCAGGCATTTACACCACTGAGCTAAACTCCTAGCCCCTGATTATTGGTTTTTTATAAACTGAGTAAGTATATTACCATAGAAGCACTACAAGCAGTATTGAGTACATATTAACCTAACACTGTGCCAGGTGCTCCATAGGTTAAGAACCTCCAAGTGACACCTGGCTTTTGCTCAGTGCAGGTCCAGTGAGTGTCCCATGGGAGAGTAGGCATAGAGATTGGGAGCCACGGCTGTGTAGACAGGAGCCACGGGTGGAAGACATGGCAGGGAAGAACTCACGGGGGTGTCATTTGAAATAGATGTTGAACAGTTGATGAGGGGCAACACAAAGGCATGTTCTGCTTTGGAGAATTTGTGAGTGAGTTTTTACCAGACAAAGGTCTCGTGTGCTGTTTCCTTTGTTTTCATTTTAGTTTCGGTGCTTAACTTACTGTGATATGTATATGTGCAACAATGAAATAAACATGTTTGCCTCCCAGTTGAGATACTAAATATTACCAGTGTCTCTGAGGCCCTACTGGTCTATTATTTAATTATTCTTATATCCACTTGCAAAGCACATGCTCTCTTCAGATGCACCACTCTTTTATTCATATCTTTGGTTGCATCCATGCAAGATGAATGAAGGAATGAGTTGATGCTTTCCTGATGAATTCGGATTATAGAGAAAACTTTTTTTTTTTGTGGAGAACAAGGAGAGTCCCAGACTGTTGGCATACTTAGAAAAAATTAGGAGGTAGTCTGATTTATTTAAATTGTATCTTCTGCTTCATGTTGAGCTTTATAGGCCTTTTTCTTGCCCACTATATCCAGATCAAGTGACTGATTCCAGTACATTATGGTAGAGCTGCATATCTGGCTCTGGAGACTCATTTACAGTTTTCTTGCGTATAGACTTCTGTGTCACACAGGACATCCATCTTTAAATTTAGCAAGAACTCTCTCTTGTCTGTCTGTCTCTTTCCGTCTTTACTTGTTTTCTTTTCTTTTTATTTTTTTGGTAACAGGAATCGAGCTCACGACCTTGCACTTGCCAGGCAGGCGCTTTATCACTGAGCTAAATCCCCAGCCCTTGCTTCTTTCCTTGCACCGGAGATTGAACCTAGGGCCTCACACTGAGCTTCATCTCCAGTCTTTTTTATGTTTTATTTGGAGATAGAATCTCACTAAGCTGCCCAGGCTGGCCTTGAACTTGCCACCCTTCTGCTTCAGCTCCCCAGAGTGCTGGGGTTATAGGTGTCACTACTCCTGGCTGGTAATTTCGGATTTACTTTTTCCTTTGGCTGGTGACAGTGCTCTTGCTTCTTTCTCTTCATTTTCTAGTTTCCCAGATTGCTGAGTGGTATGTTTTATAGTACGGGTAATGGTAGGCAGAAGTAGAAGAACTCTGGGATGCAAAGTGTTCTCTGCCTTCTCGTCTAACCTATTCATTTCTTTTCCAGCCACTCTTAGACTTTTGAAAATGTACTGTGGTTACTTATAACCGTAAGAACAATCTAATATCAAGAATAAAAATGACCAATCCAATGTATTATTTCAACATCTACTCAAGGTAGAAGCAGTCTTTTCCCTAGTTTGATATTGCCTCAGGTCGAGGATTCGCTCCTAGGGGTGGGGATAGGCACCCGTCCCGTCCCATCCTGTCCCGTCCCATCCCAGGGTTGTGGCTCAGAAGAGGAAGGAAGGAGAGCAAAGGACAGGGAAGTCTTTGTGTGTGGGGACTCTATCCTGACTCATAGGTGGTGGTCTCTGGGCTTGGCAGATGTGCAGTGCCAACCCTCAGAGCCACTTTTGAGCCCCCCTCTGGTAACAGTGACTGCAGGTCACATGTCTTTCCTCTGGCTACAGCCTCTTTCTATCCTGATGCTTTTGGATTGGGACCTTTTAAAATATGTTGGGTTGGGGATATAGCTCAGTGGCACAAGTGCCTGCCTGGCAAGCACGAGGTCCTGAGTTCGATTCCTGGTACCAAAAAACAATGTCCCTGACTGCATCTGCTTTACATAAAGGCCAGTCATACAATGGTTTCAAGATTTAAATGAGATATTGTATGTAGAATACTCTTCTTGGCACATGTTTACTGATGGATGGGTGATTTATTGGTCACCGTTTTTACAGGGTACTTCAAAATCTTATCATACACCAATCCTATAAGGGATTCAGATATATTAAATTATTTACAAGGTCACAAGACCAGAAAGTGGCTGAGCTTGCATTTGCACCCAGCTCTGTCCTACTTCAAAGTTTCTGGTTGATTGGATACAGGTCTTATTGTTTTTAAACCTCAGGAAGCTGACGAATACCCGTGGGCTCACCATCTGTGTGTCCATCATCTGGTGTCCATTTGATCTTGTAAGTTTCCTAAATGTTAAGTGTGCTATCTGTCCTGGACTCTTACTTGAACATGCCTATATGACATTTGGACTTTCCCCACAGGTATACTTTACCTCCAGGGACTGTGATCAGACTTTTACTAGTGAACTCAATCAGAGAATCAAAGATATTTATCCTGATAAGCCAGATAGAATGTGGATTTTCCCTCCAGAGCAATGCCACGTGGGAAGTCATGACGTATGTTGAGTTTGAGCCCTCTGGGGCAATCTGTGGAGGGAGGGAGACAGTGGGGAGAGACAACCTTACTCCTGTTGCAGTGGCTCAAGAACTGACACTAAATATTAGGTATTAAAACTTTGTTGATGGCCTCAGTGTCACCTGAGGACCTGGGTAAATATGACTCCCTACTTATTCTTGTTTATATGTGGGACACTGGGGTAAGCAAATCTGCTTTGGAAAGAATGGGTCCAAGTGAGACTAGAATAAGGCAAACCACGGAAAGGAAGCAAAACCACTGGAACATTAATTCTAATTTCAGTAAAATGTCATTTAATGAAAGCCTAATGTTCAGAGTCTTGGGTCTGTAACACTCTGAGATGCGTGCTTAGTCAGAATGCTGTGTTAAAGTTAGCTAATGTCTCATTCCTTTGATGTTATTCCTACCAAGGAGCAGACCTGGCTGCCAGTAGGTCATCTGAAAGTCTGATTTTTAAGTGCTCTTGTTGCTTGGGACAAAGTGAAGTTGAATCTCAAATTGCTGGCCATTTTCTGGGGTACAGACAGCTATTTAGCCAAGACCCCTAGGTTCTTAACCTTTCTCAGCTCTGTTGCAGAGATCCGGTCAGGAAAGCGCATTTCAAGTTACTATTTTGTTCTGGATTGTAAAATAAGTGGGGTCTTATGAGAAAGAAAGTGGGTTTAGTCCTATTTTTGGTTAGTGGGAGAAGTTAGGCCTAATCAGAAAAAGGCTTTCCTTGCTTTTCCCCAAGAAATTACAAATACCAAAATTTGACCTTTAAGATTTTATATGGTTGTTGTGGCAAAGTATTTGGAGTTCATTGGAGAAAAAGGCTGCTATCACATTGTTGCACCTTTTAATGTCAGTTATACTTTGAAATATGAGTTCAGAATTTCAGGATCCCAAGGATTGAACTGGCAGCCAATTGATTCTGAGGAATGTAGAGTTCTCATTCTTGACACTGAACCAAAATTTTCTTTGGCTAAACAAGTTAAAGCATACAATTATGGTCAGAAATGTAATAATAAATCTACTGTGACCACTTTCTTTCCACCACATATCTCTTCTGGTATTTATCTGAATATCCAGCTTACAAAAACCAGAAGAGATGGTAATTTCAATAGAAGCAGCAACACCGTGCGTACATAAAGCTGTTTAAATTATGAGTTTTTTATTTTTCCAGTGTGCATATCTGAAAGGTTTCTTTCTTTCCTGTTTCCAAAATTGGAAAAAGGAGACAAACAGTTAAAAGTATGGAAGGTCTATGCGTGCTGCTTTTTCTACACCTTGAAGACTAGCAAAATCTTTAATATGAGACTTTATTTGTACAAAGCAAAACTTCAAAACCACTCAAAAGCTTTTCTTATTAACTGCTGTCAGTCCTGTGATTTACAGAGGCAATAAAGAACTAGAGGGGGCACATTTATCATGGAGTTCCACACACCAGAAGCCATTTTCTCCAGCGGTAAAGGCAAGTGATAAAACGAAATTCTTTTGTTCTAAAGCAAGACACATTCTCTGTCCCCTGTTCTCTAAACCTGGGCACACCAGGCTTCTCTGGTGGCAGCTGGCACCACCTCATCTACACTTAGTGATAAATTGTTAACGTGAAGCATTGCTGGTCCACCTGGAACACCTGGCTGTGAATAGTGTTTATCTCCAACACACGGGAGTTAGCTGCCAACACATTTGTAGTATGAATTCCTGGCTTACTTTGAGTAATTCTCTCTCTCTCTCTCTCTCTCTCTGCATGCCATCTTTCATTTTGGAAGAGAGTGGATGAGGATGTTAAATAATGTGAATTTTTATTTTTTGCTTTTGTTTTGTTTAGCAAAAATCATAACATTTTGATTCTGAATCTCAGTTTTCTTGTAGCAAAGAATGCCTCATCTGAATTTTGATGCTGAAAAGCAAAACCAGTTTCAGGCTGTTTTTTCTTTTTTTTCAGTTGACTTTGTATTTGATTTTGATTTTGTGTTCTAGGAAGGCAGGTATGATACACAGAGATGCTTTTACGTTGTCTCTGAGCTTTGATTACACATTTGTGGGTTTTGAAGTGAATTAGTCAGGCATTGAACTAAGCTGGACATAAAAAGGCTACAACAGTTTTGCTGTTAGGGAGACAGAGAAATGGAGCATTTTTGAATATTTTATAATTGAGTACATCCATCATCCAATGGTATTTATTAAGCACCCACCTGTGCATGGCAATGTGTCAGGCACAAAGATTACTGGGAAGAATGTCAGTGATTTGGAACCAGAGACAATGGTAGCGTTTGTGCTTAGAGGACAATGAACAGAAATGTTGAATTGTGAATGTTTTTCATAATAGAGCAAGTTCTGTGATTTAGTCTCAGAAAAAGACAAGAGTGCCCAAGTAAAATCTCTTGATATTTTCCAATTCCACAATAATTCACTGTGCTCCTTATTGATGTATTAATGAAAAAAATGCTCCAAAGATAGTAGTAAGGCAGAGGCCATGACAAGTCTGGGGAAGAAAAAATTCAGGTCAGGTACTTTTGTGACTTTTTGGCCATTCTTACAAACTTTTAGCGGGGGAAGAATTTGGAATGGCAGTATGTGGGAGTTTCATTTATATGTCCTTATCCTTTGCAATGTATAATTTAGTGGTTAAAGTTATTCCCGTGCTTCTGTCACTATTAGTTTCTTCTCACAGGAAAGGGAAATAGGTTCTTCTGTCAGTAATTTGGCAAAAGTGCTGAAAAGCCTATTATCCCTGCTGGAGAGAAAGCAAACCACCGCTGGTATGTGAGGACTTGGCAGGTTTCATAGCCATCATCCCAAGTAAGCAGCTTCTAGCCAGGCTGGTTTTTATTGTGTGAGTGTACTGACCATTAGACATTCTTCTAGAACCCACCTAGCGTTTCTCAGAGCAAAGTTATTCTCTATTCCCATCCTTGGCTTTAAAAGAAATTCATTGCTATAGAAAATATGGGATAGAGAAGGGAAAAAATAATAAAAGAACAATTGTTTGAATAAAGAAGTCACATCTTCTATGTATTTTGGGAAAGGACTGAATTTGTCTGGAAGATGATAGACAGTTGTGTGCTTGCTGTGTTTCCCGGGCTGGTCTTGAACTTCTGAGCTCAAGTGATCCTTCTGCCTCAGCCTCCCAAGAAGCTGAGACTACAGATGTGAATCACTGTGCCCGGTTTGGATGGTGGGAAGCTTGACACTATGTTTCATGATTGCTTCTTACAATAACTGGTGTTCTCCAAATACGCCCTCTGGCGTCCCATCTTCTGTTCCGTAAAGCCCAGGCAGTGGAGGGGGGCATTGCCACCAACTCAGGCACGTGCAAGTTTGGGCTAATTTGGGAGTCTGGACACTGTTGCCGAAAAGAACATCATAACTGTTTGCTGAGATTTAAGGTTCATACTTCCCAGTTGGAAAGAAAAATTCCTTTACAGAGGCTTACTTTTTTATATGACTTTGAAAGGAATAACATTTTATTTCTGACACTTATTATATTGTAAAATCTCTAGTCTCTGATACTTAAGGTGGAAACTTTTAACTTTCTTTCTTTAAAAAAAAAACACAACAGAACTCTTGGGGCTTTTTAGCACTATAACCTCTTGAATAATCCTATAGCTTTGAAAAATGAAATACTTTATTTTATGAAGCAGTTTTGGGGTCAGTTTTTTCCCCCTAAAATGTATGCTTTTATGTTGGATAGTTTAAAGACCAGCTGTTAACTGGAACCAACCGTTGACCAAGTTGCATAAAGCTGTGTTTTCTATTAGTCTTGTATCTTTCCTATTAGTCATTTATGAAAGGGTATAGGAACATTTGTATCCTCCAAACAAAAACTGAAAAAACAGATGTTGAAACCCTACTGGGTTAGTAGTTTGATGTTTTTTTTTTAATCAACAAAAAACTCACTAATTATTAGTAGATTATGAAAGGCTTGTTTTGCTAACTTATTACAAAATTGTTATAGTAGCTTGAGGTCAAAAATTGATGTTTTACTAGAATTTCAGAGAATTACAAAAAAAAAGGAGTTGAAGTTTATGCCTGGGATCACCATGAAGGAGAAATTGTGACATTTTCAATAGTTGGGCATGCACGAGCCTCTAAAGGTGTGTTTATTATGTTGTCATGGTGAGTGGCGAATTAAAAAGAATAACAGGACTGCTCCTTGGGTAGTCGTGACTTATTGGTAGTTATCTTTACAAGAGTTCCATGCTGACTTAAGTAAAGATCTTCAGGGAAGAAAAAAACCCAAACTTTATTTTTCAAATAAATTCAGCTAAGAGCCTACAGGCTTCCGTGACACCAAGCTGAATTATTATTAATGTGCACCGCTGTGAGAATAACGCTTGCTGCTGTTTAACAATAGCCCCTTCCTCTGGAATTTCAGGGAAGTGGTAGGAAAATGAGAGGCAGATTAATGTGCTGCTGCTGAATTAAACGTGCTGGTTGACGGGCACAACATTTTTATCGTTACTTGTGCACGGTTGCGTAGGGGGGAGAGAGAAAGAGAGAGAGAGAGAGAGACTATTATTTGGGGTCAGGTCATATGTGGGATTGGTAAAGTTGACCCAGAGGCACTTTTGGCCAGCAAGGGTGTTGGTCCTGGTTAGAAAAAGGCTTTGCCAGCCTCTGGCTTTTACCTTGGATGCTCCATTGCTCTCTTCCTGAGTCTTATGTGGGGTGTTTTTAAAGGCAAGGATGTGGTCTTTCAAGGGTCTTCCTTATTCACTTTGAGTCTATTATTAAAGCCAAATTGCCGGGTGCTGTGTGTTCCTCAGTGCTTTTGGATGTCAGTGATTAGTGATCGTAGGTGTCTTTTTCCTGTGGAATTGTCTTTAAGTCAAGGCTCCGCAGCCTGGGGTGCCCAATCTACACTCAGTCCCCTTTCTTCCCATGTCCTTCTCCCAGGGCTCATCTCCTAGTCATGTAAGACTGGTGCTCTCCAAATATGTCCTGCATCTAACCGTGCTGTCTGTGTAGACCATGCCGGCATCTTCCATTCTGTAAAGCCCACATCACTTTGGAGGATGGTTCCTAAGTCCCTGCTTTTTCTTTCATGGAATAAGCTTCTGCCCTTCCTCCTCTCCTACTGCCCTTCCTCCTTTCCTATTGGATAAAGTACAATCTTTGTGGGCCCTGAAAATTAGGGATGATGTGATTCTTGCCACAAATTTATAATCCTCTTGCTCAGCCTCCCAAGGTACTGGGATTGTAGATGCACATCACCACACTTGGGTAAGTTTTTCTCTTTTGTAGCCTCAACATTTCTAATGCCCTCTACCATGTAAACCCACCTTCCCACCCAAAGATGAGGACATGAACACTCCTTGAACCCAGCTGTTCCACTGGCTTCCCAGAGACCCACTGAGTTGTCTCTGTCTGGAACCTGACTCAGAGACAGGAAGTGGAGGCAGGTGGGTGCAGGAAGCCCAGCTAAAGGGTCAGGCCTGAGCCAGCAGTGTAGCAGGCCTGAGTCAGATGAAAGCTAAGGCTGTGGCAGAGCAGAACCACAGTTAGGTGGAAGCTGACTGTAGAGGGGAGAGAACAGGGCCACACAGAGAGAACTAGTGACAGGAGACGAATGGAGAAAAAGGCCGTCTCAGTCCCCAAAGTGGGGGCTGTACAGGGACTAGAACCATATGGAGGAGAAACACCAGCAGTTCCTCAGGAGATGGCTTAGTGCCTGTCTATTAAGGTCACAGTTGTTCACTCAGATTACGGACTCAGATAGGAAAGTGATGGAAAGTGAGTCTTGTTGGTGGCATTTACGACCGTGTGACTTGGGGACAATTATCCACTCTCCTTCTAGGCCTTAATTTCCTCATATGAAGAATAGTGACATATTAACATCTCTAGGTAACATCTCAGAGTTGGTGAGGAATCCAGCAAGGTAAAGTGTGTATTGCATTTCTCTTGGAAGACTGAAAAGTTCCCAAAATGTTAGCTATTACTATTTTTAAAAAAGGCAATCCTTGTGCTTGGTTTAAGAGTGAGAAATTATGCAGGCTTTATTTCTAAGAGTGAAGATTCTGGACCACCTCAAATCACATGTTCCTACCAGAGTGAGGCAAAGTGTGTCCAGGTCCCTCATTTATGAAATGGGGAGAATGGTGGTACTCACTCACCATGTAGAGCTCCCGTGAGGCCTGAATGAGCTCATACCTACTGAATATTTAGAAAACTCATGTAGAAAAGACGTCAGCAAAAAACTGTTATTACTTTTGTGACTTTCGTGCTTTTCACTTCTCATAAGGCATATTATCTTTTTTTTTCCCCCCCCAAATTTTTTTTTGTACTCCTGGAGATTGAACTCACAACCTTATGCTTGCCAGGCAGGCAGGCAGGCAGTGCTTACACCATTGGGCTAAATCCCTGGGCCCAAGACATATTATCTTTATGAAGTTATAGAAGATCTGAAGATACTTAGATGAAATTCTGACTCTTTTTTCCTTTGGGGTGATGGTGGTTATTGTCTCTCTGTTGGTTGTTTCCAACTGATGTTGGCTGTGCCTGGAGTCTCCCAGGGAAATCCTGAGATGTTGAGGAGCAGGGGAAAGTGTGGTTTGGGAGTTCAGGCAAGAGACCAAGAAGAAGGGTAGGTTGAGATTTTATATCTCACGAGCTCCAAGGCTAACTGGAAGTAAAATATGAATAAATCAGGTCTGAGGAGCTGTCTTAGTTGATATTTAGATGATTGGTGCTATTTTTGTTTATTTATTTTAATATTAAGTGTTTCTAACCAGCATCATATGGCATTCTTTAGCGAGAGCAACTCCATGGTATGTTCAGAAGCAAATGGCCAAGAACTGAGAAGTAAAAGTGTATCTGTCAGGTTTTGCTACAATCACTGCATAACAAGCAACTCCAAGGGGTTTGCAACCATAAACACTTATTTATGTTGTTCACAGATCTATGATTTGGTTGAGGAGCCTCTGCTTTTAGGTTTTATGTTAGGTCTAGGTCTCTTTCACATGGGTATTAGTTTCTGAGGGCTTCTATAACAAAATGCGACAAAGTGGATGGATTAAACAACAGAAATTTATTTTCCCAGAGTTTAAAGGCTAGAAGTCCAAGATTAAGGTGCGGAAAGTTTTTTTTTTTTTTTTTTTTTTGGCCCCTTGAGGCCTCTGTCCTTGGCTTGTGGATGGTACTTTCTTGCTGTGTCCTCATGTGGTTTTTGAGCTATACACAAGCTTCTCTGACGTCTCTGTGTATGTTTGATTTTCTTCTTAAAAGGATACCAGTCAGTTTGGAGTAGAGCCAATTTAATGGTCTCCTTTTGACTTCATTACTTGGACTATGTATCCAAATATAGTCACATACCAGGGTTAGGACTTGAACATATGAGTTTTAGGGATCACAACTCAACCCCTAACATTATGTTTCCTTCTCTGGGTGCTGTAGCTAGCTGGGGCACACTCTTCTTATGGCAGAAGGCAGACATTCCGAGACAGACAGGAGAGAAGAATGATACCCTTAGACTTCAGCTTGGAACTAGCACACGGTCCCTTCCACATTCCATGGTTTAAAATGGGTCAGGGCCAGGGATGTAGCTCAGTGGCACAAGCACCTGCCTGGCAAGTGTAAGGTCGAGAGTTTGATCTCCAGTACCAAAAAAAAAAAAAAAAGTCAGATGACGAGGCCCAAAGTTCATGTCGAGAAAGCCGGGCAGCAGCTGCCTAGGGACGCCTGTCCCCTGAACGCATGGACGGTGTGTGTGGAGCGCTGCGGCTGGGGCGGGGTGAGCAGGAGTGGCCTTCTCCTCGGTCACACGCGCTCTGTGGCTACTCCTAAACGTCCTCTGCTCCTGCTCTCATCTCTGCTGGATGCCTTTCCCCATTTTCTTTTTCTGGATAATTGTTATTCTTCCTTTAAGACTCAGTTTAAAAGTCACTTTCCTGGTGATATTTCTGTCTCCCTGAGGCAAAGCAGGTAGTTCCTTTCCTGTTATCACTTGGCACCTCTGTTTTAGCTTTTATTACTTTTTAAATTATAACTTTGTGTAACTCAGATATCAACTTTCCCTCTGCCCTTTGGGTCCGGCACCACCGTGATCAGTTTATGCCCTGGGCCCATTGAGGATGCTAAGTTCATCTCTGCTTTGTCACCACATTTAAACCCCACGTGATACCAGCAGCATCACCCACTACATGGAAATGAAAACCAATGGTAAAAAGTCAAGTTCACATACATAAATTATTAAGAGGAAAGTTGGTTTCAGAGGGGAGATGGGAGGAGGGTTTGCATCACTCCCCAAGACAAATACCTACAGAAATCGCTTCTAGACACTTCTGTTCTCCCCCTAGATCTCTTCTTTGCCTGGGGGGTTCTCATCCTCTGGGTGATGCAGAGGTGCTCCGGCTGCGGCAGAGCCTAGGGGCTGCGGCTCATGCAGGACCAGAGGTGTGTGGCGCTCCCTGGAGTTGTGCCTCGTTTGGCCCTCAGCCAGCCGTGCCTTTTCTCTTGCGCATCTGCCTGTACCCCAGGACCCTCAACTGTTGCTGTTTGTTATGAGAATAATTTGACTACTCCTGCAACTGCGCAGTAACTCTCAGCCCAGGGGAAGGAAAACAAGACCTATTGTTTTCAGTTTTAATGAGCATTTCTTATTTTCAGATGCCCTTTAGTGCACCTATAACCCTAGGGGCCAATAGATGAATTTTCTAAATTCAAGTGATGTCTCTCCATTAAAAATTCTTATGGTAAACCCTAGCATAATGTATTTCTCTCCCTATCATTCACCATAGTGGTTCCTGCTAGACTGTCATATTTTTTTCAGGTAACAATTGTGCTCTATTTATTTTTGTATTCCAACATTCAAGATAGTCCCTGGAACTCAGCACGTTGTTAAGAAATGTTGGCTGAATAACTAAATGAGTCCAATTCAATGTTTTTTAATTTTAAATGATAATCAAGAAACCAATGGAATGTGAATCAGAAACTAGTAAATATGTTTCCACATTCTGGGAATTGAACTCGAACTGTTATTTTATTGAACCTGAACTAAATTGAAACAAAGCTTCTTGATATTTTCATTGTAAATCAGTTAGAATTGCTTACTGGCTTGAACCAGAGATAAACTGCGGTACAGTTTAACTCAGAGTGGAACTAATCTCAAAAAGCTTACTGGTTTGATTCTCTAGTTACTCACTAAGGTTAGTTGGCATTCTATGAATATGAAATTGCCATTTTGTTGACAGTGGTTCTAAACACATTAACTTATAGGCAAAATTTTCTCCCATTTTTATTCTATTTTATTTTTTCCACTGAGACCACAAGGCATCTTAGGAAATCCCCTGACCTAAGTGGAATTATTTCAGGGATTGTCAAAGTATTGTGGATGGTCCCATTCATTCATTCATTCATTCACTCGTTCACTCAATGGTTCCTTGTTTATTTGACCAAAAGCCTGTGCTAGAATAAGATGGAAATCAGTTATTGAGAACAAAAGTTGAGAGTAAGGGTTTTTTCTTTTCTTTTCTTTTTTTGAGTGGGGGAGAATAACAAAGTAAGGATAGGAAAACTAAAAGACAGGAAAAGATTTGTGTTTAAATATGTTCCCCGGGGCCGGGGATTTAGCTCAGTGGCATAAGTGCCTGCCTGGCAAGCGTGAGGTCATAAGTTCAATCCCTGGTACCAAATAAACAAACAACAACGAAAACATGTACAACCTAAATATGTTCCCCCAAACCTTACTCATTTTGCTAAACAATTAATACAATTAAAATTATGATACAATAATAGACAATAGAATATCTTGGATGCAGTGACAGTAAGATGCTTCTAGAAGAAAGTTGCATGAATTATGAAGGAAAAGTCATTGAATTTAAATTTTACCAACTTTCTTTTTCATTCCTGATTTGTGAAGGATTTGTTTACCTTCCCAAAAAGCAATATTGCCTTCTCAGTAATATGAATTTGCTAGAAAAACAAATTAACATCTAAGTGGGTAATTTCAGAGTTGTGTGCTGTAATTTAGCTATATAGAGCAATCTATAGAAAATAATTCTTAAAAGGAGTTTTCTTCTGTTTAAAATAATACACATCTCCAAATGTTCTTATTTGATGGTGAAATGTCAGATTGTCTCAGTGGTTCTCATAACCCCACTGATATCCCCTTTAATTTTGCCATAATTTTATTAGAGTTTAGAAAAGGTTAATTAGGTATTCACTGATTCTTAGTGGAAGAAGAGTTAAAAAAATATAATATTACAAAAATGTCCTGGTAGGGTATGAAGGTAACACCGCAAGGGGGTACTATAATTTTATCAAATTTGTCCTGGTAAGTTGGCTCGGAAGGTGAAATGATTAGAGCCTGCCGAGTTAATTTTAATATGCTAATACATCACAGCAAGTTGGGAACTTAAATAAAATGATACAATTAATATACTTTTATGGGATGTAGAAAGACTTAGTAAGGTCATTTGTAGATTATATTAGAGCTGCATTTAGACTTATTGGGTTTAAAATTCAGCATTCTTAAAAGAAAGCAGCAGATGTCTGACATAGGCATTTTAGTGACTTTTGAATGAAGAAGTGAATGTCAAATTGGGTGGATCTTTATCTAAGCTTTTAAAATAAATTAACTCTCTGGTTTCCCTTCTAAATACAACTAGGACCAAGCTATTAGATCTTAATTTCCTTAGCATTGCAACACAGAACAAGTCGCAATATGTTAATCTGGAGGGAATTTTTTGAAAGGCTGTTTAATCATTGAAGACTTTTGTTCCTTAATGTGTGTCTGAAAACAATTCTACAATTTTGCTCAGTGATAAATTGGAGTAGTTTGGATTCTTCCTTGGTAGCACAGTCTCTTCTGTTATTTAATCTGAAATCACTGACAGTGCTTATATGGTCAAAGGATTTTTTCAAAATAAAACGTAGCATTCCACACTGTATGTGTTTATATGGTAATTTTAGCAGATGTTGCTCATTTACTGAGCTAAGTAGACCAGGGGTATTTGAAATAAGCTAGTGATTTATCTGTGTGGAGGATCAATTAGGTGTTTTCAGACTACATGAAGACTGTTTAGATATTTCATCTTTTGTCACATTCTTACCCAGTGGCAAAGCCAGGGTGCTGGACCAATCGTTAGTATCATGGTAGGATTAACTGAGATAATGTATGTAAACTGCCTAACAGATGTGGGAACAATGTTGAGACAACCACAGGTTCAGGGCTGGTGGTGACCTCCGTGGCTATGCCATGTGGTTCCTAAGCTCCTTGCAAAATGCAAAATTAGAAAGCTGCCTTTGCCTCTCCGCTTCTCAGACAGTCACAAACTAGAATTTAGCAGTTGGAAAATAGAGCTTTTGGTTGAAAAGTAGAGGAGAGGCTTTTTTTTTTTCTTTCTTGAGGAGAAAATTTTGACATTGTTCTACTCAATAAGGTAGGCAATCAAAATTTCATGAATTTGTGCTTTCTTCCCTGTGGGACTAAATATAGCTATTCTTATTTTGTAAAGCTTTTCAGGTCTCTTAAAATTTTCCAGCTTATAAAAGATTGTTCAAGACTGTTGAAGGACAGAATCTGGCAAAGCCTCCCCACCCCCACTTTCTTTCTTCCTCTATATCTCCAACAAGAGATTCCCCTTACCTGAAGGCTTTCACATGCCTCTATCTTTGCAATGATTTAGATCTCCAGAGACAGAAGAAGTTGTTTTTGGTGGTATCTGTTAGTCAGTTTTCTATGACTGTGACAAAATACTTGAGAGTCAACTTATGAGGAGAAAAGGTTTAGTTTGGCTCACAAATTCAGAGGTTCCAGTCAGTGGTTGCTTGTCTCTACTGCTTTGAGTTTGGGACAACATAGTATGCCATCATGGGATCATAAGACAGAGAAGGCAGGTTCACCTCATGGTGTCTGATAAGCAAAGACAGAGAGGAAGGAAATGGGACCTTCACATCACCTTTGAGGGTGCAGCCCCAGTGACCTGATTTCTTCTCATGAGGACCCACCCTCTATGAGTTCTACCACATTCCGGGACCCACCCTCTATGAGTTCTACCACATTCCAGTGGTGCCACAGCTTGGCAACTAAGCCTTTAACACATGTGCCTTCAGAGGACACTTCCAAACCGCAGGAGTATCAGTCTCTTCTCTGCTATTCCCTCCTCACATTCCTCTCTCAGCCTCTTTGCTTTACTCCTGTCTCTTCTAGTCCATTCCATCTCGCTTTCATTCCTCCTGACCACCGAGCTTGCAGCCACATTGCCTTGTGCTGCTCTGTGCTGACTTCCCAGTGCTACAACACCTTCAGCCACAGAGGATCAGTCTCTTCTTCCCTTCTGAACTTCAACACTAGACTTCATGTCTCTTTATGGCTGATAAGAGATGACAATAGCATGTGCAAAGTCAACCCATTTTCACAGAAATAATAATACTAATTTTTTTGGTGGTACTGGAGATTGAACCCGAGGTCTTTGCACTGAGTTACATCCCCAGTCCTTTTTATTTTTTGAGACAGGGTATCACTAAATTGCTAAGTTCCTCAGAGTGGGATTGGATTTGTGATCCTCTTGCCTCAGCCTCTGGAGTGCTGGGATTATAGGCATGTATACAATGCTTGGGTAATAATGCGGATTATAACTATGGAGACTCTTGTCTAAGGAGTAGATCTTAGGAGGAAATGAGCTTCCTGAATGAGCTGTGGAGAAATTCTTGCTTTTGATGGACCACTCTTGTGGACGACAGGGCATAGAGTGGGCTTTTCCTTCTGATGGTGACCTACAGGTAATTATGAGGAAATGAAACTATGCCTGGCTCTCTCTAACAAGGAGTGTCTACTCTTTAAATAGCTCCAGGTCTAGTTCTTTTTCTTTTTCTGCTGCTGCTACTTTGGTTCAGGTTCTTGCTTTCTCCAGCCTAGACCATAGCAAGTGAGGTACTGGATTTCTCTGACAAGGGTCCTTGCTTTCCTCCATCCTAGTCTGCCCTGGTGGGGTATGCACCTTGCTTCCAGAAGGCACTTTCTAAAGTGTAGATCTGATCATGGCTGTTTGCTGTTTTAAAGAACTCTCCAGTGACTCCCCACGGCTTTTGTGAAAAAAGAAATCCTTATGTCTTAGTCTGGAGTCCTAGGCTCTTTGTGGGCACCAGAGTTTACCAGCTCTTTTATCCTTTGCTCCTTTACTTGTGTGGTTCCTTGGCCCTCCCTACCTGACTGTGCCTCACTACTTGGTGGTGGAAATGAGGCTTTGATGGTAGTTTCTGTCTCTCCTTGTTGCTCCTTCTGTTATCTGTCAAAGACTATCTCCAAGTCTCTTCCTGTTTCAAAATTTGTGCCTGCTTTTGGGATATCCATAACCTTTATTGTTTTCTCGACTGCTGCTTTAAAAACTCATGATTTTTATAATTGCTTGGATACTATTTCTAGATCTTACTGTAACTTTGCAACATTGAATGTCTTAATCATATACTAAAAAATGCAAGTATGATTTATACCAAGTGAGAGTTTGTTCCTTTACTCTTCATCAAGGGATAATATTTGTATTTTAGGGTGTTTCTACGAGTAAGGAATGAAGGCTTAAAACAGGAAGTTTTATATTTGAGAAAGAAAATGGAAAAAAGGGAGCATGCATAGAAAGAAAGAGTGGTTAAAAATACTTCAAAGGCAAATATACCCAGTGGATAACTTTTTTCTATATTAAAATATTTTGCACTTGGATTATCAGCTTTTTACCACTGGGACTAAATACCCAACTTACATAGTTTAAAGGAGGGAGGGTTTATTTTTGTGCAAGGCTTCGGAGGTTGCAGTCCATGGTCAGCTGGCTCCAAAGCAGAAAAATCCTGGTAGAAGGATGTGGAGGAGAAGCAAAGCTGCTTATTTCATGGTGTTCAGGAAACAGAGGCAGAAGAGTGGCAGGAAAGAGGGTGCCAAAGATCAGATAAAGTCCCTGAGGTTGTGCTTCCTTTCAGTTTGGTTTGGCTTGGGAATTTTCCAGCAGCGCTTCCATGATCCATCTGGGCACACTCAGAAGTGTGCTTTACTTATCTCTCGAGTCAATCAAGTTGGCAATCAAAGTTAACTGTCATAGCACCTCTTTCTGGGAATAGGCATACAGATAAAATATATCCTTTTGCATTTCTGTGGAGTCCTGATTATCATGGGGTTATTCTTGATTGTCTATGTGAAGCCTTAATTAGAGGAAATAGTAATGTGTTTCTGAAGCAGAAAAGTCATAGGAATAAAAAAAATACTTCAAATAATTCTAAATTTCTATTTAGCAAGATCTGATGTAGAACAGAAATAATTAGAGTGATAAAGTCTAACTGGAACTAGTGAATTTGACTAAAAGCCAAGAGCAATAGAGTCAGGACACTTATGTTCATGTTTAAATTACTCAAGTGCTTAATTGTATAATTTCAGTTTCAATTACCAAATGCCCTTACTTTTAAAATTAGTCCATTGAGTATTAGCTGCATGGTGTTGCTATTAAAGTTGAAAATCTGCTATTATGGTTTAGAGGATTATTGCAACATTGTTGGCATATGTCTTGTTTAATAAATAAGTTTAATTGTGCATGTAATCTGGTAATTTAATAATGATGAATTATATTTTTACAGAAATATTGAATGACATTTTTTCTTAGACTAAAATAAAATTACTTTTTAGGGATTTTTTTTCCAGAGAAAATATTTTATTGTAAAATATCGAAGATACTTCTTGTACTATCTAAGCTCTTGAGAACGGTGAGATTTTAATGAAAAATTTACATTACCTATCCCCCACCATGAGAGGTTGAGAGCAGGAAAATAAAGTTCAATTAACGAGGGCTCAATGTTTATACATTTCAGGCTTTCTCAGTTTGTATTTCTCCTAGAATATTGAGAATATGACAGAGCAGCCTATATGGGAAATTAGTGTATTTTTACTCCATGAGGCCACTTTTCCTATTTGATTATGAACTCAGCAGCTGCTATTAATGCTAATGAGCTTTAGTACTCGAGAAAGTCCCTTGAGCTCGTCCTGAATTACCTTGGGTGAAACCTCTCGTTTGGCGTGGATGTTGTTTATGCTTCCATTTGCTGTAGTTGTCTCTGCTGAATTCCAGGATGGTGGTGGTAGGGGAGGGTAGTGCCAGTTGATTTAGGCCTATGCCTTAGAAAAAGAAATTTTGGAATTTAAAATTCAAGTACATTTTCATTTCTAAATGATACTGACCTCCCCATTGATTCTTAGATGAAATCGTTGCATGAAGAGTTGCTTTATTCACCTTTGCCTTCCGTTGTGGGGTGGAGGAACTGAGGGGCACGGCTGGATTGACTTGTTTGAGATCTCCTAATGAACAAAAGTCTTACTCCATGTTTTCCATGGATAGTGTGAGCTCTGGGAGGGGTCATGTTTATAAGCCACAAACTGCAATATTCTTTTTCATCTTTGTGGATGGTTGGAGTTTTGGAACTCAGAATTTCTGGAATGTTTTGAAAGGTTCCTGCTCAGCTCCATTACAATGACAATTAAGGAATAAATGAGGACAGAGAGAACAGATGACAGTGCAGGCAGGAGCTGTCATTCCAACCTTGAGGCTAAAAATAGATGGGAAAGTGGTAATTGATTTAGAAGAGCAGAGAGGCTGGAATCTGGTTAAGTATCAGGAGGAAGGGTCAGGCGTTAGAGGCGGCTAGGACTTCTGAAGGACAGGTTGCCGCCGGAGCAGGAGCAGAGGACTGGTTCAACGTCAGATGCTCCCTCTCCAGGTGTCCCCTCGGGTGACTCTCCTTTGCCATGCTCCCAAAGGAGAAGTGGTTTCTCTACAGAAAGTGAAGCAGAGGAACTTGGGTCTTTAGGGTTCCAGGCAGAGCTGAAGCTGGGGTGATGGTGCTAAACTAAAAATGGAGATTAAGACGAGTTCTAAATGCTGAACGGGTGAAATGACCACCTCATCTCCTCTCCCACAGTTCCTTTCAGAAAGCCCTGGAATGGTCCCTCTCCCCTCTCCCCTGTCCTCTCTCCTCTCTCTCCTCTCCTCTCTTCCCTCTGTGAGTAGGAGGCCAAAAAATGCCAAGACCTGCTGGATGAGTCAGCAAACTGGAGACCCGGGAGAGCCAGTAGCGTAAATCCAGTCTGAATCGGAAGATTTAAGAACCAGGAGGACTGACAGTGTGGTTTGAGTTGAAGAACATGAAAACCTGAAGTTCCAATTTGAAGGCAAACAGGCGGAAGGAGTCCTGTTTTACTTTGGAGCATTTCAGCCTTTTGACATATTCGGACCTTCAAATGATTGAGCAAACCCATCCGCTGCAGGGAGAACGATCTGCTGACTCCTAGCCCTCCAATTTTAGTGTTAATGTCATCCAATGCAGCCTCAGAGAAACACAGAGAGTAATATTGGGCCAAATATCTGGATGCCCTGTATTCCAGTCAAGTTGATAACCATATGTGATTTAAAAAAAAGAAAAGAAAAGAAAAGAAAGAAAAAAATGCATATTAAGTATATGTCATGATAAAATTTCAAAATAAAAGAATGAAAGGATTCCTCAAACCTTCAGAAAATAAATGAGTAGAGACTCCAATGGCTTTAGCCTTTTTAACAGCAGCCCTAGAAGCTCTACAATAATCGAATAACACCTTCAAAAGACTTACAGAAAATTATTTCCCAAGTAGAATTCTGTATTCAGCTAGCAGTTAGTTATCAGCTTAACTATGACCTTTTTAAATTCAGAATTTTCATACCTAGAATTGGCATTTGTTTGCATTGAGGGAGTATCTCAAGGTTTCTAGTATTTTCTACTGGAAAAGAGTCCAAGTTAGGCCAGTGTTCTTAAATAGTTGGGTCTGTGATGCACAGTAGAAAAACTGACCCCACATTAGATATGAGGAAACTCAAGAAAAGCCACTTATAATGGCAATAGGCACTGTTGATCCCAGCCTGGATGTATTCCCTCAGCCCAGCTGGTGCAGAGCTACTCACCTTGACACTGCTCTTGAGGAGGTGGTAGGGCAAGAGGGAGCCCATAAGAGTTTAGGGGTGGGGTTTGTTCTGTGCTCAACCCTCAGTCAATGGGGGGAGCTGGTACATACATGTACCTCCTCCCTGTCCTCAGTAGTGTCACTTCTGAGTATGTGCTAGGAATGTTCCAGAAAGTACCAGAAGGATCAGGCTCTGGATGTCCAAGAAGTAGCCCCTTCACTGATGTACCTTCAGACCTGAGGCCACCTCTTCAATAAGTAGATCTCAGGATCTGCTTTGGGGGAACTCTGGATTTTCAGACCAAAGAATACTCTCGTGAGTTTTCCTTGCTAAAATATAGAAACATCTTCCTTTGAATTTAACTTTAAAGAAAAAATAGATTAACTTCTTTATAATTTTGGATTGATTTGTGAAGTGTAGTGTATTTTTCTGGTCTATTTTAATTGAAAAAATGTGGGAAGAGATACGCTGGTAAAAATATCTTTTGCTTTGTCAAATTTCTTTGATATTTTAGTTCAATTTTTGTCTTTTAAAATGTTTTAGAAGTATCCCAAGCTGTTTGAGTAATTGACTCTGAAAGTAAATTGATAAATATTTCTAGAAATTTCTATAGGTGCAGAAAGTGGTAGCATAAAGTGATAACTCTGATTTTTTTTTTTTTTGATGGTGGCACTGAGAATGGAACCCAAAGACTCATGCACGCTGGGCTATTGGTTTACCACTGAGCTATGCCCCAGCTCCATCACAATTCTTTTTGAAAAACTCTCACTTGGCTAAGCTCCAGGCTAAGTGTTTCATTTTAGAGTTTGCCCAGATATTATAGTTTAGACCCTAAATTCTTGAGAATGTTTTTCAAGTCATAATTTAGGCCCAAAAATGTCACCCTAGGGGTGACATTTCAGGACAGTGTTGTATTTGCAGAAACAGAGTTTAGTTACCATGAGTGATTCAGCTATCAGATATTGATCCCATTGTAACCGCTGTAGACCCATGCTCACTACATTATAAATACTTGGAACTATGATGCTTCATGCTTGGGCACTTTTGCTCCCAGTATTTGAGTTATACACGTATCAGGAGTTGTATATTTCCTAACACTGTTTATGCCAGGTTTTCTGACTGCATAATTATGCAGTTTAGTTAAATGTTGAGCATACTGATGGACTACAAATAAGAGCTGTTTCTGTGAACAACCTTCAGTCCTTCAGAACAATTCAATAAATGCATGTTTCTAAAGTTGCTGTGAAATTAGAAATTTAACATGGAAAAATATCACAAGTCCAGATATCACAGACCCCACAGGTGTGTTCTTAGATTGCTGTGTGAGTGCCTTTATATTCTTGCTGATTTTTAAGCAAACAAACAAGAAACTAGACAGTGAATCTTAGGCCCAGCTCATGCCAAAAAGTGTGATATACCGTTTGGGGACTTACACTGAAATAGAAAGCCTTAGTTTGATTTTTTAAGTTTGGTGGTAGCAAGTATTTTACAGTAAACAATACATGTCTTGGTAGTGGGGGAAAAATCAAGATGTTCATATATTGGGCAGTAGAGGAGAGAAATAGCCAAGAACCTGCTCATCAGTAATCCACAAGTGACTGAATCACTTATCAAAACATTTTATTGGTGAAACTTTTTATAATATTGATAAATAGGTGGGGAAGAGTAGGGTGTTAACTCTAAAAATATACAAAAAGCAAAGCATGAGTTAAGATTCAAAGAAACATCCCAGCAGTGGCCTACAGCTTTACAGCTGAAGCTTAAAAATAATTGCTTTGGGTTACTTATAAACCAACAAATCCTAGAGCATTTAAAAGTACGAGTTGTTTGTCTTTACCAGTTTAGTATAGCTTATAAAATAGGGCATGGATGAACTCTGAGCAAAGAATTTGTTTTTTACAAAGTTGTATATTTTCTAAAGAAAACAGCAGGTGGGAAAAATGCTGAAAAAGCTGTGCCCCTCATATCCTGATTTTGAGGACCCTGAAGGGGATATAAATGCCATGTGTCCCCCAGGAAATGAAACATCCTTGATCTAGTCAATAGGAGATGGAATTCTGAAATATTTATAGAGGAATATAAGTGAAAGATTGGCTTTCTATGTGGAAACAATTGAAGCTAAAAATGTAAGTAGCACAGATTTATCAGAAATCACAAACATGCACAGGTCTGAAATTGTAGCACTCTGGGAGGCTGAAGCAGGAGGGTTGAAAGTTTGATCCCCACCTGGGCGATTTAGGAAGAACCTGCCTTAAGGTAAAAGGTAAAAAAAAAGACTGGATATGTAGCTCAGTGTGAAGGCCATGGGTTCAGTTGCCGGTACTACAAATGAAAAAAGAAGAAGAAAAAAAGAACCATAAATATAATAGTCATTATTAGTCAAGTAGAGTTGTAGTGGAATAGTTTTCAATTTGGCACATTTATATCTTGGAGAAAACTGGCTCCAAATTGACAATGGCTGCAGAAAATCCAAATGTAGCATAAGGAAAAAAAAAGACATTGCTTGTTAACTGGCTCTGAAATAAATCAAAGGTTTCAGTGATTTGGCTTATTTTGTTGGGAAGAGAGCATACAGCAAAAGATTAAGGATGACAAATCAGTGGGAAATGAAATTTTGAATGATGCAGAAATCATATATGCTGAGACAAGAAAAGACAAATATGAAGAAAAGAATGATCTACAGACAAAAATTGCTCATGTTATGCCCCCAAACACTCCTTCACGGTACACAGTGGTACCTTGGTACTTGTCATTAATTGGCTCTGGGAGATGCAACAAGTATTAAAAGTGATGAGGAACCAACAGATTAGGTTTTGGCTGGAAAAGTAGCAACCAACCATCTCAACACTGACAAGTTCTAGCTTGTATGATGAAAAAAATGATTACTGGGACAAACTTTTCACATCGAAATGTGCCAAGTACCAAATTCAGTGAGTTTCAAACCAATTGAGTGCTATACCAAGGAATGACTATCATGAACAACAGCTTGTGTCTCCAACTGACTAATATGGCCATTAAACAATGGTGAAAATACATGTGAACAATACGCTTCAGTCTGTAACAGATGAGTATTACATTTTATTAAATGAGTATATGTATGTTCATATAGTAGGCTAAAATGAAAAGTTTAAGATATGAATTTGTTTAAGAATTGTTTTCCTGAAGCCAGACATGGCAGCACACACCTGTAATCCCAGCATTTGGGAGGCTGAAGCAGGAGGATCATTGCAAATTCAAGACCTGCCTGAGCTACAAAGTGAGCTCAAGTTCAGCCCAAACTACACATTGAGGCTCTGTCTTAAAAAAAAAAATATTCCTTCATTTAATTATCAAAAAACCTAAAAAATTTATCGGGTCAACTATCATCACTGAATGAGAAAAAACATTTTAAAATGTCACCTCTATCTGGGCATGGTGGCACACACCTGTAATCCCAGCACTCAGGAGGCTGAGGTGGGAGGATTGCTGTGATTTTGAGGTCAATCTGGTAAAAGACTCTGTGGCAAGACTCTGTCCCCCCTGTCCCCAAAAAGAAAATAAAATTGAGGAACTTAAAAAATTTTTTTTTTCTCTCTATGTTTCAACTATCACTGTTCTTAGCTTGAATCTTATCAGAATGGAGTCAGTGATATGAAAGTGGTACCTGTTGGTGTTGGAAGGGCAGAGAGGCATCCAGAGTTACAACTCAGCCTCTGCGTCTTCTGGCTGATGCAGTAATTTCTTCCCAGGCCCCGAGCAGGTGTGGCCGTCTAGCTGTGCAGGTGACTCGAATCTGATTTTGTCCCACATCCCTCAGACTGCACTGGAACAGCTCCTACACCAGTCAGCGAACTTGCGTACACTCAAGGGCCAAAGCCGGAGTCGCCCCAAAGTCAACCACACTTGCAAATCGACAAGTATGTGGATGCTGTGCCCTGCACACTGTGCTGTGTGTTCCTCAGTGGCACCTGTGTGATGCTAGCAGGCAAGGGAAGGGGTGGCAGCAATTCTGTGAGCTAATAGCAATTACATGGGTTATAAGCCTCTTAATCTATATGCAAAGCTTTTGTGCACTTCTGTGTTAGTTACGCTCTCCCATCACTGGTTGGTGATTACAGATTTGGAGAGGGAACCTCTTGTATATTGTGTGAGCTTAAAAACCAAAACCAAAAAACAACAAATAAAAACAAAAAAACAAAAGGAACCTAGAGCCAACAGAAAGGTGAAAATGGTTTGGTTCCACTTCTTTCTTTTCACAACGAACAAGACCTAATAGGCACCACGTTGCAAGCTACAGAGCTTCAATTAAGTAATTCAACCACTCTGTTTTGGTCATTATGCAGAATTGATGGAAAGTTTTCCTTCTGCTCCCAGAAATCGCTGATATTTCATTGGGAGAGCTAAATAAAGACAGTGTTTTAAGAGGATTGTGAGGAAACCTGACAAATGGGAACAACAGACAGCAGAAGTCAGTGTGTACACAAAGGGAAGTAACTACAATCTCTGTCGTGCTGTTTTTGAAACGCACATTTTGGGATGAGTAAGAAAATGCTCGAGTACTTTCTAATGTGTTTGGTTGCAGCATACTGTACTTTAGAAGGCGTGTTAATGGGAGTAGTGAGATTTCTTGTACCAAAGATCTGAAGTAGAAGATAGAATACCTATTTAAGTCTTTTTTTTTGGGTTGGTTGTAAATGCAATATTGAAATATAACAGTGCTAACACTGTACACTAATAGTTGAGACTCAGCCTCTCTACTTTTGGATCAGAATAGCAAGTTACTACATCACAAGTAACACAGATATGAAATGAATACAGTTGACAATATGGCTATAAAGGAGTAAGAATAGAAGCCAAGAGCAGTTATTATTTTCCTACCTCTTTGTTCATCTTTTAGCACCAAAATTCCTTGTTAATATCATGTCACCCTTCCAGTTCCCTTTAGTTTTCAAGATCATCACTTTCACCCTATTCAGACCCAGCCCAGCCTGACACACTGGGCTTCTTAGTTCTGCAGAACTCCTCTGTTATGGTCAAGAATGTCCCCCCAGAGACTCGTGTGTTCAGAGGCAGAGCTTTTGCAAGGTGATTACATCAGGGGTACACAAACCTTTCCAGTGGATCAGCCCATTGATGAGTGATAGCTGACTGTGTTGTGAAGATAGGGGGCTGCAGAGAAGCTAGGTCACTGGGGCATGGCTTTGACTGGTGATCCTGTCCCCAGCTTTGCTCTCTGCCTCAGCTCTCTTGCTCTCTCTGTTCTGGCCACCATGGGTTGAGTGGCTCTTCCTCACTGCTTCTTTCGTTGTGATGTTTGCTCCTTGGAGCCAGCTGACTATGGACTGACGCCTCTGAGATGGTGAGCCAAAAATGGTAAACCTTTTCTCCTTTACGTTATCTGCATTAGACCAGACACAGAGGTTGCGCTCACTTTATAAATGCTGAGGAAATACTTGGGGTCTTACTCTCTTTTCTTCCCATTTAACTCATGATTTCTTCCCCACCAGTTTTCCTTTCCCATGCTCCATACTCACATCTCCAGTGTCACCCAGTCTGTTTGGGTGAATTCTATGATCACCTGTCTGAGGGATGCCCTCCTCAGTAAGTTTGGTCTGTTACAGGTACATTTCCATCTGTAGTTGTTTTTTCTTCTCTTGCCTCTAGTTCCACATCCCACCATGCTACTGAGGCACACGCTTGTGTAACTCCAGAGCATGCAGTCAACAGTAGTGTATACCAAACCCTGGCCTGTTAGGTCAAGATCCAGGAGAAAAATATTCAAGGCAGGGAAAAAAAAAAAGGCTGGTGGGCTGGAGGTTTGGCTTAGCAGTGCAAGTGCCTGCCTGGCAAGCAAGAGGTGCACCACGGTGGGCATCACAA
Organism: Hydrochoerus hydrochaeris; assembly: GCA_004027455.1. NCBI lineage: Eukaryota > Metazoa > Chordata > Mammalia > Rodentia > Hydrochaeridae > Hydrochoerus > Hydrochoerus hydrochaeris. Next base: position 55,494 of record PVLA01003471.1, read on the forward strand.
TGCATGGGAAACGTAAGGGAAGTCAGGGCTCAAAAGTTTGCACCTCCATTTGCCCCTGGTAAAGTGATGAAATGTATTTCCCGAGACACGTGCATGTGTAGTGAGTGTATTGTGCACGGTTGAGGAGGCAGAGGGGTAGGGGAATTTGGGGGTGCAGCTATGCATAGGACATGAACTTGTCAGGTGGGAGAGTAAGAAATGTACACCTGAGGTCTCTGATGTGGAAGAGTCTTCAGGTGTTATGCATTTGTTTAGTCACACAGTGTGGATGTGAGACACAAGTCTAGGTCATTCCATAAAAAGTCATCCACTGATTTGTCCTGCTGGTTTGTCATTCAGAGGGAAAAACACCTTACTCCCCACATGGTGGGGACTATTTTACCATTTCACAAAGTCCCGGGGGTGTTAGTCAGTTGACCCTTGGTCTCTGTGTGGCCCCAACTCCATGTCATCCCATCATGTCAACACTCAGGATACTGCACTGAGCACTTTTCCTCTTTTGTTTTCCCCGAAGACACTTATGGGCCATGATCGTGGGCCCCTGCCTACCTCGGTTATTATTTGGCCAGGCAGATTATTATCATTTTTTTCCTGTTACTCATATTTTTACTATTTTCCATTTTTTTATGTTGACCATAATGATAGTCTATGCAATTTTACTTATAAAACTAAATTTATATCTTATTATTGTGGTAAAGATTACAGCACAACATTTGCTATTTTAATCATTTTTTTTTTAACAGTGCTGGGGCTCAAGACCAGGGCCCTACAGCTGCTAAGCAAGAGCTGTACCACTGGGCTGTATCCCCTGCCCACATTTTACCCACTTAAGTGAACAGGTTAGTGGTATTAAGTACATTCACGCTGTTGTACAACCTTCAACCCTACCTCTCTCCAGAACTTCTTTATCTTGTCAAACTGAACTGTCTTCCAATTAATCAATAATTCTCCTGTCCCCTCCCAATCACCCTTTTTCTTTCTGTCTCTAGGAATTTGAATACTTCAGGTACCTCATAAAAGTGTACCTTGCAGTGTTTGTCCTTTTTTGTGGTATAATAGCTGAACCCTGAGTACTCCCATGAGCTACCCCTCCAGCCCTTTTTTGATTTTTTATTTTGAGACAAGGTCTCACTAAGTTGCTAAATTGCCTAGGCTGGGTTTAAACTTAGGCAGCTTATTCTTAACTTTGATATTTTAAAAATCTCTTTAATTTGTGCTTATTTCAACTTTCCTTATACCTCTGGCTTGTAGCTTTGTTCCACAAGCTTAAGAAAGGTCTTTGAATAATCATGTCTTGGGGCTGTTGGGGCTGTGATAACAAAATACCATCAATTGGTGTCTTCTACACAACAGAAACGTCTCCTGCTTCCGGAGCCCTGGAAATCCGTGACCACATTGAGGATCAGCTCTTTCGCTGATAGATGGCGTCTTCTAATTGTATACTCACATGGCAGACAGGGGATAATTCTGGGCCTCTTTAATAAGGGCACAAATCCCATTCACCAGAGTCCATCCTTGAGACCCAATCATGCATCATAGGCTGTGCTTCCTAACACCATCACCTTAGGGAGGTTTCAACATAGACATTTTGAGAGGACCCAAACTTTGAGGCCATAGCAACTCCTTTTTCTTTCCCTTTTTCACAGGGTAGAAAATTCTAGCAGGGACCAAGATTAACGCTGTCACAGAGAAGACAAGTGAGGATGTTTACTGGGTGCTCTGACCTTACAGAGTGTTCTGCTGTCAACTTAGTGTAGTGAGGACCGTGATGAATTGGATTCAACCAGCGCTGAATTCTTCCTGCCTGCTTTCCCCGCTCCCCTACCTTCACTCCAGTCTTAGTCTGTCTTGTGCTGTTCTGCTGGAAAACCCTAGTTGGTAAGTTAGAAAGAGCAGAACTTTACCTCTCACAGTTCTGGAGGCTGGAAAGTCCAAGAGGAAGGTGTGGCGTCTGGTGAGGGCTACTCTGGGTCTAAGATGACACTGAATGCTACATCGCCTGCAGGGGGGAGGCGTGCAGTGTCCTCACAAGGTGGAAAACAGAAGGGCAAAAGGGGCAAATCTGTTCCACCAGCTCTTTTGGAAGGGCATCTAATGGCTATTCATGTAGGTGGAGCCTATCACCTCTTAGGGCTCTACGCCTTAGTGTTATCCTGTTGGGAACACTGAATTTTTGTGAGGACAATTCAAACTGTAGCAATGCCCCTTGCTCCTCCCACATCCTCTTGGAACCTAGGAGAGGACACAGACATAGTCCGGCCTCGGAAGTCTCAGGGGCAAATCTTGATTTTTCACGCCTAGTGATTACCAATGTTTACTTTTTTTTGGTACCGGAGATCAAACTCACAACCTCATGTTTGCCAGGCAGGCGCTTAAGCCACTGAGCTAAATCCCCAGCCCCAACATTTACTTTTATTACCAGCAAGAGACAGGGAAGAAAAAGCCAGGTCTGCTGTCTTGGAAGGTGGTTATGTAAGAGAGGGAGAGAGGGAGGGATGGAGAGAGGGATGCTGTTTGCTGTAGTTGCGTGCTCAGGCCTGCAGCGGACAGTCTTTTAGTTGACTAAATTCTTGTCTTTCTCCTTTGTATACTCAGTCTCTGAACTATGTAAAAGATTCAAGCACTTTAAATCTACACTCACATGAGATTTCACTCAGAGTAGGCTTTTATGAATATTCATGTTGAAGTATTTAGCCTCAGGGTGTGAAATATTAATCTCTTACCTGAGTTTTACATCTAATTCTTTTTCAATGACACAGAAAAATTAAATGTTACCTGCCACCAGGGGCATCATTAGAATGGACTCTTTGGATTAAAACTCTGAAAGAAGAACTCATAATCTCCAATTTTTTTTTTTTTTTGCTGTCTCTCATCATGCCATAGGAAAAATTGACAAAGGTTTCTTGTTCAACAGGGATTTCTTATCTACCCATATCTGAGAAGCAAATAATATTAGAGGTCAGTTTATATAGGGGTATGAGCAGTCCGGGTTATTTGTGTTAGGATTTGTTAAGAAGAGTTCATGTCTAAGAGTACCGTGCTTAGCAGCGGAGAATGCAGCACAGAGAGAGAGCCCTGGTAGTGAATAAACAGCAAAAACAAGTGCTCTTCACTGAGCAGGAGAAATTCTGAACTTCAGATGTTGCTTCTGGTTGCATTTTTGTGTTTTTAGAAGGGCATCTAATGGCTTCGGATATTTGGTGGTGAATTTGAGAGTTCAGATGGTTTTTCCTGAAGGCTTGGGATGTCTGAAGAGTGAAGAGGAAGAGGTCACTGAAGGAGTCTTAAAAAATTATCACTCTCTTCTCCTTATTATAAAAATAGTAAGTATTCACTGAATACAATTTAGAAGCAATGCATAAAGAGAGAAAGTATTTGTGAAACTACCATCGGGGAAAATGAATGCTGCCATTTTAGTTACTGGTATTTTATTCAATTTTGTATTTTTTAATTTAATTTTACATTAAAAATTTTTTTTCTTTTGAACTGGAGATTGAACTCATGACTTCGCACCTGCCAGGCACATGCTTATGCCTCTGAGCTAAATCCTCGGCCCTCGTTTTTTTAAACTTAAAATTTTTAATTTATTTTTTGAGATAGGATCTCACTAAGTAGCTGAATTGTCCAGGTTGTACTCAAACTTACAGTTCTCCTGCCTCAGCCTTCCAGAGTGTTGAGATAGTATTTTATTCTTTATTTTATTTTATTTTTTTGGTACCGGGGATCAAACTCACAGCCTCATGCTTGCAAAGCAAGCACTTATGCGGCTGAGCTCAATCCCCAGCCCCTATTCTTTATTTTAAAAACTCAAACATGTATATTTTAAAAAAGCAGAGTTGCACTCTGCTGTTTTGCAACCTGCTGTAGTTCAATTGTCTGGAAGCTTTTCTTCTAATCATTTTAAATAGCTTTATAATCTATTACATAACTATATTATAATTCACTTAAGGAATCAGATATTTTTGCCACTAGGTAGTTGCATTTTATATTTGATTTTTAACTTTATCTTTTGATACTGGTGGTCAAGCTCAGGGTCTTACACATGCTAGCTCAGTAGCTCTATCACTGAGCTATATTCCCAGCCCTACAACTTAATTTTATAAATGGAATTTCAGTGAACATTCTTGAAACTAAGTTTTTGTGTATGTCTATTATTTCTTCTTGGAGTGAATTTCTAGAAATGGAATTGCTTAATCAGAGTCAGTATGTACCTTAGATATACATTGTCAAATCACCCTCTAGATATATGTTCCATTTCATGTTTCCATACTCTGCCTAAAGCCAGTTATTGTTATCAAAATATATATTTGCAAGATTTTAATTCAAAGCCACTAACTCATTGCTGTTCTAAATTTTAACTGATTTCAAATTCCACCTTAATCTCAAGTGAAGTGTATTTTTTCTTAAGGGTAATTATTTCTTGATGAAGAATAAAAGAGTCAAAGAAAACCTTCCTCTTTTCTACTAGGAGATAGAATCTCTTCAAAAGAAATGATTATTTCATATCAAGGATTAGTAATAATTCCCTGGTTGTAGAAATCGCTGCATTGGCAGGGTGCCCTGCTCTTGAGAGACAGATCTTTCTCCACATCTTTTTATTGTAATTAAATTCATTGTGATGGAATTTTACCTGTACATAATTCAGCACATTTACATTTAAAAAATTAATTTTGGGTTTGTAGAGCAATACTATCCCATGAGTCTAATGACCGCGATAGTGTGGTTCGGGCTTATAATTAAGAACAGAGCGGATAGCCTTGGGCATATGCTACCCAAGAATAAGTAGATTACTTTCATCTTTTGGGTTTAATCCTAGAAAGAGAGAAGGATGCTAGGCAGCATGAAAGGGTACTTCTGCAGTCTGTAAACAGTATTTATATTCTTCTAGGTGAATTGCTATTACAATAAATGAAAATGTTTCTGTGGGCTGCAATATTCGCTAATAAAAGTCCACAAACATGAACGCGAATTGACCTCACTGGCTCAATTTTGAACTCGGCTAAAAGGTTATCTCCATTTATTTTGGCAGCTTAAGTTGGAAAATCAGCCTGGGTATTGGGAATTCCAATGAAAAACTGTAGCCTGGAGGCATCTTGCTTATGTCTACTTATTTCAATGCTTCTGAAAATCTGCCTGTCTTCAGTTACAGTTACTACTGAGACTATGATAGGTATCTGGCAAAAAATGATGCTGCATTACTGTTTATTTATTATTTTAGTTTCAAATACGATGCTGATAGAGATTCCTTAAGATGTTTTCTGTTACCCTTACTCACTTATTGCAGTAACCTCCCACCCCAAGAACCTTACTGTCAGGTTAAAGTTCTAAAGAGCACTGAATTCACTAATTATGAGTAGGTCATATCCTACCACGCCAGAATCCCTATGGCAGTCTCCAGGGGCCGCCCTTGCCTGCAGAACTACTAGTGGTCACTGATCTGCCATTCAAAGCCTACTGCAGGCCTGGCTATTGCCTATGTTTCCAGTTTCATCTTCCATAATTCACCTACAGTGTTTTGTACTTTGTGTAAAACTCTTGATTTCCTGCTCTTTTGTATTTAATTTTTATTTTTTAAAGAAAAGCTGCTCTCTCAACTTTGCACTCTTCCTTCATGTGCACAGGGAATCTTTGGACAGCAGGTTTTAAAGACACCTCCACTATGACGCACTCTGATTTTCGAACCCAGAACTTGTACCTGTGTCTCTGGTTTCTAGTTGAGATGCCTTCTTTCCTCTATGCATTTTACTTGTACCATCTTTGAGTCAGCCTTGACCACATTCTGTGTCACAGTAGATCATATGCTTGACTTACTCTTTTTACAGATGAAAAGTTGTAATCAGGGGCTGATTTTTATTTTAATAATTCAATCCATTGTACTTACTAGAATAGTGCCAGGCATGCATTAAGCCACAAGAAATACTCAAATAAAGGTGTATTGATAAATTATTTGCATATACCTAATGTGATTTGGGGTGTTTAAGTGACAAATGCTAAATTTTGGGGTCGTCTGGACTATAACTTTGCTGAATCTTTTTAAATGGCAATTTGAAAAACATTTTTTGAAACTGTGATATGAATTAAAGTTTATAAAAAAGTTTTTTTTTTTTTAATTACCACTCTCCTACAGCAGCACATAAATCTGACCTGGGATACAGCAGTGGCCATAATGCACATGAATCTTTTATTCATTTAACGTTTTAATTCTTCATTGTCAGGTCCCATCACCCCCACAGGACTTAAACCTCAGATATTTTCTGTTTTTTCTTATAATCAACCAGTCATTTTACTCCATTACTCTTAGAAGCAGCTTGTGGATTTGTTCCCTGCCCTCTCGCTCAGTCCGAATTGCTTTAACATCTCCTCCATGGCCTCCCTTCCTGACTCCTCCCCGTTTTTTGGGGACTGGAAATGCTTTCTGCAGCCTCATTCACAGAAATCCCATCGGAAGCTCCCTATCCAGAAGTCAGTTGTAGCCTCCTCCTGAAGAAATCCAGACCCAGCTCTGTGCTCCTGTTATTGCTATTCTGCTTCCATTCTTACTTTTTTTTTTTTTGGTACCGGGGATCGAACTCATGACTGCACGCTCTGCTTCCTTTCTGAGGATCCTGGCAACTTCTCTTGCCCTTTTTGGCAACAGGTACGTTTTAGAGTACCATCTCTTAAGGGTCCTTCAAATCCAAAATGGTCATCTTTGTAAGCCATCCTGGAACAGGCTTTTCTCTTCCTCTTCTATGTTCAGATTCACTCTCACCATGCCCTAGTTCATCGCCAGGAAATCTCTGATCAGACCTTTCTTTCTGGCCCACTAACTTGTGGGTCTGCTTTGCCCCTTTGGGCCTTGCTGGCCAGCTGTTACATATACCTGACCTCCCCCGAAGGACTGAGCCTTGCACATGGCTGGTACTTGGGTAAACATCTAGTGATGTGAGACTGGCATCATGATTTGTTTCTTTTGTGTTACTCTGGCTCTTAGCATTGTACTTGCGATAGTCAGTGAACATTCGAATGTCTGTTAACTTTGCAAAACAATTCCACCAGGTAGGGCTGAAATATATAGTGTATGTTTAATTAAAAATTATTATAGTAAAAGACATATTGCCATTGATTCCCATCCAGATACCCCTCCTTGCTTCAAACACGCTTATCCTGTTGTTCTTACTGCTTTCTGAAGCAGTTCTGGAAATTCTTTTTTCATGTTTTTGCTTATGCTGCCTTGATGATCTAAGTCAAATCAAAACTTCTGCCTATCTGAGTCATTTTGACTTTGGAGAAGAGCCAGAAGTCACATGGAACCAGAACGGATGAGTAAAGTGGATGAGGACACACAGTAATGTTTTCATAAGTCTACCTCTTTGTCAGATGGTGCTTGGGAACAGCATTCACCATATTTTTGATCACAACTCATAAAGACACAAAAGACTTCCAGAACTGCTTCAGAAAGTGGCAAGAATGATGGGGTAAGTACGTTCAAAGTAAGGGGAGTATTTCAGAGGGAATCGATGGTAATGCGTCTTTTACTGAAATAATTTTTTGAAAATGTAAATATTCACCTTGGTTTTTAAGGTTAATATTCACCTTGTATCTGTACTAGACCATGCTGCCTTTCAGAAGTTTAAAGTCATTTCCACCATAACTTAATATATGATAATGAATTTTCCCCTCTTCCTCTCAACTTAAAAAGCCCTTAGAAACCATTGGATTCTCCTGTAGCACCTTTTATATCATTTCAGAACAAGCAATAAATAAGAAGAGTTTTAGCATTTTCTTGTGGATGGCCAAGACTGATTTGTAGCTGAACCCTGGCATATGTGGGCCATTGATTGGTCATAAGTATGGCTCACAATTTCCAGCTCTTACCTCTTTGTGTCACTTTAAACCAGCTCCTTCAAACTTTTTTTAAAAAACAAAAACCAAGAACCCAAAGCAACTTGGGAATCCTCTGCCTTTACAGGGACTCCTGATGGGATCTGTGTCCTTTCCCCAGCTGGCCTGGTCCGGGTGACAGTTGTAGTGACCGCCCCATGGGGAGAGATGCTGACCATTCTCTGAGTAGAAAAGTGGAAACAGGGCCAGAGCTTTCTGAAGGCCACTTTGAAAACTCTGCTGTTTGTATTACCCTCTTTCCTCATTAGTTAAAATTTTTCTGAATATTATTAAAATCTTATCATTGCAATTTTCCCCTTATCTCATATTAAATGGTTTCTTGCACCTGACTTTGTGCCACTGTTCCTCAGATTCTGCGTTTTATTTTGTAACAACATTTAACAGCTAGTAAAGCTCTGTGACCATTGGAGGATGCAACCAGGACAGTAAATCACATACGTCATGGAAAAATCCATCTGCAAGTCTTAAAAAGCCATCATCCTATTTACATAGTGAGAAAACTCTGTGTTTCCTCCACAAGAGGGCAGGAAAGTCTGGGCTGTAACTAGAATTATTCAAAAAAGTCTGCACTGGGAGAAGCTTTGCTTTTCATATGTACTTTAAAAAATATATTAACAATTTTTTCTTCTTTAAAGAAGTTGCGGGAGGAGATGACTTTTAAAAGCGCTTCTGGTGTTCTGGGCAGTTGCCCGTCAGCATTACTTTTTTGGTTTGCCAGATTCTAGCCAGGTCCTAATGCAGGACTTGGTGATACTGTGCCTGCTGTCACCGGTTCCCCGGGCAGCCTGTCCTCAGTGCCTCGTGGCGTTAGTCCCTTCACACAGAGGCGGAGAGGAAAAGAAAGGCCAGCGTTTCACTGGATGTTTCTGGCAATGAGAAAATAATGCCTTTGTCAAAGGAAAAGAAAAATCACGCGACAGACTCGAGACCAGTTCTGAGCACATGTACGCCTTTCTACAGTCTCCTGCTTGTATTAATTTTTATTCCTCACTGCTTCCCACTGGCTCCCACCCCCACACTTCTGCCCCTTTTTGTGTGACGAGATTTAAATTATAGGCCATGCAACAAAACCTGTCTAAATCTGTGATATCAAAAACTGAATGCCTTCTCTCTTCTGGAGTTCACAACAGGGTTGGCTTAACATATTAGGTCTCACTGTGCTGGGGGTAACAGTGGGCTTTGCAAGTGAAGGAGGAGACATTTGACAAGTTCAGTTTATTTTCACAAAAATACAGTTGGTGACATATTTGTAGGATTCCGATTTGGAGCTTGAATGCTCCTTGAATACCCAGTGTGAACTTTTCTTTTCTTTTCTTTTCTTTTCTTTTCTTTTCTTTTCTTTTCTTTTCTTTTCTTTCTTTCTTTCTTTCTTTCTTTCAGAACTAATAGGTTATGTAAATGATAAATTGTGTTAAACAATAAAACATTAAAGACTAAATTTTTGTTTAAGGCCCATTGCGATCCCCCTGCCCTGGAGTGCATGAAATTAAAACGTGTGCACGGAACCAACTGATTGCTGCAGAAAGTGTTTTTAGTGGTGGCTGTCTTCTTGAAGTGGTTAGTGCTGCTAAAAGGAAGCGAGGTGGAACAATTCGGGGGGCAGGAGATTGATACAAAGAGGATGTTTATACAGAAGAATTATTGATAGCTCCGGCCAGCATCAGTTGGCATGGCAGGATCAGTGAGCCACAGGCATGGCAGGGGTTGGTGAGAGAGACATCACAGAAGTAACACAGGGACGCTCTGTGCTGGCAAGATGAAAATGTCCCCAACACGACTGGCACACAACTCTCCGTCATAAGCGACGTGACCACCCACATGCACTGCGTGTTGTGGGGTGGCTGCCTAAAAACCGACAGTCATTTGGCTGAGGTCCCTTAAAGTACCATGGCAGTTTGTAGCTTTAGCAAAGGTTTGCTTGAAAAATGTCCTTTTCCTTCACTCCTACTTAAAGATACAGATGGCCATACGGGCTTGAAAAAAAAAAAAAAGATTAAACTGTGGAACATTTAGTGGTCCTAAAAGTTCACTTCATTCCTAGAGATGCCTTGTGTCTTTCTTCACAGCCTGTCTTCTTTTCAAAACAAAGCCAGTAGGAATTATCTGTTTTTCCTTAGGAGTAGCGTAATGGGTAGTGGGTGAGCGTTATGTGTTGTGGGTAGATATCTGTCTGCAGATAATACTTATATATTTTTATTTTCTTTTGCGTTGTAAACTCATTTTGCCTGAACTGAGCATGGTTAGTTTTGGTCGAGTGCTAACCCAGCAGTTCTGGCTTCCTCCCTGCAGGCAGCAGGAAGAGGCAGAGGCTGGATAAGAATTCTGGGGCACAATGTGAACAGGAATGTGCCACGCGGACTTTACCCAAGGGAAACATGAGGAAGACATCTTATTAGAAGATATACATTTAATATGGTTTTCATCCTTGGAATGAAGAGCCCTGTCTGGGAATGTCTTTTGATTCACTGGCCAGAAGGATCAGTGTTGTTCTGTGTCTCCTCCTCCCCACGCTCCCTTCTTTAGATTAGAAATGATTTATTTACAGAGAAAGGGGCTACGGTACTTTGATATACTATACTAACATTTATGGTGTTTAAAGATATTTATGAATGTGTAAAAATTATTAAAGTAAATGTGTTTTAGGTTACCCTGTGATCAGGTAGAGTATGAATACAAAAGGGAATTTTATATTAAAGGGGAAAAAAAAGACAAAAGGAAAATACATGTAAGTAGATTTATAAAATTTAATAATCTTGGGGTATGTGAATGTGTCTATTTTGTGTATAATTTAAAATATGTAGCCCTATAAAATATAGACTTAATATACATAGGTACATTTTTATATTTAAGAGTCATGATAAATTATAATGTTAAAGCGCCAAGAAAATTTCATTATAACTCTTTAGTTACTCAAAAAATATAAAAAGAACTTCTCTTTTTCAGTAAGAAATGCCCACAATTTATTCATTCTGAAAAAAATATTTTTTTTTGAAGAGAAGAGGGTTAGTTTCAGGGCAAGAGAATTTTTATTTTCTCTGTAAGATTTTTTCAGGCCTTATATTAGTTCTTTAGAAAAATGTTCACTTAAATGTACATAAAATTGCATTTACAGGTAGGATACAAGAAAGAGAGGCCGCGGAATAGTTCAAAGTAACCTAAAAGTAACAGTGTCCTCTGTCCTTTCATTGAGTCCATTTTTCTAGCAGCTTCTCTAGTGCGGAGGAAAGATAAATGCTCTTATAGCAACATTGGTAGCACGAGTAAGACAAATCAAGATTGTCCTTTAGAAGTTTTTGAGGAAATTGGAGATCTTAAAAACTTACTACTCTGAAAAAGCAAAGTTTTAAATTCTTCTGGTTTTCTCTTTGCATCTGATTTTTAAGCATAAAATGACAGCAAGAAATCACAGCATGGTCATCAGGACGAAGGGCAAGAGGGATGCCCAGATCCACCCATGCACGTTGGAGGGAAGCTGACTTCTCTCTCCCTTTCTCCCTGAAGCAGTCTCTGCTGTGGCTTCCTTGCCAACCAGGACCCTGGCGAATGACAGTCTCCTAGATCCCATTGTCGCTGTGGGTGCTTTCCAGGGCAGGTAACTTCATTATGCAGGTCCTTTTAATTTGAGCACCTTAAATTTTTCTTAGGCTACTAATAACTGTTGAACACTGAAGATAATTCCTACACATATGTCAGACTGTCAGGATTATTTAATTTATGCAAAAAAAGAGATTCTAATCCTGAGCACATTATTAGGGAATCAGAGATGAAGAAACTCCACAATTTTATGCTTTGGTGCAATAGCTGTAGCTTACACATTTTTTTTTTGGTGCCAGGGATCAAACTCATGACCTCGTATTTGCCAAGAGGGCACTTGCGCTGCTGAGCTAAACCCCTGGCTGCTTACACATTTTAATCATTGTGCAAATGCATATGCAGGTTAAACTTAAAATTATAATTATTAATGCATATTAATTATATGAATTTGTAGCTTTCACTGTGACATTTCCATATATGCAAATATTGAGCTTTGATCATGTCCACCCTCCATGCAAGGTAGATTTTTTGTTTGTTTTTGACACTGAGTTTCACTTTGTAGTGCAGACTGGCTTCAACTCCCAGTGATCCTCCTGCTTTAGCCTCCTGAGTGCTGGGATTACAGGCATGCATCACCATGCCCAGCTGCAATGTAGATTTTTTTTAAATTGAAATTTTAGTTATCTTATAAGGTAGAGTTGTAAAAATGTATACATGTACAATTCATCTTTCTCTTTTACTAAATCTCATATTTTATATTTAGCCATTTAAAACACTAAACTTAAAGCTGACACATATTCATGCATATTTGTAGGGTATAGTATGGCTATGCAATGCATACAAAGTATGATTGAAAATTGCAATGAGTGTTTACATTAAAAATTTATTACAATAAAAGACACATTGGCATTACCCTCTCAAAATAGTTCCCCTTATTACACTTACCCACCACTTTTCCCACTGTTTTTAATTGTGGGGCCATGGCCATCGTAATGTCCTGAATCAATCCAAAACATTTACTTTCACGGTCATTTTGACTTTGGGGAAGAGCTGGAAGTTGCACAGTGGTAGGGGTGTTAGGCAACAGGATCAGTTGGACCAGGACACACAGTAATGATTTACAAGCCTGCCTTTCTGTTGACCAGCACTCGGCAGCATCACTCACCATATTTTTGATCATACTTCTTACAGACATAAAAGAATACTTGTTCAGAAAGTGGCCAGAATGGTGGATAAATGTGTGTGAAGCAAGGGGGGATATTCTGAGGGAGGTAATGGAAATGTGTCTTATACTTGTGCCAGTTTTTAAAAATTTAAACATCCACACATATTTTGGTCGCCCTTTTTACAAATAATGTCATTTTTAAGATAATGATAGTATAGCCATTCTTTTTTGTTGGTGGCTGTTTAGATCTTGAGGCTTTGCTCAAAGTGTTAACTGGTTCCAGCAGCTAAAGTAGGGGATACAATGGAGACCCTCATCCTCCACGGAAGCACAGGTCTTGGAGTGCTGGACAAACCTGGAAAACCACAACAATCAGGCCACTACTCAGTTTTTTTTTTCTTTTTCTTTTTTTCCTTCTTTTTTTTTTTTTTTGAGACAGGGTCTCACTGTGCAGTTCAAGCTGGCCTCTAACTCACTATGCAGCCCAGGCTGGCCTTGAACTCATGATGCTCCTCCTGCCTCAGCCTCCTGAATGCTGAGATTACAGGCTTGCACCAACCTCCTTGGCTCACTGCTCAGTTTTGATCACCAAATTCTATCTTGGGGAAACCCCAATAGGACTACACTCTTGTCAGCCAGGGTTTGTAGAGATATAAAATGGATTTCTACTTCCCCAAAGCTCCTTTTGTAAGATGCAGAGATGAGAAGCAAGGGTCGAGTTGGGGCCAAGTCTACAAAGATGAGGGAACCCCCCAGACCTAAGAATCCCAGGAGAACAGATCACAAGCATCATCAGTTGAGGATATCAGCAGTTGGCACTAGAGCAGCCAGGAGGTTAGGGAGATATCTGGGGAGAAAACAGGGCAGTGAAGGCCAGAAGACAGCTCTGTGTTTTGCCTTTGAACCCCAACTGTTGCAAAAATTACACTGAGAAGCCCATTATATCCTGGCTTAGATCCACCAGTTTACCACTTCAGCATCCCCTCTCTTGACTTACGCACATAGATCCTTTTTTGAACCACTTGAGTATGTTGCCTAAATCATACCTCTTTACTCTTTAGTCTTTCTGTGTGTGTCTTCTAGAGCAGGAATATTCTCTTACATAATTACATCAAATACCGGAAGCTTAATGTGTAAGCTTTCTTCTGTGTAATTCTCACTGCCTATTCTAACTTCTTTTTCTTCCAATCAGTTTTTTCCTTTTTAAAAATCATTTTTTTCCCTCATGAAGGAATCAGTCCAGGACTACTTTTGGACTTTAGTTGTCCTGTGAGACTATGTCACAGTTAACTGACAAATTTCAGCCCAGTTCATCACTCTCCACACTTCCCTTCCATCTATCAAAAGAGAAGCTAAAAATAATCTTTATTCTTATTTTTGCATATTTATGTGTAGTACATGTTGATGTTGCTATGTATAGCTTCTGTGTATCTGTTACTGTTTTCCAGACATTTCCATGTGATCTCCCTATATAGAGCTGAGAGATTTCATCTCTATCCTACATTCTCAATTAGACTTAAAGCTAAGTAGCAGAGGGATTTTCTCACTTGGGTATCCTGGGAGGGTTTCTTAATGAAGTCAGAAGAGTGTCAGGTCATGTTTTGGAATAGTAATAGCTACAATTTACTAACACACAACACACTTACTATTAGTCTTTTATTTAATTTTCAAAACAAACCTATGAAGTAGGCCAATGTTCTTCCTGGCTCTTGTGACCAGCGTTGGCTAGCCCTTGCTCACCGGTTTTGAACCACCCAAGCACTGAGATTTCTTTCTTTTTTTAAAAAATTTTTATTTAAAGAGAGAAAAAAGCATGTAAAGGGTAGAGATAATACAGAATTTCAGAAAAAAGATAAACAATAAGAAATCACTCGTTGATAAAGTACATATTGTCCTCTTAGATTTAGTTGTTCAAGTTACACAATTAAAACATACAAAGTAGATCGTCAAACAGTGAGAGTGTAAACGGCTACGCATACATGAGTCTCTACATGTATTTCTATCCTTTCTGTATTAGAGGGAAAAATAAAACTCAGTAAGACAAAACAAAACAAATTCCTATAAAAACATGAAACTAAAAAGTCATATAAAACCACAGTACAAGGTGATCTACAATGATTGCTGTGTTGTTTCTTATTATCTTCAATAGAATTGCCTATATCATCAGGCATAAATGAATATAGCAGTATAATTGAATATAGTGGTACATAACAATATAAGTAAAAAATAAAACATTGTAGACAATATAAAACTTCAGAGGCAGGTAATAATCAAACCAGAGTGGATATTCTAGTGAATCTTGTCATCTTAAGTGCAGTTGTCTATACTCTCAGACTTGATACTATCAATCATAACAGCTTTGAATAAAATCTATCAATATAAAACAATGGTCTAACAAACCAGATTTGATTATAATCAGTCATGGTAAAACAGTGTAGGTTTTACAGAGCTTTAGATTGATTATTAGGAAATTAAGGATGATTACCATACTATATCCTGTTATTTTCGGGATTACTGTTTGTACCCTCAAATCTAGTACAGGTAGAATGACTGGAACAGAATATAATACATCTAAGCAGAGTAGTGTGAGTAATGTGGGTTTTTAAATCCTGGTGCACTATTAACAATATAGTGTATCAAGGCCATCTATGTTAGAGATTATAGCCATCCTTTTCTGCCTCATTTCTGCTATGCTATTTTTCTGCCTGTTTGTCTACTTTTCTCCTTCATTCTACTGCCTGCCCCACTCATTGAGGCCTTTCTGCCACTGTTCCTAAAATCCTGGTATTTTTTTTCCTCTCTCTAGAATGTCCTTCAGTATTCTCTGTAGGGTTGGATTGGTGGTCACAAACTCACCCAGTTCCTCTTTGTCATGGAAGCATCTTGTTTCTCCATTAATTTCTAGTGACAGCTTTGCAGGGTACATCAATCTGGGCTGGAGGTTATTTTCTTTTAGGGCTTGAAATCCTTCATTCCAAGCTCTTCTTGATCTGATTGTCTGTGTGGAGAAGTCAGCTGTGATCCTGATGAGCTTACCTTTATAGGTAATCTGTTTCTTTTCTCTGATGGCTTTTAATATTCTGTTTTTATATTGAATTTCTGGTATCTTGATTATTATATATTTGGGTATAGATCTGTTTTGGTGGTAGGTGGCTGGGGTTCTGTATGCCTCACATAACTGAATGTCATTTTCTTTTCCCATGCTTGGGGAGTTTTCCTTAATTATTTCCATGAATAGCCTTTGTAATTCACCTGTATGTATTCCTGCTTCTTCGCTCACATTTCTTATTCTTAAATTGTAGATTCTCTTGTCGTCTTCTAGACTTTGTATTGTTACTGCCTGTTTCCTTGTTATTTTTAAGAGATCTTTCCTTTCATGATCACACATTGCAAACTTGTCTTCAAGTTTTGATAGTCTATCCTTAGTTTCTTTTAAGGCGTTTTGCCAGCTTTCAGTGGAGTTTTTAATTTCCTGGTAGTCTCTTTGAATCTGCTTCATGTATTCTATATTTTCTTTATATTCTTTATCAAATATTTCTCTCCTTTTTTTGTGTTCCTCCCTTCTACTGTCTGTATCTTCCTGAGAGATGCTCCCTGAGAGCATTTCTTTTATTACTCTACTCATATCTTGCTTTACCTGATTTAATATTTCAGTTTTGAGCTCGTCTACAAGGTCCTGAAGATATCTTTTAATGTCCATTGAAGCCATGCCTGCTGTTGTGTGTTTGCTGCCCTCAGTTGCCCTTGTTTTTCCCTCTCCTGGATCAGGGCTCTCAGGGTTCTGGGCTGGGGGCCTTTTCCTGCCTCTCTCTCCTGTCATGGTCCTGGCTTCCTCCACACAGGTCACATTGCAGGTCCCAGCCCCTTTTGCTGTTGGCCATGCCTCCTCTTAAGCACGCTTGCTAGGGTCCTCCCCCCTCTCCTGCCTGCTCTTATCACTGAGGTGCAGGCAGCGGCTGTGTATTCCTGCCCCTCCCCACCGGGCCAACCAAACTGCAGAGGCCTTCCCCCGTCAGTGCTTGCTAGGTGTAGGGAATTGATTTGTGATGGCTCATTGGGTCCCAGCCAGGGGCACAGCCCAGTCCAAGCAAATCCCATGAATCTGCTTTGGGGAGGGAGGAACCAAGTGAAGTCACTGTTGCTCCCAGTTCAGGCTCCTCCTGCCAGATTCCAACATGTCGCCCATTTGATTGTGCCCTTCCCGTGGCGGGGTGGTGTCCCAATCCTAGTACTGACCGTGGATTAATGAAAATCCCTTTGCCAGCTCCGCTCTCCATCGGACTCCCCAACCCCCAACTTCAGTGCTGCTCTGCTTCCCGTGAGTTGTGGTGGGAATGAGTTTGGGCAGCTCTGCTGGCCATGGCAAATTCAGGCTGGTGCAAATTCAGTCCACTGCAAAATTGGCGGGTCGCAGCGAAAACACTGTGTCCAGCTGTTCCAGTTGTAGTCCCAATGTATTTGACGAGCTTTTTTATGTTTTAATTTCTTCCTGTGTCAAGCGGACCCATCTCCCTCTGTCTGCATCTCTCCAGGGTGTTTTGTTCTGGCGTATGAGTTGTTTCTCCCGGGAGGCTCTGTTTTTTGTTGCTCACTGATCGGCCATGTTGTCTTCCTTCCCTGAGATTTCTAAGAGGGCTACCTACTTTTCCATCCCAGGGCCTACAAAGATGAACTTGGAATATTTTTTACCTCACTATTTTTGGAAGAAGCATAGCTATGGAAGGGAGATGAGAGTTAAAAGGATCATGGGAGAGTTAGGTGTGGGGATCTTGCTTCTGTTGATGTTGTGTGTGTGTATTTTAATCACAACCATGTATTTATTGTATAAACTAGATTGGGGGGGCAAGTTGAAGGCAACAGAATGAAGATATAAAGGTGATGGATGCTTAAATGAAGGATGGATAGAGGAGGATGGAGTAAGAGATGTGCACGAAGAGATGAAATTTGTACAGCTTGCAAAACTTTGGCAGGAACGCTAGAAATTGAGAACCCTTGGCTTTGCTGGCCTCCACTTTTCACTGTTAACTAGGAGACTGAGACATTAGCTTATATGCTTAAAGAGGCTAAAGGTGGAAGATAGAAGATAGGGGGTGTGAAGAACAAGGGTGAATGGAGGAACCACCAGCCAATAAGTCTGAGGGATCTAGAGACCCAGGATACCTATGTCCTCATTCTTACCACTGGAGTCCTGGAAAGCAATATGATTCTAGCAGTGTCACACACACACAAGACAGTGCAGGAGTGAAAGAAATGGCTGGGTTATTTGAGAGGGGCCCTTTGGAATCCTAGTCTATTAGGGGAACATAGATTTTCCTATGTGGCTAGAGTGGCACAGATGTTACATGGGGCTTATGGGATTGAGGCAGAAGCAGCAGTGACCCGTGAGAGGAAGAAACCAGGACCTAGTAGTTCTCTGTGTCTCAGTCTTGTCTAATATCCCTAGTTGAGATGATACAACTTTGTATCACACTGACAGATGTTCTTCTGAACTCACATACCTTAAAACAGTAATTGGCTTATAAATAACATGAAAATAGCTTACAAGGCAAACTCTAGTTCAGCTAGCTCTTAAATGGGAAACACTTCTAAATGTTAGTGTTACAAGGGCTGAATTTGTTGAGGAATTTCCACTGAGAATTGGAACTGAAAGAGATATGCGATGATAGAAATGGAAATCTCTCTCTTATGAGCCTTTGGAATATGGACATTTTTACTTTTCAATAATTTTCTGCCTGAAGCACTGACATATCTAATTAATAATAATATTCTATTAAACAGTATGATTAATCTGAGAGATCATTATGCACAAGTAGATTAAAAAAGCAACCTAAATCCCCTTGGTCTGATTTAAGATAAAATAAACCTGAATTTCTTATCTAGTGAGATTTTTTTTCCTCTTGTGTGATGTAACTGGAGGGTATATTCTATTTCTGTGATTCTTTCCAAGTGTGTTCTTTATTATCTGGTAATCTTAAAGAAGATTTATGGATAAATAGCACCTATTCAGCTGCCCTTGATTTAATTATAATTTTGTATAAGTATTTCATGAGAATAGCCTTTTTTTTACAGCATATATCAGTTATATAACATCTTTCTGATGTTAACTTCATATAGGGCAGAATTATAAATCAATATTTCACTAGTAGGCACAATGATATATTTGGTAGACATTGGGGCAGAGTAGGACCCCTAGCAGATCTTTCAGGGCAAATCAAGCTTGAAACAGCCTGGGCTATGAGCCAAAAAAGTGGAATGGGGTTGTTTTACGAACAACACAAACCGATTGAAAACAGCACAAATTGTTGTTCCTCGAATATTTTTTTTTCATTTATTGCTGGTACCATTTTTGATGAACTTTCCTACAGCCAGGCACTGGGGTACAGTGAAAAAAAATCTGCCACTGAGGCTTCTCAGCTTTCGGTGTCAGCTTTGCCACTGGGAGACCTTGGACAAGTTGGTTAACGCCTGGACCTCAGCATCCTCATCTCTAAAAAGGCGACATCACTGAGTCCCTAGGCGTGCCTCTGAGGTGGGAGGTCAATCCTTTTGGCCCTGTCACTTGAGATCCACTACTGGGGATTGTGTTGATCTCCACCTGTGCTAAGCAGTGGGAGAGTGAAGGTGGCAAGACCCACTGTGAGAGTCCATGGTGAATTTAAAGCCTTTCGTTCCACGCCTGGGAGAAAAGCCAGGGTCAGTTATTACTTATGGCAGTGGAAAAGTCTTCAGATTTTCAGACCATATCTAAATTATCTTTATGAATTGTTCTTTTTATTCAGGTAGTTTTCACGTGGAATTTAACATTACAAAGATTTATACATCAGGTAAATTTCAGAGCCATATTGTAAATTACCTAAATTTTGTAATAGACTGAACATTACAGTATTTCAGAAAACATTTCCTGCATTGTATTAAAATTTTAGTATATGGTCAAGACTGATTGTGATTGATTTTAACATTTGATTTTTGCCTAAATGCTATCTTTGTCATCTTAATAACTGATCAGATTTTGAAAGTCCATGAAAATGCCCCTTATATATGTACACAAACACATATGCACACACACACACATTCTCCACCTATAAAATGTGTTAAGAAAACACACCCCTTCTATTGATATTGATAAGTGTTGATAAGGATGTAATAATTTGTACTGTTACATAATAAAATTACTGATAGGCATTGAGAAGAGTTCCTATAATTCCTTCTGCTAAATATAATAGGGATTTTAAAGAGCAAATGATGTCAAAAATACACATGAATTAGATAAGCCAACAAAGTAAAGTGTGGTTGGAAAATGAAAAAAAGGTTTTGAGATACCAAGATATTAAAGATAAAAATTAAAACTAAAATACACTTGAAACTAATATATTGTCAAACGTGAGTTTTTTAGAAGACAGGAAGATGAAACAAAAATTGGTAAACATGAATTGTATGCTGTTAAAGCACACAGTTTATATCCACCCCCCTGCCAGATATTTGTCCTTAAACTGTGTATGCCCTGGATGAAGTGGTCTTTATATAAACACACATGAGTTCATACAGCCAACCTCGGGCTGCAGAACCATCAGCTCTGGGAGAAATTCTTCACATGCTGGTTGATATGGAGACCCAGAGAAGTGAAGTGATCCATCCGTAATCACTCAGCTCATTCAGAATGGGACAACCAGAACTCGAGCTCCAGGGACGCTAGTGCAGTTTCCTTTTCTCTGGTTTGTGGGTCCCAGTTCAGCGAGTTGGTTGTTGAGTTTCTATGATCGGTAGTTCACACCACTGGTTTTATTCCTGCTGCTTAGTGAAAGGCAAGTAGCTCAGAGTCCAGAGGCAGGTGGAACTGAGTTCAAACTCTCACACTCGCTCTCAAGGCTGCTACATTATACAACTCAGGACGCCATGACGAGGGCATTTCTTAGAAGAGAGCTTAGAATCATAGGAGGCCCAGAGGGGTAAGTCTTGCAGATACCTTAACTCACTAGCAGTACTTAGTGGGTCTCATGAATATGCATACTAAACACCATATCGACTCAGGCTCTGCTGTTTCAGAAGATGTAGTAGTGGGGACGAGAGCCAGAGCAGAGGGTTCCATCTTCTCTGTTGTGCTCCTTTTAGAAGTCCCAGCCTTGTGTTCCTCCCTCTCTTCGAGATCCTGGCCAACTCTGAGCTAGTGAGAGGCTGCGAAGTGGGGCAGGGAGTGTAGGTGCTGCTTGTGTCACCACCCAGAGGACGCAAATGAGGAGGGTGGGGCTACCCACTGCAGCAGAATAGGGTCCATCTATCTGTGAGGTGGGTGAGACCTTCCTTCTACTCCTCTGAAACCTCTTCTGGTGTCTCTCAGTTTGCCAAACAGCTATGATCTCAGTCTGGGCCTCAGAGCCTAGCAATTGGTGGGAGAGATGGAATTTTACTTTGGCAACGCTTATTGCGAGCTCTGTAAAATTAAGAAAATGAATTGTTTTCAAACAGTTGCAGAAGAAGCATTTACATATGGACAGGATAATTATGGTGTAACCAAAGCTGGTATTATTTAAGCTGGGGCTTTGGTAGTCTAATTTAGTGGATGTCTGTAGTAGATCATTATAATCACAGCCCCCAGTGAATCAGCTTCCCTGGGTCTACACCCCTTTGTGATGTGACATGGTTGCTCTTCCCATCATGAAGTGGAGTCCCGTTCTCTATTACCCTGAATTTGAGCTGGCTTTGTGACTTGCTTGGATGAGCATGATGAGGTGAGGTAATGATGGACTTTCAAGTCCGGATCTGTTAGTGACTGTTTCCAAAGGGAGAGGTCCAGCCTCTTCTGCTGGAGACAGAGACTGCAGGGAGTACCTTAGCCAGCACCCAGCACCCAGTGCCCAGCACCCAGCACCTGGGCTCAGATGGGGGAGGTGGGCAGTTTTGAATACTCAGACCCTGTCGGGCCTCTGCACCGCTGAGCTCTACCTGCACTTTTGACATGTAGATTTTTGTGTAAATAACAGTGATTATTTTCAACCAGCAGTAAGATTTGGTATGGTTTGAATGTAACTCAGGGTTCTGTAATTCCTCCCACCCCATGCAACTTTTATTTAGAAAATTTCAACTCTGTAGTGAAATTGGAAGACTAGCACAGCAAACATCCAGACAAACTTTATCTGCATTTACCAACCGCCGACATTGTACCATATTTGTTATTACTCGCTCTTTCTAACTTAGTTGTCGATGTTAATGACTTCAACCCTAGACTGCAGCATTTGTCACCGAGGAAAAGAACCTTTTCTTTGATGACCACATGACCATTCTCACAGCCAAGGAAATGAACAATGTTCCAATAGCATTATTTAATTTATAGTATATAGTAAATTTTCTAGATTAGGAAATATACTTCGTATATTAAAAAAATTATATGGCTACTTCTTATTGAAGCAACTCTACTCCTTATGCTCTGGGTCTCATCTCTTGTGTTTCTCTTTTCCCTTCCCTTCCTTTCCCCTCCCTTCTCTTTTCTCCCCCTTTTTGCACTACTGTGGATCAACCCCAGGGCCTTGAGCACACTAGTCATGTTTTCTACTACTGAGCGACATCTGAAGGTTTTCTTTGTATCATCAATTCCTGTCTCTCCACGGATTCCTTGCGGCCAGTAGACAAACACCCTCCCCAGCATCTCCCTTTCTCTGACTTCACATCTGCCTCTCTCCAGTTTGGCTGCATCTCTCCACTGCCTTTCACAGCGCAGTTTAAATCAAAAGGAGGCTGACACTAGATGCTTCCACCGCTTAGCCATCTCATTCTCTTCTCAATGTAGCTAATAGGGTCTTTCTTCTCAGCTCCAACGAACCCTCTTTTCTTTTGACGTATGAAAATTCACGAATCTATATATTTAATTCATATCATGATTCATGAATCTATACATTTATATCATAAGACTTCAACAAAAGAAGAGGAATAGAAACCAAATCTCTCAATTAAAAGGTATTACAAAAAGCTGGGTGTGGTGGCACATGCTTGTAACCCTAGCACTCAGAAGGCTGAGGCAGGAGAATTGTTGCAAGTTCAAGACCAGCCTACGCTACAAAGTGAGCCCAGAGTCAGTCTGAACTGCATAGTGAGACCCTGTCTCAAAAAGACAAAAACCCCAGAAAACTAAAAAAACAATCCCCCCCCCCAAAAAAAACAGCATTACAAAGATCTGAGATTGTTAGACAACATGGTCTCGGCAGTGATTTGCTTTCAGGTAATACAATTAGAACAGAGCTTATGAGCAGTAGCAAATAATATTAGAGCTGATAATATCATTAGAGTCATATGAATAAATTCACAGAACCAGAGTGTCTATGATCTCATTCCCTAGAATGGCAACCTTTCTTTTTACCCTGGCATAAGTGCCCAGGTCTGTGTTTCTTTGGCTCAAGACAAAAGTGACTTGGTCCTTTGTAGAAAATTAACCAGCCCCTTGTCAGTCACCCTACACTCCCTCAGCCCCAGAATGAACAGTTCCCAAAATATTGCTTGGCTAAAGGTTGGCCCCCACGGGGGCCTGATGTGAAAATGCGCTCCCCCATCTTGGAGTTGTCAGGTGTGCGGACCACAGATCTGGCAATCATTTTTGACCTCTGTCTTTTCTTACCATGTGCCATTGCTTGGAGTTATCATTTGGCTCTCTAGATCAATCTAAGAAAATTATACCTTTGTGGAAATGTTTATTGTATCTGAGCCCTCTCGGGCAGGTCAGTAATAATCTCATTGATTTATGAGGCGGTGGCTGCTTCCTTGTCCTCATATCCCTTGACTTTCCGAGGGCTGGCCCCGTAGCTCCCCCACTTGGAAGGTGGCGGTGGAAGGAACTGGAGATTGAATCCAGGGCCTTTGCACGGCCCTACATCCACGACCTTTTTTTGTTTTTTTGTTTTATTTTGTAAGTTTTACTTTGAGATAGGTGCCTAGGTTTGCTTCAGCCTCCCAGAGTCTCAGGATTACAAATGTGCCCCACCCCGCCTGACTTCTCTTCTTTGAATACTTTTGTGACATCACATTCTCCTTGGTTTCCCTGTGCCCTCTGTGGCAACTTGGTCTCCTTTTCTGCCCAAACTGTAAGTACAGGAGGGCTTCGAGGATCTCTTAACAATTAAGTTTTCCCCGACTGATCTCACTCAGTTTCATGACTATATTCATGTGCTGAGAGCCCCAGACTAGTATGCAGCCCTGTCCTGCCCTCTGAGTTCCACTGTCTCCTAACAGCTGCCCACACACCCTCCGCTGTCAGGTCTAGGAAGAAGCTCAGACCTAACAGGTCCCAGTCAGTTTTTGGCCCCCTTCCCCCATCTTGCTTCTGCCCTAGACTCCATTGTTTATTTGCTTCCTCTAAAGCCAAAGCCTAGGAATGAAATTTATCTCTTTTCACTGCAATTGATCTATTGGTAAGACTTGATACTTCCTGCCAGAAAAGAATATGAAGACACCAGGTTTTCCCACCTGTATTGCCGCCTTCCTGGTGTGTGTGTGTGTGTGTGTGTGTGTGTGTGTGTGTGTGTATTCCATGTTCCTGGCCACTATTATCTCCAGTCTAGATAACCTTTGAGCTGACTTTTCTGATTCTTTTTTTACTTCCTAATCTTTCACCAATGATCTTTGGTCACTTTTCTACTTACAAGCTGCTGGAAATTTCCAATGTATTTGAAACAAAATCCAAACTCCTTGCCTGGCCTTCTGAACCCTATGTGATCTGGCCTGCTCAACTCTGCCATTTCCTTGCTCTCACCATGTTGCAGGGAATTCAGCCTTCTCTCAGTCCCTTGAATATGTGAGGCTTTGGGCTTGCTATTCCTTCTCCTGGAATAACTTTCCTTGTATCTTTGCTCTGATTTTTCTTCCTTATCCTTTAGGTCTTGACCCATGTATGACTTCTTTATTGAAGTCAATATAAAGTAGCCTTCCCAACTACTCTTTATTGCATCTATTTTCTTCAGAGCACATATCTGTTCTAATATTGTTTACTCATTTATTTATTAGTTGTCCTAGTCTGTTTTCTGTTGCTGTAACAGAATGCCTGAGGCATGGTAATTTATAAAGAAAGATTTACTTAGCTTCTGGTTCTGAAGGCAGGAAGTTCAAGGTGGGGCAGCTGCAAGGACCTTGTGCTTGATCATAATGTGCCAAACAGCTTCACATTTAGAGTGAGAACAGTAAGTGGAAGAGAGGAGGGGACAGAGAAGCTGACCCATTTTACTACAGCTAATTCAGAACTATAAGAACTGATCCAGTCCCAAAAGAAGGACGTTAGTGCTGCCCACCAATGCTACTACATTAACCAAATTTCACATCTAATACTCTTTGTACTTTGTGATATTCTGAGCCTACTTGTGCTAATGGACTTCTCGGCTTTATCATTCTCACCACTTCCGGTTTTCACTTCTATTTTATAATTCTTCAGAGACAGGGACACCGTATTTTTGACTTTTTCATCTCCAAAACCTGATGCAATGTTTGGCATGTTGATGTCCAGTTAATGTTCAAAGAAAGGAATGACTGTGTACACAGAACATGAATCTGATCAAGTGATAAAAACAACTACCATCGAGTAGGACCTAAAATTTACTAGGCAACTAAGTCATGGTGCCTGCTCAAATTTAGATCTACAGTGAAGACAGCTGACTCACGCATTTAAAATAGACTTTAAAATAAAGACCATTCACTTATAGTTAAACTTCAAAGACGTTTGAGATTGACAAACTTGCTTTTGAGGCTAGCATGCTTTTCATTATCATGTTTAGTTCTAGCTCTTAATTTTTTGGAGGAAATTTTATATATACAAATTAAAAACTGACCATTGCTATATTTTCTTGTAGACATATAAAAATAAAGATGACTTAGGGCAAACAACTCCATGATAGAGATGAGTTCTAAAAAATCTTTTTTGCTCTTTGTATCTTTTGATGTGTTTGAAATATGCTTTCACATATCTAAAAAAATTTAGGAAAACTATGAATAAAGCTATTCACACATCCTGGGACCCTAATCTAACCTTGAAAGATTTGCATTTCATTCTTACTTTTGCTACAATACTCCACAGGCATCCTTTGTGTTTCTAAATATTGAAATCAGAATATACATGTCCATATCAGTTAGTGAAATATGGGAAGCTGTAACTTTATAGTATTTCCAGACAATGAGTATACAGTATATTTTGCATGTAATTTTTATCTCCTTCCATCAAGTATAACAATATGTTGAATTTGCCATGGGCCTTTAAAGCTTCTCTGTTGAGAAGAACTCTGCATGAAATTTTAAAGAGATTGGGCCTTTCATCTGCACAACAGTGGGGCATCTCACTATAGGGACAAGAAAGGGAGAGAGAGAGGGAGAGAGAGAGAGAGAGATTTCTGAAGCAATTGCAAAAAATAACAGCAGAAGCAATTATTTCATCAAAGGTTGATTTTTCCTATTCCATATATATATATATATATATATATATATATATATATATATAATTTTTTTTTCAGATTTCTTAGCTGGAGACTGTCTGCCTTGTTGCCTTATTTCCTGGTATAGTTAAATTCGCAGGTTTAATGTGGTCAAATCAGAAAACATTTTGTAAATGAAAAGATGTTTATTTTAGAAGGTGGTTGTTACTGGTGATTACATTTAAATGCATTTGCAAGGGAATTGCGAGTTGGGAATGATGCAAAGTGCTGACTGCCTCATTCCCTGGAGTCCAGCGTATGTTTTTCTGTTTGGGGATGTGAATGATATGGACCCCTTTTCTTTTTCTCCCCTAAACATTAGCATGAGATTTGCCTACTCTGGTGGGAAGGAGAACAGGATCTCTCCAGCTCTGTGGTTAATACTAATACACTTTCTTTTTATCTGGGGAAGTGTGGGCCCTCCTGGATGTGGAATCAGTCTGTAGCCCTTCTGTGGCATTAACATTACTGGTGGTGAGGACATCAATTGTGGGCTGTCATCTAGTTTTACTGTGATCCCATGAAATGATCAAAATAAAATGCTGGGGCCTCTCCATGGGCTGGATAGTAACCTCTCTCTCAAACCAAGGTCCAGAGAGCTGTGTCTTTGGAGTTGAGAGAACTATGTCCCTCAGTTCTTTCCACAATTCTGGTTGCAAACTGAATTGGGCAAGAATCAAGTCAAATTTCCCCAAAAGGTAAACAGTGATCCTAACCATTGAATTTGATTCAGTTCTCATCCAATTCAATTTGGGACCAAAGTGGTGGAAAGAATTAAGTTCATGAACTGAGGCACCACTGTATTTTCTTCCTTCCTTTCTTCCTCCCTCCCCCACCCTGACTTTCTTTCATTCTCTCTTTCTTCCTTCCACAGGATTTCATTTTGTAGTTCAGTCTGGCCTTGACCTCACTATGTAGCTGTTATGGATTAAAAACTGGTGGTCCACTTAACACCTGCTGAATTAAATCAGCATGGAGCTGAGCGTAGATGGTCCACCTGAGAAAAGTTGCCAGCATAAATAGAGATGTGGAGAAGAAGAGTGAGGTGTTGTGGGTTTCTCTAAGTGTTGCTGTTGCAGCCACTGGTTCTCCTGGAGGAGCTCGTCATAACCAGCTTTCCCAGTGTGAGTTCAACCATTATCATCAGAAGAGCTCAGGACTTTGTTGGTGAGAGTGGCTGTGGTTCACTTTGGGGGAGCTCTGGTCCTTACATCCAGCATCACTCTCTGGCTCTGGAGGGGAAGACATGTGCTGCTTAATCTCCAGGAGAAACTCATCACACTGGCTTCCTGGCATGTACTCAACTGTTCTTATCATCAGAAGAGCTCAGGGCCTCCATATTGCTGAAGACAGCTGTGTTGCTTTTCAGGACAGCCCTGGTCTTTGTTTGGAGCATGACTTCTCGGCTCCAGTGTAGAACCCTCAACCTACCAGCACAGCTCCTTCACCCTGCTGGCATAGACTTTCTAGCGTCCTTTGGGCCTTCCCAGTGCAGATCCGTAAAGCAGACTGGTGTGAGTCCTTCTTGTGGGCTCTAGACCTCCAGCTGGACTCGTGGGAGGCATCATCATGGACTCTAGGTTTTCATCTGGACTCATGCAGGATATTACTGAGGGATCCAGGCTCTTGGCTGAGTATTCTGAGTCTTAGTGCTGTGGACAGATTTCTTTTACTTTCTGTGTTTAACTCTGGGTGATCATCATAAACTAATATTATAAAATCTGTGTCCTGATTCTAACTGTTCTCCTCATAACCCCTGACTGCAACAGTAGCCCAGGCTGTCCTTGAATTCATAAGCTTGGTACTTTTTTCCTTGCTCTGCTGCTGTTCATCTATTTTAGATGACTTACTGTTTAGATGACTGAATTACTGATTGGGTGAGTGACTCCTTTCTCTAGGATGTTGAAAGGATTGATTAAATATTTGTTTGGACTTTGAGGAAATGTTCTTCCTCCATTTTAGTTCTCTATTTATTGGTGCTGTCACAAGTGACTACAAATTTAGTGGCTTAAAAGTTTTGGAGGCCAGAAGCCAAAATGAGTTGTATGGGGCTGACTTAGTCTAAGGCTTGGAAAGTACCCAGACCACATAGCTAGCAAAGGGTAGCTCTGGAGTTTGAACTGTGGCTCAGGGCTGGAGCTGCATTTGTAACTACACTGCCTCCTGATATGGGCTTCCATTCCAAAGAAATTGCTTAGCATTTCCAGAAAACCTTGGCTTCCTTTTGGGTCCATCATAATGCTTAAAAGTCCTTACTCTATTTAGGACCAAAGTCAGTGGTTAGGGTTTTAATTATGAGGGCTGTTTTTTGGTTGGAAGGAGAGAGAAGTTCTGTTCATGGGAGTTTTGGAGAACTTCTTGGAAACTACTGTACTCCCAACCAAAGGTCTCAATCAGCTGCAAACATGAGACCTGTGGTTGATTTCCAAAGAATTTAAAGGTCGTTTGAAACAGTCATTACATAGCTGAACAGAGTGTCAGCTGTCTCTTCCTTCTATATCATTGGTGTCCAAACATTTTTTGTTGAAGGCAATGGAATGCATTCTTGAAAAAAAAATCTCTTTTAGACCCTCAGTACCCTCAATGAATCTTGAACCAACAAGTTTTCTTAATCCTTGTATATAATAAGTCTTAGATGCTTGGCACAGGAAAATTGCTTGGCAGTTAATGACTGCTGTCTATATTATTTCAGGTGGCCTTCCTCTCTCTCCTTGAACCCCCTTTGTAATGATTTTCAAAGTTAGCTTTCAGAGGCCAATCTTGATTCTCTTGATTCCAGATTCTGCGGGACACTCCTCTGTGGTAGGCAGAGGGCAAACATTTGGTCACTAGTATAGCTCACAATTCAGGATCTCTTCTTTGCTGTGGAGGGAGATGGGTCACAGGAGACCCCAGTTCTAGTACAAGCTCATGTCTATGTGTGGTAGTGGTTACCATGCTGATTTGAGCCAGGATAAAAGTGAAGATGTGCTCCATGAGGATCTATGACTTCCTTTGACTCCTTAGTTGAATTCATCTATGCTCTATCCTCATCTGCTGCCCAGGTATGTGAAATATAAACAAATTATGCATGTATGTATGTATGTATGTGAAATGGAGACAGTTCAAACAATATGTATGTGCAAGATTGCCGTTACCGACCCATCTCTCCGGCCTTGCTCTCTGTATCATGGACTGGCTCTTATTTTAGGTGTATCATTCTAGGCTATTTGCTATGCATTTACCCATTTCTCTAAAAATAGTGTTGCACTATTGACATTTGTTGATGAACTGCCTTTTCAACTTAATTTTTAAAATCTTTCATGTCAGTGCACGTACATTTGTCAATTCTTTTAAACACCGGCATAGTTTTCTACATAGGGGTGAATTAATACTAGGAGAATATTGATGGATATTTAGTATTTCAGTCTTTAAAACATTTTTTTAATTTTAAAGATTTCAATTTTTAAATATTTTAAAATGTCTACCTTTGAAAAAAATGTGTCCTTTGGGTTAAAAGGCATATGTCTAATTAATGTCTTGGGAATACAGCCCAATTGTCTTTCTAAAAGCTTGGTGGGTTTGTATGCCTGTCAACAATGTACAAGAAGACATTTTCATAGATTCTCATCTTTGATCTTTTTAGTTTTTAATCTGGTAGATAAAACATCTTATTTTAATTTGCACTTTACTGATTATCTGAGAGTCAATGTCTTTGCAGTTTTTTTATTTGTATGTGTGAATACCATCGATGTTTTATTCTCCATTCTCTTTAGTTATTTGCTGTTTTCTATTGTTCTATAGGAGCATGCTACATATTATGGATCCTTTTTTTGTTATATTACTATTTTCTTCCAGAAGCCATCTTTTAATTGTATTTTTGTGACTTTTGGGATGTATTCAAATTTTAAGTGTTACCTAGTTTTTTGTCTTATTATAAAATTTATTATATTTTATATTCTATAAGGGATGTGAAAGAATTAATTTTAAAAATTACTCAATTTCCTCTGTGGTGAAAGAGGCTAATGTCATTTGTATATTGTAAATAAGAAAAGTTTAATGCATGATGTTTAACTGTCTTGTTACAAACTGAAGCTCTTTCAGATTAAGTGAACTATTTACTGAATATTTACTATGTGTTTAATATGTTGGACAATAAAAATTAAATATAACCTGGATATGATGACACATGCTGATAGTCCCAGAATTCTGGGGGGCTGAGGCAGGAAGATCCCAAGTCTGAACCTAGCCAGAGCAACATAGCAATTTAACGAGACTCTGTCTCAACACTTAAATAAATGAATGAATAAATAAAAGGTCTGGGAATGTAGCTCACTGCGAAATCCCTGGATTCAATCTTGAGTACTGGCTTATACTATATTATATTATATTTTATATATATATATATATATGTAAAACGTGCTCTGTTTTCAAGGTATTTGTATGGGAATCATAAATATTTAGATATACTTTAGGAAATTATCTAGAGTGTTGATTGGCTTAAGTGCTAAATTTTGTAAAAATATAAAAATAGTGTCAGAGTTCAAAACGAACCAGGTCAACAGAGTATTTTTATTGGCACCCCAAGAAAGGCTTATTAGGAAACCTGAGCTGAGGCTTAAAGCCTGGGAAGGGTTTAGTTAAAGAACCTGCATCAATTTTCTATATCTACGTAGCAAACTACTCCAACCTTTAGTAACCATTGAATCCATTGGATCTAGCTTACGATATTGTAAGCTGATGATTTAGGCTGGGATCAGCTGGCTGGTTCTTCTGGTGTGGGCCAAGCTTGGCTAACCTTGTCTGTGGCTGCCTGTATGACTGCAGCCAGATGATAGATTATGTGGGTCGACTGGTTTATGATGACGGAACAGCTAGGATGAGATCCCCCTTCTTCACAGGGGCTTTCAACCTCTTGCAGATTGGTCTGGGTTTGTTGCTGTGGTGGATTCTGAGTTCCCAGAACTTGAGGTGGAGATTGCTCAGGATTGATATGGTACCATTTTTGTGCGTTGGTGAAAGCGAGCTGCAAGTCCAATCTTGAAGGGCAAGTAAAAATCCAAATACTAGGAGAGTAGAACTTTGAATGCAAATTACATTTCTCCTTGTTGAAGTGTGTATTGACTTTTTAAAGACTCTCTTTCATCCTGTTTCGAATAGGATGACTAGGAATATGGTGTGTGCATTTTTGAAGGAGCCAGAATGACATATGGTGGTCTTACTGTTCCCTCCCACCCCACACGTTTAAAAACATACTGGAAGAGCATAAGGGATGAAGTAGTTAGTTCTGTCAATAAATACCATAATCATTAATGTAAACCATTAAGCCAAAAAGTTACTTTACATAGGAGAATTTTGTGATGTAAAACAGCCAGCATCTAGTTTTGATTATTTTTTGTATTAATCCTTATTTACTGGTTAGTCTACTACTTGTAAATTTTGGTTAAATGATTGGTGTCATTCTTCTTTCCTTATCTTGGCTTTGCACAAACAGTCCTAGGAATCCCATCACTTCTTGCTTTCCCTATCTGAGGAAAGGTGAGACAGCCAATGAATTCTTCCTCTGTGTCTCTTAGTTCTAGCAGTCATGAGGGCTCTCAGCTAAGTAGATGTGAAGTTCATGCAGGCGAACAGACCTTCTGGCTCATGCCTTTGTTCACAAAGTCATGGTCTCTTTCCCAAATGTGTAACTCAAAGTAAAACAAGATTATTGTCAGGACAAAATCCCGAATATTTTTCGATAAAGATGGCACTTTTTAAAAAGTCAGGATTACTTTCTATTGTCTTCAGTCCTTAAAGAATGGATGCCTTGAGAATTCTGTGTATTCTGTATATTTATACTTCAAAAGCCCAATTCTCTCTGATTCTCGTACAAAATGATGTTAATTAAAACAAATATGCTGTTCAATAAAGGAACAGTGTATCATGAAGGAGCTGTCCGTGAGTGTCGGAGCCAGCCTTGTTTGAATTAGAAAGATGTCTGCTAAGTTAAGACGCCCTGTGGAGACACAGAAGGCCAGAGCTTCCAACGTCCATACTGTCTTTATTGAGAGACATATATCTCCCAGACTAGCAATTAATCACTCAGTGGGGTTTGGAGGGGGGAGTCCTGAGCTCACAGAGAATCTTTTTGTGCTGCCAGGAACCACAAAACATGGGCACAATTAAAATGCTGATTTAATTTATGATATGGAGGCATGGAACAAGAATGTTTAAATGATGTTGACAGGGCCAGAATTTCAGAACAACCTCTTTAAAAATAGAAAACAAATGCCTACCCCCTTAAATTAAATTATATTAATAACATGTTTCTGTAAGTTGCTAAGCAAAATAAAGCTCTTGACATTAATTAAAATTTGAAGATGTTGTATCATTTGTTGTTAATGTGCAGCCTTTGTTAGGGGAAATACATTTCAAAGTGATCTATTTATGAAAATTAAACGGGGAAAATTGCCTATTGAGCAAATGTCGGTTAATAAGACTGCCTTTCTTAGAAATGTGGATTCTTAAGTAACTAAAATGTTTTTATACTCTAATAATGGTTTCTATTTTTGATCCTCTCAAAAACTGCCTTTGTTACTTGAATTTTGATATTTCCACATAGAATTCCATTGTCAGGGGGATTAGAAACTCCAAAAACCAGGCTTTCATATACTTTGGGTTGTTGAGTAACATGTACTTGCAAAGAGAATTTTATCTGAAATCAGTGTGGTTGGGCTTACGGACCTCCTCCGAATACCTCAGCAGGACCAGGAGCC
Source organism: Hydrochoerus hydrochaeris (assembly GCA_004027455.1). Classification (NCBI taxonomy): domain Eukaryota; kingdom Metazoa; phylum Chordata; class Mammalia; order Rodentia; family Hydrochaeridae; genus Hydrochoerus; species Hydrochoerus hydrochaeris. The sequence goes on from PVLA01003471.1 coordinate 88,250, forward strand.
AAAGGGTCCCATTAGCAGCCTTTAACTAGCTCTCTTCTAATTAACGCTATGTGCTATGCCTCAAAACCTCACTTCCCTGCTTTCACACAAACTAGAAAGTGCCACAAGATAATGGGACGGTCATTCTCCCTGCTGAACCCCCATGAAGGCAACTAATAGCAGCACCTCTGGGAAACACATGCAGATAATACTCAGATAATATTCTCTTGTTGGAAGAGGTGATTTCTTCTTCTTGCTCAGGTTATATTTTTTTCCTTTCGGTGCCAGTACAACAATGTTAGACTTGTGTTTTCAAAGTTGATATCTAACAAAATTCTCCAGCAATGTTAAAATTGTATGTTCTACAGCAAACAAAATCAAGCAAGCACAATTAATACACACAGTGCCTTATCATGTTGCCACCATTTTTGTGGACTTTCAGAGTGCAGTTATAGTTAAGGAAATTCATTGCTCTCTGTTGGTCTTGGTGATTCTGGGATAGGAGAGCAAATGGAATGGAAGAAATGAGGTGGTTTGTCTAAGTGTGTTCTCCCACTGGTTAAAATGAAAGCAGTCACAGGAAAGGCAGTATTTATTTTATGAACATTTACATGGTATGAATTTGCTTTTGGGAAATGTCCCTGTTTTTGTGGAAAAAGTCTTTTGACTTAGGTAATAAATAATAATTAACCATGGCTGACATTGTAAGAATTGTTTTTCTGTTCTCTCTTTACGCGTTCCCCCACATCCATTTAGTCACCAATTCCTGTGGCTTCTGCTCTTTAATATGTAACTGCTATGCCTGCCCCCGCCTCTCCCTGCTACCACAGACTCCCAAACTGCGCTCAGTGCAGACAGTGATTTGCTTGTCTGCTCCATTGGAGGCTATGGATCACATCTTATTTGACTTGGCCACAGTGCCTGGCACATAGTAGGTGATCATTATATATTTGACATGTTAATGAAGGCTTCTGTAGACATGATTTAATTCAGTCATTCTGAACAGGGCATGGGAGTGAGCATGGATATGATCTTTGCTTCACCTGAGATTTGGCAATGTCTGGAAACACTGGTTGTTACAACTGGACCGAGGTTGTTGTTGTTGTGTGTGTGTGTGTGTGTGTACAAATAGAGTATGCTACTGACATCTGATGGATTGAGGCCAGACCTCGTACCAAACATCCTACAGTGCACAGAATTACAACAAAAAATTACCTGGCTCAAAATGTCAGTAGTGCCCCGATGTTGTGCTGGCAAATTTTCAACATCTTTTTCTTGAGCAGATGGGCAGGTAGTAGAAATTTCTTCCCTCAAAACATGGGAGCTCACATGTGGAGAGATTAAATGACTTCTCCAACTCCATCCTGCTGAAGGTAGCCACAGAACAAGGAATTGAACAGTAGCCTTTGATCCCAAGTCTGGATAACAGCGAGACTATTTTAGTTACTTCAATGATTATAGTAATTTTTGAGTTTATCTAAATAGTTGCCTTAGATTTTGGCTTTGGAAATCTGTCCATGCTCTTCTCAAAACCACTAATCAGAAATTAAGGCAGAAAAGTTTTTTATGCTCATTTGTAAGGTAATCATAGAGGGCCAGGGATATAGCTCAGTGGCACAGTGCCTGCCTGGCAAGCACAAGGTCCTGAGTTTGATTCCAGTATTAAAAAAAATCATAGAACATTTAAAAATTTGGATAGGTCAGGCTTCTGACTTCCCATAGAGAAAATTTCTTTAGTGGAGTCAATTTATACATGGATCTTACTAGCATAATTCTGAAAGGCTAACATTATTAGATTTTTTTTTTGAGGGTCAAATGGAATTTTCATTTTTAGATTTGTGAGCATCTCCATACTGATTTTTCTAGCAGTTGTAGAAGTTTGCATTCCTACCAACAATGTAGAATGGTTTCTACTCTCCTACCTTACCAGCATTTGTTGTTCTTTTTTTAAATTTAAGTTTATCAGTACAATTTATTTATTTATTTTTTAGTGGGGTTTTTTTTTTTTTGGTCTTTTTGAGACAGAGTCTTGCTATGCAGTTTGGGCCCAGGCTGGTCTCAAACTTGCAATGATCTTCCTGCCCCAGCCTCCCGAGTACTGGGAATACAGGCATGAGCCACCACGCCCGGCTTATCAGTACAATATATAATGATCACATTCATCAGGGAATTTATACCTGTACATGATATACCTCAATTTTTTTTCCTTCCCATTCTCTTCCCCTCCCTTTAATTCCTCCTCCCCTCCTTATTTACAATGTTTTGTGTCCATTTTATCTTTCTTTCCCCACTGTTTCTTTCCCCTTTCTTCCTTTTCCCCTCTTCCCTTCTGAATTCCTCTTTCCTTTTCAATAATTTTTTTCCTATTTCACCATATCTCTTGTACAATTTGGTTCTTATTTGCACTTTCAGTTTCTCACATCAGTAAGACAATGTGATATTTACACATGTGTATCCAGTATTTTACTGAAGAGTATAGTCTCAAGGTCCATCCATTTAGCAATAAATCTCTCAAGTTTATCCTTCTTTATGGCAGAATAGTGCTCCATTATATTAAAAAACACCCACATCTTTGTTATCCATTCGTTGGTTGATGGGCATTTGGGTTGTTTCGAAGCTTTAGCTATTATAAACTGTGCCACTATAAACATGGGTGCACATATGTTGTTGTAGTATGATGCCTTTAATTCTTTTGGAAAAGTACCAATGAGGGGAATAGCTGGGTCAAAGGGAACCTGTAGTCCCAGTTTTCTGAGGAATCTCCACACTGATCTCTACAGCGGTTGCACCAGTCTATACTCCCACCAGCAGTGAAGAAGGGATCACTTTGCCCCATAGCATTTGTTGTTAGTTGATTTTTTTTTGATAATAGCCAGTCTTTCTGGAATAAGGTGGAATCTCAGTGTTTTAATTTGCATTTTTTGAGTTATCAGTGATATTGAATATTTTTCCACATATTTATTTGTCATTTGTACTTCTTTGGAGAAGTGTGTTTTCATCTCAGATGCCTATTTTTGGACTGGTCTTTGAATTTAAGAGATCTGATTTTTTTTCTATTCTTTTTGTGTTCTAGATGTTAGTCCTTTGTGGAGCAAATGCTTGAAAACTTTTTCTACTCTGTGGGCTGTCTTTTCATTCCATTAGTGATTTCTTTTACTGTGCAAAAGCTTTTTAATAAGATGAGATCCCAGTTGTTGATTCTTTATAGTATTTCCCCTGTGATCTGGGTTTTGTTTATGAAGTCTTTGCCTGTACCTATGTGTTATAGCTTACTTAAGTGTCTTCCCAAAGCCTCATGGAGGCAGCTGAGTCTAGTGTTTGTGATTGGATCATTGTCTAGCACTGGGATTGGCGGTGTGAGTGCTGCACCAGCCCAAGAGTGGGTAGTTGGCATACAATATAAGGGAGGCAAGGAGGTGTGCTTTCCTCTTTTTGCTCTTGCCTCTTGTAGCCACCATGAATAGTTGCCCCTCAGCCACACCACCCTGCCTTGAAGCCAGCTGAGTATGGACTGAAACCTCCAAAAAACTGCAAGCGAAATAAACCTTTCCTTCCCTAATTTTGGGCATCAGGTATTTTGTCTCAACAACGAGAAAAAAGTAACCAAAACAGTGTGCCTTCAAGAGTTCTACCTATTTTATCTACAAGCAGGTTTAGTGTTTCTGTTTTAACATTTAGGTGTTTGATCCATTGTGATTCTTAGTTTAGTGCATAGCGATAGACATGGGTCTAGTTTTAGTCTTCAGGATGTGCAAAGCCAGTTTTTTTCTGCACATTTATTAAAGAGGCTTTCTTCCAGTGAATGTGTTTGGCTCTTTTGTTAAAGATAAGATGACTGAGTGTGTTTGGAGTTATTTTTGCATCTTCTAATCTGCTCCATTGATCCTCTGGTCTGTTGCAGTGGGGGACCTTAATATCCCACTGATACAGACAGATCAACCAGACAAAAAAACCAGCAAAGAAATATCAGGACTGAACCAAATCTGTGAACAAGTGGACTTAGTAGACGTTTATGGAGTGTTCCTCCCAAAAATATCAAAATACAAATTCTTCTTAGCTGCACATGGGATGTTCTCTAGAATAGATCACATACTGGCCCATAGAACATGCTTAAGTAAATGGAAAGGAATTGAAATTATCCCCTGCATATTTTCTGTCCATAGTTTAATGAAATTGGAAATCAATGGCAAAAGAAACCACAAAAGCTCCATAAACACATAGAAATCAAACAACACCCTCCTGAACAACCATGGGTCACAGATGAAATTAAAGAAGAAATTAAATAATATCTACAATTAAATGAAAATGCCAGTAAAACATACTGGAATTTGTGGGATGCAATGAAAATAATCCTAGGAGGGAAGTTTATAGTGGTGAATTCTCACATCAAGAAAACAGAATGAGTGCAAATAAACAACCTAATGTTGCACCTCAATCTTCTAGAAAAAGAAGAGCAAGTCAAGCCCAAAGCTCATACAAGGGAGGAAATTATTAAAGTCAGAGCAGAAATTAATACAATTGAGGCTAAGAAAACAATACAAAGAATCAATAAATCAAAGAGCTTGTTCTTTGAAAGGATAAATAAAATTAATAAGCCCTTAGCCAACCTTATCAAAAAAGGAAAGATTCAAATTCATGCCTTTAGGAATGAAAAGGGTGAAATCACAGTGGATCCAGCAGAAATCTAGAAGATCATCAATACCTACTTCAAGAATCTTTGCTCTAATAGAATGGAAAGCCCAGAAGAAATGGACAGAATCCTAGATATGTGCAAATTACCAAAGTTGAATCAAGAAGAAATTCTAAGTAATCTTATATCATTATCAAAACTGAAAATGTAGTTAAAAACTTACCAGCAAACAAAAGCCTGTGTCCTGATGGATTCACCACTGAATTCTACAGGAAATTTAGAGATCTCATGCCATTACTCCTCAAACTCTTTAATGAATGTGAAAGAGAAGCAGTGTACCCTAACTCATTCCTAGAGGCAAGTATTACCCTGATGCCAAAACCGGAGAAAGACCCAACCAAAAAAGAGGACTACAAGCCAGTTTCCTTAATGAACATAGATGCAAAACTCTTCTCTAAGATACTGGCAAACAGAATGCAGCAAATCATCAGGAAGACTATACATCATGACCAAATGGGATTCATTCCAGAAATGCAGAGGTGGTTCAACATATGCAAACCAATAAATGTAGTACACTGTATCCGCAGAGTCAAACACAAATCATGTGATCACCTCAATAGATGCAGAAAAAACTTTTGACAAAGTCTAAAACCCATTCATGATAAAAACCCTACATAAAATTGGAGTAAATATCTTTATCTCAATCTGATAAAAGCCATCTATGGCAAATCAACAACCAACATTATACTAAATGGACAAAAACTGAAGGCTTTCACTCTAAAATCAGGAACAAGGGGTTCTCACATGACATCCCCCAATATCTGACCATCTGGGCATTAGTTAACTAGTATTGTTCTTTGTACTCCATTACTGTTAGTAGTACTGAGTATGTATGTCAATTCTTTTTTTTTTTTTTTGTTAAATTCCTGTGGCCTAGGAGTTTCTTTCTTTCTTTCTTTCTTTCTTTCTTTCTTTCTTTCTTTCTTTCTTTCTTTCTTTCTTTCTTTCTTTCTCTCTTTCTTTCTTTTTTCTTTTAATCAGTACCAGGGGTCGAACTCATGACCACATGCTTGCAAGGCAGGTGCTTATGCCGCTGAGCTAAATCCCCAGCCCCGGACTGTCAATTCTTGTCCCTTAGTCAGTTTGTCAGCCTCTGCCACCGAGAGGAGTGTAATTGCAAGTGCTCTCAAACAAGGTGACCAGCCCTGTGTGACAGAGTCAAACTGCTTGGAGAAATATGCTGCCAGTTGATGTCATGACTGCAACATTTGGGTTAAAACACTCATTTCAGTGCTAGTATGTACAAGAAGAAGAGCTTGATCATGTCTGGAAGCCGCAGGCCTTGTGCACCGTAAGGGCCTGTTTGATTTCTTTAAAGGCTTTTTGCTGTACTTGTTCTCACAATGGAGGTTCTCATTTCACCCCTTTTTGTGGCTTCATAAAAGAGCTCACCAAGACTGAGAAGTTAGATATTCAGATTCTACAGAAATCTGTGGACCTGGTACTGGGTTATTTGAATTGGGATTGTGTAAACTCTTTGTTTTCTCTCATATGTAGGTGAGTTAGGACCTCTCTCATGAAGGGCTTAGGTAACATTTCCCTTCTGTCTGGAAGAAACCGTTTTTTTCTCCTGTGCATCAGGTTGTACCCTGACTGTTGTAATTTTTTTTTCTTTTTTCTCTTGGTCTTAGATTGTTACAATTCTAAACTGGACTGGCTGCCAGCAGATTTTCAAGTAACCTTGAATTAGTACTCTTGTCATCAGTAGAAAGCTGAGAGAAGAACAAGTTAATCCTGTAATTATAGTTTAAAAACCTACAATCCATAAGAAATGTGTTAAATGTATTAGTTAAACAAAAATTCCAATTTAAATTGGAAGCCAAAGTAAATTTATCAGTTAACTAAGATTTATAACCCAAGTTTTCCTCACCCAGGGGAATTTCTCTTAGGGGAAAGAGTCATTGAGCTCCTTCTTTAGTCTTTGGGGAAACAGAATATTCTGAATATATTTTTGGAACATTTAAATTTTTCTCTTGAACCAAGGATAAAATTGGTCATTTTCCCTTTGTGTGGCTGTAGCCACCATGCCAGGAACTGGGTCTTCCTCATTTGGCATAGGCTACTTTTGAGGTGGAGATACCAGTCTGGATTGCTGGGACTTACAGGCTGAGGGTAAGGACTCCAGAGGATCCCATGTAGAGGACACTGGAGGTGAATCTTTTTGTTTTTTATTAAGCCTATTATGGTTTGAGTCTGGTTGTCTCCCAAAACCTCATGCAATCACAGGGGTAGGCTTCTAGAGTCTGTGACAGATTCATGGTCCAATTCTGGGATTATGGGTATGAGTGATACACCCAAGTGGGTGTGGCCTAGTACAATATAAGGGATAGAAAAAAATCTCTTGGGCTCCTCCCTTTTTGCTCTCATTGCTTTTGCTGTCTTCTGCTGCCATGGACTATTGCCCTCCGCTATGTACCATCATCCTTCCTTGGACCCAGCAGATTGTGGACTGAAACCTCCACAAACTGAGCTACATAAACCTTTCCTTCCTTCATTTTGGGCATTGGGTATTTTGTCTCAACAAAGAGAGAAAAGTAACTAAAACAGCCTTTCAATTTTTAGGGGAAAGAGGATAACAGGTCCTTGTTACCAACATAGGGCATAATTTATTTTCTCCTGAGACTTCAATTGTTATCAATAAATTCAATCAACAATTGATTTACCTAGTCTGCATCCTATCTGAACTTTGGCCAGAAGATGGGTGGGGAGAAAATGGGTATTTGTGGCCAAATGAAACAACAATATTTTATCATCTGAACTTTCTTTTTGTTTTTCATCTATGAGTTGTCATTTTAAATCCTTAACATTGGTTTGAAGGGATTATCAGTGATATGTTGCTCACTGAGTTGCTCACTGTAAATTTTTACCCTAATCTATCTAGACTGGGAGGTACATTTATTTCCCATTCTTTATGTCCCCAAATCTGAGGCTCAGTCTCTGGCATAGGCCAAAATATCTTGCCTTTGGTTAGTTTTTATTTCACCTGAAATTGTCTCAACCTCACCTGAGGTCACCAGTCTCTCCTGAGACTGGGTCAGGGACAGGGATGAGAATAACTCAACCACCAAAGCAATACTCAGTTGCCCCTATGACTTGTCCTACCTTGGTTTGTGCATGAAGTTGCCTGGTAATTGCTGTCCTCTTTGCCTCCCTTTGGGTCCTTTGGTCAGGTTGGAACTTTTTCACGGTCCATCTTATTCACATGCACTCACACAACTACTCCAACCTGCTGCCCAGTGCCTTGCAGTTGCAGTTTTGTTCCTTGTGGAACTATTTGGGCAACTCTACTCTGGGAGATGATCAGTCTCCCCTCTACCCATTAGGGGCAGGTCTGTCAAAACAAACCCAAGTTTACCAGTCTGACAGGCAGAGTGGGGGGTCCTTATCCCAGCACATAGCCTCCCCTATGCATCAAACAGTCCACTGGCACCAGGCAAAGCTGCTTCTCCTGGCACTCCGAGGTTCACACCGTGGTGACAAAGGAGGTGGGAATATACAGTCTCTGAATCCCGGATGAGCCCCCAAGAAAAGTAGCAGGATTCTCACACAGAGATGGGACACTGGGGCTTATCTTTCTAGGAAGCCACTTTATTTTTGCCAGCATGGGCTCAGTGGGAAAATACCCATAAAAGGCTGAGTCCTGATCATGGCAAGGTTTTGCCTTCTATGCAGTTTTCGTGCCTTTGTCTCCCTTAAATGGTAACATACAAACCATAGCATGATTGGGAACAATCTGTGTCCCAGAGCTAGGCTGGACCCTCACAGTGATGTCCAGGAGCTGAGTGTGCCCTGTTGCTTTCTTTGTTCTGAGAAGACCCTCACCACATTCCTTTGGGAGGGGCCCTGCTACACTAGCACCTTTTCACTTTGATTTTAAATAGAAAGGTTTGTTTTCATACATTTAAAATTACTCTTTGTCCACATTCTGATTCTTGGAGATGACATTAGAACCAGGTATGCAGTTTATGAGATAGGGGTCTTAAAACATCTAAAAAATGATCCAGAAAACATATCTGAACAAATGCAGCACTTAGAGGAGAACTGGACTTCAAGTGGGGAATAAAATGGTAGTTGAAGAATCACAGAGATAAATAAACAAGGAGCCTCAGATCTGGTCATAGGCTGGGACAGACATGAGGCAAGAAAGGTGAAATTCAGATGAGCAGAGAACCAGGAGCCAAATATGGATGAAGACCAGGGTAAAGCTCAACAATGAATTTTACATTTTCACTGCATGTTTCCTCTTCTTAGGCATTGGGACCTAAGTAGTAGGGGAGAGCTGGATGTTACTAGATATTCTAACATATTAATGTCAGTAATCAAGCGTGTTATCATGCATCTGTTGTATATGAAATATAAAATACTGTTTATAATCCCTAATCTGAAATCTGAAATGCTACAGAATCTTAAACTATTTGAGCACTGATCTGATACCACAGGTGGAAATCTACATCTAACCTCATGAGACAGGATACAGTTAAATTCAGGTGCACTGAAAATATTGTATAAGGGTCACTTTCAGGCTACGGTGTATAAGGTATGCATAACTCACTCTGCTCAATGAACTGTTCCAAAATCTGAGAAAGACCAAAATACACATGGTCCCAAGCATTTCATATAAGAGATCTCTAATTTATACAAATAGTACAGACCTTATTTTTAGGAATCCAAGAAGGAAAAGATACAATACACCTAAGAAACTGTACATATTACATTGATGATTATAACATCTAAAATTCAACATGTAAGGACTGGGAAAAGGAAGTAGCAAAGTGGGAAGGATCCATGAACTCATTTTGCTACATGTAGAGCTAGCCCCACAGCTGTTTCTCAGATTTACAAAAATGAAAGATAGAGAATGTGAGATTAAAACATCTCTAGATTGGCTTGAAAATACATTTATAATTTAATACTACATCTGTGAAAAAATTACTGATGCTTTGTAAAGAGATCACACAAAAAATTAATCTCCCGGTTCGAGAATGCTCATTGGATGTGCATTTGTCCAGCCCTGTGCGGAGGTAACATTAACAGAAGGCTAAGAGTAGGCTTTTCCTTAACATCTACAGCCAAATCAGAGAGATGCAATTCTGAGGACACATCAAACACTATCGAACATGCCAGGGTGAGGGTTACGATTTATTTTTATGGTTTTAAATTATGTAAGTGATGTTACTTTAGACTTTTACTTACCTTTCTTCCTGTAGTGTGATATTTCTTTTTTCTTGGTTTAAAATATTTTTTCAGCAGTTTGACTCTGCTACATCTAGGTGTTTTGTTTTTGTTTTTTCCTTTTTGAAGAAAATCCTAATGTTGGTTCTCTGGGATTCTTGGGTCTGTGGTTTGTTGTTTCTCACTAATTTTGGAAAATTCTTGACCATTATCTCTAAATATTTCTATTTCTCTCCTTTCCTTCTTGAGTTTCAGTTACACATAGGTTAGGTGATTTGATATTGTCCTGCAGCTCTGATTTTTTTCTTTTCTATTTTTCTTTTCTTTTATTTTTTGTCTTTTTGAGACAGAGTCTCAAAATGCAGTTCAGGCTGGCCGTTGGTTCACTTTGTGGCCTAGGCTGGTCTCGAACTTGCAATGATTCTCTTACTTGAGCCTCCTGAGTGCTGGGATTACAGGCATGAGCCAACCATGCCCAGCTCAGCTCTGATTTTCTTAATTTCAAATTCCTGATTTCCTTTTGTAATTTAGTTTGCAACTTTGCATTTTAGGCATCATCACTTCTGTTGTTGTTTCGGTGCGTGAGTGTGCTGCTAGGGATCAAGCTCAGGGCTCCTGCCTGCCAGGCAAGAGGTCTGCCGCTGGGCTAACCTCCAGCCCTGGAACTTCTATTAGAGTCATCGTGTCCTATCTGGTGAGGAGCCGCCAAAGAAATTCTTCATCTAGAATAATTTCTCTCTTTGGTTTTGGATTTCTAACATTTCCATTATTCTCTCTGGCTCCCTCCCCACCTCTCCTCCCACCCTTATTTCTACCTGTGCTTGTGTCTGCGGTCCATCTTTTCGCTTGGTCCTTTAACATGGTAATCAGGATTAAAGTCCCTATTTGATGCAGTATTTATACCATCTCCGCATTTGTTCCTGAAGGTTAGTTTATGATTTGACGATGGCTTATTGTATGCTCCTTTCTTGTGTCTCTTATACCATATGTTTATTGGCTGCTAGACACAGAAGAACCGATGAGATGGAGAGGAACAGCATCTCTGCTGAGTAATGGGCGTGTGCTGCTGCTTTCCTGGCATTCCTTTGGAGGCCGACTCAAGCTAGTCAGGTGTGGAGCTGGATTCCAGGCTCCAAATTCTCCTAGATGTGGTTTGTCTCCTTGTGCTTGGAGTAGACCTGGAGTAGTGGGTACTTTTCTCCATGTTCCCATTCTACCCTGCTGCCCGGGCCAGAGAGAGAGCCTGTCCACATCCCTGCTCTCCCGGCGGTGCATAGCCCTTGCGTGTTCATTGGTACTGGGCCTGTGGCAGTGTGTGTTACTGGGCTCCTTTCTCATGGTGGTCCTGCCTCAGTCTCTGGGCCTTGGGATTGGGGTGACTAGGCCTTGGGATTGGGGTTTTCTCTATATCCTTTCCCTTTCTCCAGGCTGCTAAATTCTGCCTTGTACTGTGGTTGGTCTTTGGTAGGAGAGAATTTCTTGATGCTCACCTAACTGTAGCTGACCTGTACTTGACTTTGATGCTGAGTCCTGGACCCAAGAAAGTTTCCCTACTCCAGAGACAGGGTTTCTCCTTCTGCTCCTTCCCGAGAAGCAACAGGTCTTTGCTTGGGGCCAGGTGGAGGTCTCTCGGTCTACCTTGGCAGCTGAGGTCTATTGCTTCCTAAGAGAAGAGTGTTCGTAGAAGTGCCTGTCCTCGTCAGAGGCAGATGGGCTACTGGAGGGCCCCTCGATTTCCTTTCCTAACCCCAGTCTTTCTCCCAAGTCTGAGAGCTCAGTGGAGGCTCATTGAAATGGAGATTGTCGTGGAAACATCCCTTTTTCAGGGGTCTGTAGCTATTCCTAGTGGACCTGCCAGCCCACACTTGCCCTTTAAAAACTTATCTTTTTGGCTGATTCCTTTTTACCCCCTTGCGCCAGGTGATCAGCTCTTTCTCTCTTGCTCCGCCAAAGGCTGGACAGTTTGCATACTTAGTCTCTCTTTGGAAAGGCTTACATCGCATTTTGCAATTCAGGTTGCTTGTTTGCATGAAGACTTTGTCTCTCTAATGGGCTCAAGAACAGCCATGATGCTGCAGCTTGTTTGACTTCGTTGCTATTGTTAGAATGGGAGCAATGTAATCGGTGACATTCACCACTGTAAATGCAAATGGAACTCTGGCGTTTCTAGATAATGCATGTGCATAGATACTAGGATGCTAATCAACATAAAATTCTGGGGTTAACTAGAAAGCACTAAAGAAATGGAATGAAGGAACATAAATGTTCTTTCTCTCTGGTGTCTGTAAGCTAGTTGACATAATCAGAACAACATCTGTAGTGTTAACTTTGAGCTTCCCTGCAGCTGTATCTGAATGGCCCAAGGCAGTGGTGGTGGACTGTGGCATGGTGTGGCACAGTGGGCTGTTGGCACACAAGCCAAGTGTCCCCGGCAGCTGAGCATTGGATAACTTCCATTATTCTCTCTAGCTCCCTCCCCACCTCTTGGATAATAGTTTTTTTTTTTTCTAAACTTAAATCTTGGATAATAGTTGTTTTTTTCTAAACTTACACCTTGACATTCATGTGTAATTGTAGTGCTCGCATGTTGTGAAAAGTCAGCTGGCTTTGGGCCACATCTGGACACTCATCTCTAAAAAGTTCGCCCTCACTCTCCGACGTCTTTGAGCTCCAGCCTTTCCTGAAGAATAATCGAACGGGGATTGAGGTTCCGTGTCTCTCCTTGCAAACTGGGCAAATGCTCTAGAAGCAGGGTGAGCAGCGGCCGTGTCAGGGGGCTTTTAACCGTATCCGTCACAGCACACTGTGTGGAAGAGGCCACGTGAAACTAAGCGACGAACAAGACAAAAGGAAGGACTTTTTCTTTTTAGAATCCAGCCTCCTCTTTTGGTCCAGATTTGGTGTGTTGAAAGTTTCGTGTAAACTTTCTAAAGTTTCTCTTTTTGTTGTAAGCATTTTAAACGTACATAGCGAAAAACAATAAACAAATATACAAATATGTAAGACCATAACGGAGAAAGTATATTAAAAAGTAGAAAGATTTATGAACTTGTAGAGATAAATAAATTTCCCATGTCACTTTCCTTTTATTCTTTAAAGCATTTATTATACAGTCAGTATTCTTTTCCTTTTTTCCCTTGGAATTTGGGATTAAGCCTGGGTTCTTCACACACTGAGTTACCTCCTCCCCTCCTGCCTTTTTTTTTTTTTTTTTTTTTGAGACAAGTTCTTACTAAATTGCCCAGGCTGGACTTGAACTCGTGATTCTCCTCCCTAAGTCTCCTACTGTGTTGGGATTACAGGCTATGTTCAGTACTTTTGTTGTTGTTGTTTTTACAGAGTGGGGCCTTAGCCAACTGAGCTAAAGCGGGGAGCACTGTTGTTTTTTAAGTCAGAATATTGCTACCTAGTTAGTTCAGGCTGCCCTTGAACTCACTACGCAACCCAGGCTAGCTTCAAATTCATGGTGATCCTCCTGCCTCAGCCTCCTAAGTGCTAGGATCACAGGCATGTGCCACTGTACCTGGCTATGTTCATTTTTTTAAGCAAGTATGCTATTGTGTTCCTGAACTAGAATTTGGTTCTAAATAAGTATTTCTTCAATTCTAAATGTACAGTTTTTTTCATATTTTAATCTCTGAAACTGGAATGTGTTTTACAGTTGATCATCTTTCATGGCATATGGGCATGCTTTTACTTCCTTTTTCTTGGCAAATACAATAATGGTATGTCTTAGAATTGATGGCATCTTAGATTTGAGGAAATACAGTATTATATAGGTGATTTTACAGATTAATAAACTAATAGCATCTGATTTTTTTGTAGAAGTGGGTAGAACTTTCTTGACAAGGGATGATACATGTTTGTATTTGAGATATTACATTTATATTTTAAAAGTGAACTAAGTTATATTATCTTTCAACTATGATACAAAATGCACCTCTTCTCCTGTATGTATACTTTTATTTTTCCCTTTGCATTGCATTTGAATCATAATCTTTGTAGAACAGCAGCCATTCTATCTTTATTTTCTCTATTATTTTCATAGCAAGTAGCTACGGATATTTGATGTTCTCACAGCAGTCATTCACAATTAGGTGCATACAGAGAAACTGCACAAGTGACAATTTGACTTTTTTTTTAATAGGACAAGAGTGTCTAGGGGTCAGTATTTTAGGGTCATAACCATGTCTATTAGGTGCATATAGAGAAACTGCACAAGTGACAATTTGACATTTTTTTTAATAGGACAAGAGTGTCTAGGGGTCAGTATTTTAGGTTCATAACCATGTCTGTGATGGCAGGAGGCTATGGTAGGAAAAATTCTTTAGCTCTTTATATCTAAAGTTTTGTGTTTATACTAAATTATAATTTGTTGTCTTTAACTTAAGAATCCAGTTATCTTGATTATAGTGTGTAGATATCAAAGGTTGACTAAGCTTTACTTCCTTTTCTGAAATGAAAGACTGATGAAGTCATGATTTAAAAAAAGTTTGTTATTCATAGCCACTGATAGCTTCAATTAATTAAGGGCAGAGAATTGTAGTTATATAAAATACATGTGTGACCTTGACATGGAAAAATACACTTGGGTCTTTAATGGATTTGTTAATTGTCTTTGATGTTGATTATAAATATATCTAGGTGGTAGGTCAGATAATTTGGGAAAGTAAATGTTTTTTTCTCACTATCAACATAGAATTCAGAGCTGTTCTTTGAAGAGCTGTCACTTGCATGAGAGAATGGGGCCATATAAATAGAACTCTTTCCTTCTTATTTTAAATAAAATTTAAAATATCTTATTTGATTGGGTAACTTCTCGTGAATATAGGGTCAACCGTTTTGCCCTCCTGCCTGTACTTATCTCCCTCTAAGGCAGCAAGTTCTCTGACCCATGTATTCCCTCACCCTGTTTTTCTTTCCATAGTGTCTGGGATTAAGCTCAGGGCCTTGTGCAGACCAGGCAAGTGCTCTACCACTGGGTTTTCTGCCCGGCCCTCCAGGTATTTTGAATAGACACATGAAGAAGAGGAATAAAATTACAGTAGAGCAAAATAAGTACATTCAAGTCAGATTTTTGATGTGTGTATTGAAACAATTAATAAGAGTCTTAACTGGCCCTCTCTCAAGTCATTGGCTCACTCTGGGATTATTTTTATTTTGGAATGCTTTGTTTTCACTATGAGCAATACGTACTGAATCAGCAACTATCATGGTTAATATCCATGATATCTTTGCTGGAATGAGAAGTTCATAATTCAATATAAAATTAATAGTTACACACATTATATTCATTATGTATTCACTATTATTAAAATTATATAGTCATAACTAAATATAAAAAGCTCATAATTAAATATAAAAGCTTCTGAAGCAGCAATGTGATTGACTGGATATTGAAAGAGGTAAGTGTCTGGTAAATTGTTGTGTTGTGTAGTACAGTTTGATTTTTGGCATGAATCAAGTGAAAAGAAATTTGAAAGAACCTCTTTAGAAAATTGTGGGATTTCAGTAAAACAGGTAAGCTTTGGGTAGGCTTGAGAGGTTGAAGTATAAAGAAATAGGGTAATAAAAATCATGTCAAAGGTTTTGGAGTACATAGAGAATCTACCAGAAATTCATGGAAATATTGTACCAGAAAATCTACCTTTTCTCCTTATATTTAATAACAGTGAAGTATAAATCTCATTCCTAGTGAATGCATATATATCAACATTTATATCTAAAATAAAAGGGAAACAGGAAAGAACTTGTCCATTAGGTACTTGATATATGTGGAGTGGTCTTTGAGGCTGGTTAACGAATATTTTTAAAAGATTTTAAAAGGATAACTCATATCAAAACATGACACCATAAAAGTGGAAAGAATTTAGAAGACTAATCACTAAATATTGTGTCATAACTTCAATTTTTTTGAATGTATAAGAATGTATTAAAAATAAATTATAAAGTTCTATGGCTTTAATGAAGGTTCATTCAGAGTATGTGGGGAAAAAAAAGCCCTTTTGCAAAATATGGAAACCATCTTGAGCTAAACAAATGCCAGAAAAAATTATAATTGTAAAAATGAGATGTCGACTATCGTTATTACAGTGGCTGTGTTGTTTCCAATAACAATTTGGCGTTTTATTTAGTCTGTAACAATCTACAATTGAAATATAAAATAAAGATTTTTCTTTTATTTCCCTCTGAAGTTCTGTGCCAAACTAAGCAGAACCGAATGAAACATCTGTGGCTGATTAAAACAAGCTTTCCTATGGGGTTTTGAAGAGAAAGTAAACATGGATTTTATCCATAGTCAACAGCATTTACAAATGTAAAGAGAGGAAGCTACTGAGTTTTTGAAGAATGAGCTGCTAGAGAGGAAATAGAAGGATGGAAGGGCAGATGGCGATAATCCGTTCCATACGGCCAAAGGCGTCTATTGAAGGGAGAGAACTGACAGTGGATGCAGTGGTTGGGTGATACTTTATTGAGGCAATCTCGCGTCTTGTATCCTCTCTTTGTCTTTCTAGAACAGTCCCATCTCAAGAAACCAAGCAAATGGCACTCATGTACAGGAGGACGTTTGCTTGGCTGCCTGTGGGTCCTCATGAGTGGGCTGCAGCTCTGGGAGGGTTGTCCAGGCTGGGGTAGTGGGGGGCTCCCGCTGGATGCTCTTGCATCTCTTCCACCTGGAACTTAAAATTCTCCAATCCTTCCTGCTTTCCTTTTTTGAGGGTCAACTGCAGTTTCCTAACTTGGGAAGACTGGGAGACTGTGTTGTGTAAGGGCTACAGAACACCCATTTGGTGCCAATCGGGACTCCAATTCCCTCATTCACTAGCTCTATGAGCTTGGGGAATTACCTGAACTTTCCATGCCTCAATTTTTCTCTACAAAATGAGGATAATCGCAATAAGGTTGTCTTTTATTTGTAGTGGACACACTCTAAGACCCTCCTCCGCAGTTGCCTGAAACCCCATATGTGCTATATTCTTTCCTGTACATACATACCTATAATAAAGGTGAACTTATAAATTACTAGCAGTAGAATATTAGCAACAAATGATAATCAGGAACAATTATAACACTGGCCTATACTAAATGCTAAGTAAGTGTGGCCTCCGTCTCCTGACCGCTGTGGGGGTTGGTTTGTGTGTGTGATGTGGATGTATTGTGTGGGACAGAGTGGGGTGGCACGAGATTTCATTACACTGCCCAGAATGGCAATTTAGAACTTAGGTATTATTTCTGGAATTTTTCATTGATAGTGTTGCATAGCAGTTGACCATGAAATTAATTATGTGGAAGGGAGGACTCTTGTCCCATTTTATACAACCTACAGGTAGATTTGTTTCAAGGATTAAAATGAATGAATTCTTCTGAGTGAATTAAAACTAGTCTATCAGAATTCCCCAAAGAGCTATAAAAATACGCATTCCAGGGCCTCATACACATTCCAGAGAATGGAATCTCTATATTGCCTCGATCACAAACCACTTATCAATAAATGTTTTTCAACCATTTGCTTTCATGATAAGCCTGTCCATGTATTTAGCAGTCTGCGTGTACTATTGATCTGACACAGCCCATCACTTCATAACACACATGAGATAGGCATTTTAAGCATGAGATTAAAAAAAAGACACACATGATAAAAGTTGGGACCTTCTTTTCCATGCCCCAGTGGGTGAGGACTCGGAGGTCCCTGGTGGGCACTGTGTCAAGGTGAGCCAAGCAGAAAGGAGATGATGAATTCCACTAGCTTGAATCTCTAGCCAACAACACAAAACCAGAGCTATGGTAATCAGTTTCCTCCATCCCCCGCATATGTACCAAGGCCAAATGTAAAATCCTGTTTCCAGTTCCCGGTAGTTTGTGCTGCAATAATATTTTTGTTTACTTTTATCCTTTTGTTCTTTGTGCTTTTTAACATTGCCAAGCAACTCACTGTTTGCAGTTGTGACCTTGACAGTGTTCAGAACCCTCTGTTCCTGCTGCAAATATCTGTAGCTTTCACAAAGCTGCAGTGACCTCTTTGTGTTTAACTGTCCAGAAAGGTCTCCTCACTGCCACCTTATTTCAGCTATCTCAGTCCTAGGTCCCACCTCCCTGCCTCAGTTAACGATGCTGCCTCGGCTGCAGATGTGTTAATCTTCTTTGGCTTCCTCTCAGAGCCTTTCTCTAGCTTTATAATTATCCAAGGTGGTAACAGCTCTTAAGAACACACTCTGTCACCTTGAAATCAAGTGGGTTTTAGTTGAAAATTCAGGCAAGGTCTTAAAGACATTGTTTCTTTCAGTTATGAATAGAACATGACAGTCCTGGCTTATGATGATGTTTAGATGATGGAGTCCCATTACTCTAGACAATGTGGGACGTTACATTTTATTCAAACATGTAATCCTTGTCATTGAGTGTGGGCAGGAGAACGATTGCTACCTGGAGGAGGAACGGTACAGGGTGGCACTACAGGGAAATGACACAAAACCTTAAATGATAACAGTAATTATTTTCCACTTGATGTCATGTCATTTTGATAGTTCATGTGACATCTTAAGGTACCGTCTTTACAATTTGAAGTGGTTGCTTTGGCTCTGAGCAAGATGCATTAAGGACATGCTAACATTGATTATAGAGTTATTAAAATAAAACATTGATTATAGAGTTATTAAATAGTTGATTTATGGGTCCTTAGGAGTCCTTTTTTTTTTTGTGGTACAGGAATTGCACCCAGGGCCATCACCCTGAGCTCCATCCTAGGACCTTTTTAATTTTTTGAGACAAATTCTTGTTAAGTCACCCAGGCAGGGCTCAGGCTTGGAATCCTCCTACATCAGCCTTCCAGTAGAATCACATCTTGTAATCAGAAGAACTTCTTTGTTGAATTTTTTGTAGATGCACTTGCATTTAGGCTACAATGAATATTCTTTGATACCATTAATATGTTGAAAATAGGAAAATAGTTTCTACTTACTAATACCAACTTTGTGGTAAATCTTTAACAACATCAATATGGTAGTAAACATTGATATTTATTTTAAGATTTAAGAAGAGGGTTTTTACTGAATTTGAGTATTTTATGTGTAGTCCACATACTGACCTACAATTTATAGATTATTTGAATATAATAAAATATACACAGTTTAGAGAATTCAAACTTTTCAGAGTTCCTGGAGGAACATGGTAAAAATCTAGAATTGAATATGTCTTGTCTGCCCTCCTTAATATCCCACATGAGAAAACAATAAAACATAAAGTCAGCAAGGAGGGAGGACCCTTGGTCTGAGTGATGAGGAGACATCAAGCATTGAAATCCAGCCAGAGGCAGTGATAAGTCCTGGGCAAAGGCCCTGGGGTAGAAATGAGGTTACGTAGAGGAGGAACAGAAAGGCCTATGGGGCTCGATCATAGTGAGGGGCAGGAAGAACGTCAGGAGGGAAGGGAGCAAAAGTAGCCAGGAGCTGGAACACGCGGGACTTGGGCTAAAGTAAGGAGTCTGCATATCCTTAGGGCAGAGGAGGCAGCACGGCAGCACCGTAGCTGGAGTGTGGCAGGGTTTGACTCCCTCTGTGAAAGATCACTTTGTTATTGGGACAATGGGTGAAATTCAAATAAGGTCTGCGGATTAGGTAATAAAATTATGTTGCTGTTAACTTTGTGATTTTGATAACTCTGTTTATGTAAGAGAAAGTTCTTGTTTTGGGAACTACATCTGGAAGCATTTGGGAGTGGGGAGGCTGAGCCTCAATACTTCATGTGTGTACGTGAGAGGGGGTCGTGGCAAGCCAACGTAGCGTTGTTACTTCTTTCTGGGCAATTTGGGGGAAGGTTACACAGGAATTCTTGGTTTTATTTCTTGCACGATTGCAATTTTTCTAAGTCTGAAGCTGTTTTACAACGCAAAGTAAGAAAGAACCAAAGTTCACATTGGCCTGCATGAAGAAGCCAAGTGGGGACGCAGGGGAACCAGCGAGAGATCAGGAGACCGATGTTGTAGAGCAAGGACAGTGGCTTCGGGGGAGGCATAGGTAAAAAAAAAGAAAAGTGGAGAAAAGCGATCAAGGTTTAGTGTACATCAGCTTCGGTGCACATCAGATTCAAGACGTGCATTCACTCTTGGACTTGCTGAGAGAATATATGATCGGTGAGGGAAAGGAGTGCTACGGGTCCTTGGGTTCCGTGGCTATGGTGATGCTGTTTCCTGGTCCAGAAGTTCTTTGTTTGCCATCAAGAAAGCTAAACTTGAGCCATTCATAGGAAAATTGATGCACCGTGAGAACATAGTGTTAAAGGAAGTACATCAGATATACAAGCTCATATTGTGCATGGTTTCTCTTAAATGAGAAACTGAAATTATAAATAAAGGGCAAAACAAAAAACATCAGAGGAAATAGGGAGATAGAGCTTTCTGACATGGGAAAAAGGGATCAGAGGTGGCGGGGGAGAGGAAGGAGGCGAAGAGCCTGAGAAAAGGATTTAAGCATGGATTGTGTATGTGCACCAACTCCGCACAAGGGCTGTAAACACATCCTGCACACATGTATTAATAAAAAATAAAAAAAGGTAAATGAAGGCATTTGGATTATTTGCAGTTCTGGTTGATGAGCTTTTTGCAGAACTTTATTCCTTAATGTGACAAAACGAAGGCTTTAAGTCCCAGCAGGGCCGGTGAATTCTGCAGCTTTGCTGGTGGGGTCTCCCCTGCTATAGTGTGTCCCACCTGCTATAGAAGAGCAAGCACACGCGTGGGGTGCCGAATGCACCCCACCGAGTTCTGCCGGACAGCCCAGCGCAGCACCTCATTGTCACCTGTGAATCAAGAACATGCTGGAACATTCCTCCTGTGGAAAAACTTCTAGAAAATAGCTGTTTAAACTATGAAAGTAATTAGGACTTACTGTAATACACTCAAACACTATGGAAGTAAAAATTATAATTTTTCCTCTGTCCTAGTTCTATGCTCCAGAAATAACTTCCATTAGGAATTGGATTTTTTTCCAGAGCCTGTACCCCTATTCCCAACCCTCTCTTCCATATATGTATGTTACATAGCTTAACTCTTTTTTTTATTTTAAAAATCAGTTATCTCTTGGCCCGTAAGAAATTTCCTACAGATGCAGCCAGGTTAGAACAATATTTATTATTTTGCAGCTCTTTGACTCAGCAATCAGGTGTGGCTTAGTTGGATGTTCAGCCTCAAGGTGTCTCATGAGGCTACAATTAAGGCGTTGGCCGGAGCTGTGGTCTTACCTGGAGGCTTAACTGGGGAGGGACCCAGCTCCAAGCTCCCTCCCGTGGTTGCTGGCAGGATGCGGCTCTTCCTGAGGCTAAGACTGAGGAGCCCGGTCAGTGGCTACCGACTGGCCAGAGACCTCCCTCAGTTCTTTGTGACACAGGTCTCTCCATCCAGCATCCCACAGCATGACATGTGGCTCCTGGGCTAGTGAGCGAGCCACCATCTCTTTGTAATTAATCTTGTAAGGGACAGCCAATGACTTGGGCCATATTCCCGGTGTGTCCAGCCCACGCTCTGGAGGGATCACACGGGGATGCGAATGTGGGAAGCACAGGGACTGTATGTGCCGTGGGGCTCACAATGTGTTTGGAGTGATGCAACCTGAGTTTTCCACTTAATAATGTACTTTCATGTTAGTGCCTACAGATCTGTCTGGAGTTCTTTTCACTTGCTTTGTGGTATTTCTTTATATAGATATATCACGATTTATTTCACAATTCCCCACCAGTTAAAAGTCAAATTGTTTTTATTATCTGTACGGTGAACACCACGCATACTTCTTGGACATTAATGTGAAATTTTTAGAAATGTATTACCGGACAAAAGATTGGAATATTTTAAAATTTGTCATCACCAGATTGTCCTTCAAAAAGATTGCTCCAAGTTAGTAATTTGTTCCAAGAATATCAGGTTGGCCTTTCCCAGCATACTCATCTGTACTGGATATTGACAGTTGTGGCCAGTCTGTTAAAAGTAGCGTTTCAAGCTGGACATGGCAGCACATGCCTGTAATCCAGTACTCAGGAGGACTGCAAGTTCGGGTCCAGACTGGGTAATTTAGTAACTTAGTAAGACCTTTCTTAAAAATGAATAAAAAGAATGTAGCTCAGTGCAAAGGGAGGGGAGAGAGAAAGCGGCATTTCATTGTTTTAACTTTTGTTTCATTTACTATTTTTTAAATTGAAATTTTCATATACTTATTTTCCATTTTTGTATCATTTTTCCTAATTTCCTGTTGTTTTGGATTATTTTTCTCTCATTCTCCCTCTTTCCTTCTTACTGTCTCTCCTTTTTTCCCTCCCTCCCTCCCTCCCTCCCTCCCTCCCTCCCTCCCTTCCTTCTTCCTTCTCCTACGCTTGGAGCAATTTATATAACAAGTCTGGCTCACCCTGACCAACATGTGTAAATCGCAGCCTCTGGCTGGCCCCTGTCCTGACTCAGCTTCATTTCTTCCCAAATCTGTATTGGTTTCCCATTGCAATTGTAACAAATTAGCATAGATTTAGTGGTTAGGCAGTGCGAATATGTTCTCCCACTAATCTGAAAGTCAGAAGTCCTACGGTGAAGATAGGCAGGGCTGGATCTTTCCGGAGCTTTGGGGGAGTCTGTTTCTGCTTCCAGCTCCGAGAGAGACTGCCCAGCCTCTCCCTCTGCTTCACGCTGGCTCAGAAGAGCAAGGCTCTGTCCCTGTCTGTCTTACCCTTCCACCTCCCTCTTCCAGGGGGTCCTATGTTTACAGCTGTGTCTACCCGGATAATCCAGGAAGAGTATGAAAAACAAATGAGTTTTTCATATACAGTCACATTTTTTTTCATGTAAAATCACATATTCTCCAGTTTTGAAGGTTAGAATTTAGGTATGTTATGAGTGTGTAGGGGTTATTGACTCCAAACACCATCTAACATATGATATATTTTACAGATTGTCTGTATTTTCCTCTTCCCACATATCATCACTAGAATTAAGCCTAACAAGGCATCATTTTTCCCTTCCTTGTCTCTCTCCTTCCTTCCTTCCTTCCTTCCTTCCTTCCTTCCTTCCTTCCTTCCTTCCTTCCTTCCTGGTACACTGCTAAATCTTCATCAGTTGATATTTCTCAATGAATAAAAGCAAGAATAAATTGATGAACCTACCTGAACTTATACTTTCTAGAGTTAGATCTTGAGCTGTTGCATTTATTTTGTGGTTATTACTATATTATTTTATTTTTTATTATTAGTGTATTTTTGTTTTGTATGTTTCCTTGAGCTATTTTGGGTCAGTTTTGTTAGTCTAAATATCAGTCATTTCATGTAGATTTTTGGTTTTATTTTGGGTCAGTTTTGTTAGTCTAAATATCAATCATTTCATGTAGATTTTTGGTTTTATTACAGCCCAAAAGCAAATAAATATTTATGGCACCTTTTTAAATCCTAAAGCGTTTGAATTTTATTTCTTATTTTCTTAGTAGTACTAGTTAGTAATGATTTAGTTGTTTTTTTTCTTGGTATTGGGGATTGACCCCAGCAATTGTTGAATTATATCCCCAGCCCTTTTGATTTTTTGAAACAGTGTCCCACCAAGTCATCCAGATATCCCTCAAGTTTGCAACCCTTCTGCCTCAGTCTCCTGAGTAGCCGGAATTAGAGGCATGATTCACTGTGCCCAGGTTGTTAGTGTTACACAATGACAGACTGATTTTATTTTCAGATGCATTCTATTTTTACACAAAATTTTACTCCTACTTTAGTGTGGCTTATTTTGTTTTTATTTCTACCTTTCAGAGCTGTATGGTTATTTCTTCTCTTTCTTGGTTTTTAAAAAAAATTGAGGCCACTTTCTTCGAGTGCTCCTTGGACACTCATCTTGATGTTGTTCTCATTGTCATCCAACTCTTTAAAAAACCCTTTTTATTATGAAAGATTTTAAACATACACAAAGTTGAGAGGTTAGAATAATGAAACCCTAGATTAGCCCACTAGTTTCAACGCATATGGTCTATGTTGTTTATCCACACTCTACTCCCCCAGCCTTCTGGATTATTTCAAAGAAAAGACAGATATATTGCTTTATCTGTCATTACTCTATCTGCATCTCTAACACATTTGAACTCTTACATAAATATTAGTATTTTTTAAAAATTTTCTTTTTCCTTTTTTTTTGGGTACGGGAGATTGAACTCACCACCTCACACTTGCCAGGCAGGTGCTTATGCCACTGAGCTAAATCCCTAGTCCAACACTAGTATTTCTAAATGAAATAATAATACAAAATCCCCTCATCTCATGAATATCTTTTAATAGTTGATCTGTTTGACTCATTATTCGAATAAAGTCCATATGTGGCATTGGGTTGATGCATGTCTTTCTATTGCCTCCTCTTTCTGATTTTATTGTTTTCTTGCAAGGGAATGAGGCATTTGTTCTGTTATGGACTTGGGTGACCCTGTTCTCATGGGATTGTTTAACATGTTCCTCTATCTGTGTAGTACTTGTTCATTGATGGTTATACTCAAGACTTGACTAGACTTAGGTTTGAGTTTAAGAATTTTGGTAAGAAACTCATAGGTAGCGTGGTGTGCTACCTCAGACCAGAAGGCCCACAACATGTGGTAGTTTCTTTTCTTGCAACACTAATATCCATCCTTGGAGCACCTCAATAGGCTCAAACCTTTCCAGTCTGATCTGTCCTGTGTGTGTGCATGCATGCATGTGTGTGTGTGTGTGTGTGTGTGTGTATGTGTATGTGTGTTACTGGGGTTGATCCTAGGGTCTTCACATTGGGATATGTCCCCAGCCCTTTTTTGTATTTTTCATTGGGAGACAGGGTTAATTAAGTTGCTAAATTGCTTGGACTGTTCTCAAACCATCTCTTACTATCCTTATTATGTTCTCCCTCAGTTTTACCTAATGGTTTTAGAATTCATTCATAATCACAGCCCAGATATTTTATTTCATTAGGAGTTGTCAAAGTGAAGAGTTTAAGTTCTATTATTTCTTAATATGAACTACATGTTTACTTTGAAAGAGATTTCATAGAGAAGGACAGGATGAATTCTGGAATGTTTTTATTTCCTTTTTTTTTTTAGAATGAGTTCATGGTCTAGAAACTTCTAGACCTGGTTATATTTTAAAGTGTTATTTTAAGTGCATAGATTTTAATATTGGCTGTATCTCAGTCTATTGTGATTGTACTATGTAGTTACACACTGACCCATCTTTGACCCAGTGGGTCACTTTGCTGTTGACTCCTAAGTCTTCATGTGACACTTAAGTCCCTCATAGTCTCTGATGGCCACTTTGTTTTCTGGAACAACTAGACATTCAAGGTTTAATATACATAATTTCTACTCTACATCTGGAATCTTTCAATTCCCCAAGAAACTTTCTGTTCTTATTGGTGAGAAAGTTTAATTAATTTCTAAATAGTGATGATAATAATAATTTTATTCTTAGATATTAAGTTATTGAAAGAATATTTTCAGATTTCTAAGTGGTTAGTGTTTTGGCTTTGCATGCAATGTTAATTTCTTTATTTTGCTGCTGTGTGGTCAGAGAGTATGGATGTATAATTTTCTTTATAGCTTATGATTGAATTAATTAAAAAAAGTTATGAGTATTTGAAAATAATTCTATAGAATTATTAAATCAATTTTCAGTTGTTTTAAAACATAATTTTGTTATTCTGTAGAATTTTAACAGAAATATGTTAAAAATTATTATAATGGTTTGTTGATTTTAAAATATCTTTTTTTTTTTGAGACAGGATCTCAAGTGTAGTTGGCTTAGCCTTGAGCTCACTATGTAGCCTGTATTGGCCTTGAACTTGAAGCAATTCTCCTGCCTTGGCCTCTCAAATTCTGGGATTACAGGCATTCAGCCTGACTGGTTGGCTAATTCTTTTATTTCTAAAAACATATTTTAGTGTACTTCTTTTGAAAGGCTGTTACTTGGGTTTATACAATGTTAATGTCTAGGTAGGAAATATAATTAATCTTGTCTGGAAGATGGCTGATTTGAAACAATATAAAAAAACTGTCTCCTTTTCATTAAAGATTAGACTTTACAGATTTTGCACATAGATTTTTGCTTTTGTGTTTGGATTTTGCTGGTAGCCCCAGGAAGAGTTGAAGATATCAATTTTTAGGAGCTGAATTGTTTGTTAGTGGATGCAATAATTTAACTATTAGTGTAATACAAGTAGTTGAGTGAATAAATGAAAACTTATTGGGCCATGGTCAATGTAATTATTATCAGTGCTACATATTTTAATTTCATGCTGCTTCTTGGTAATGTGGTATTCTCAAGAAAGCAAAGACATTTGCAGAATGTGAGTGCAATAAGGACACCTATAGGCTGTGGCTTTTCTGTCCCTAAAACTCTGTGAAATTACAGCAGTTCTACAACAGTAGGAAGGCTCGGGGTGTTACCTGAACACCCCATGGGAAGACCAGTCTCCCTTGTGCAAAGGTGGGATGTGTGACAGGCGATGTTCACGTGACATTTCAACACACAAGGCTGTGGCCTAGCAAAGACAGCCTGCCACCTATGAGTCTCTTTCCATTTCAACTGTTTAAAAATACAATTTCACACATTCTTTCATTTTATTAATGAAATGCTATGCTTCAAACCCAGGAGCCTGCCTGCCAGGTGGAGCTGTAATTATGCCTGGCCAGTCTGCAGCTGTGCTTAGTTATAAAGCTTTAACTAAAGAAAATAGAATTCGAGTTGCTTTTATGCATCTCATAATATTTCCCTAATTCAGTACATTTATATGACAGTTAAATAATTTCTAAAGAGATTAGTGGCATTAAAATTTTTTTCCTTTGGCCACACCATTGAAAACTTGGTGCTAACAATGATGTATTTTTTTGGTTATTTTTCCACAAAACTAAGCCTAAAATTATTCTTTTGTTTTTTTGGGAAACAGTATACTCCATATCTTTTTTGGCTCTCCTCTCTCTCTGTCTCTCTTCTCTGTCTGTATCTCTCTCTCTCTCTCTCTCTCTCTCTCTCTCTCTCTCTGTCTCTCTTCTCTGTCTGTATCTCTCTCTCTCTGTCTCTCTGTTTTACCATCTACTTCCCCCAGCTGCTTGCCAATCAGGCTGATTCTGATTTTGAAATAGATGCAGGGTCCAGGTATTTTTCACCCCGATTCCTGCGTCCAAGGCCAGCTGCACCTTAGCTCACCTAGACTCCTGCAGCAGCTTTGGGTATGGATTCCGGCTTTCCTTCAACAACACATTCTACACACAGCCAGACTGATCTAAAGTAAATCAGGTTGTGCCTTTTCACTACCCCAAAACTTAACTTACTGTCTCCCCTTGCTTTGAATAAAATCTGGAGTTTTTGCCATGGCCCATCAGGCTTGACTCTGCTTAGACTCCTTTGTATCTCTGTTATCACCTGCACCCCAGCTGCACCAGGCTTCCTGCTGGTTCCTGGACATGGTGTGCATGATCTCAGTTCAGGGATTCTGCACAGGCTGTTCTGCTAGCTGGCACACATTTCTGCGCATACATGCATGACTTGTTCTCTTATTTCATTCATATAGATTTCACCTTATCACAAGGGCCTCTAAAATAGCCCTTCCCATGCCTGATTATTGTCTCACTCTTTAGCTAGATTTATTTATTCTTAGTGCTCACTGCAGGATAAAAGAATGAGTCTGAGAGTGCATTGATTTTGTTGTGTTCATGTTGCATTTTTGTGCCTAGAACTATGCTAGCTGCATTGTAGAGGTCCAATCAATATTTGGTGAATGAATAAACAAAGACTAGTGGCCATATGCAGTAGATTAATTGTCACCTTCATCTCCACAACCCATATGCTACAACACTAATCCTCACCGCGGCAGTTTTTGGAGGTGAGCCTTTAAACTGAGTCATGGGGATGGAACCCCCGAAATGTGTTAGTGTGCAGGTGAAGGGGTGAAGGCACCAGGACTCTATCTTTGCCAGGTCAGGATTCAACAAGGAAGTGGCCTTTTCAGAATTTTAAGGAAGCTCTTGTATTTTTTTCAGAAGAATTGCTTTAGGCATTAAAGCTTACAACCACTGAGATTTGAAGTTGTTCTACTGGTAGTTATACATACACGTTTTTAAAGATTGGCAAAGCATATTTTAAAAATGGGTTGGACTGAGCCCATTTGCTCACAGCAAAGTAGGTGGTTAGAGGGGCCTTCTGGAAGTGAGGGATCTCTTATCCTGTGAAGGTGCTCGGTGTCACTTCCACCACATGTGGACTGGTTTTGTGATAAGAATGGGCCATGGAGGATTTAAAGTGAAGGGAAATAGACTCTACCTCTTGACCAAGGAGTGCCGAGGTTGTGCTGCAAAAAATGTTTACACCACTCTGACCGTCTTTGGAAACACAATGTGCCCCCAGAAGGCATCCTGAAATCTGTCATAATTTTATCACTATAGAGAACAGAATTTTTAAAAGAAGATGATGAAAAGCACTCTTTTAAAAATACTGGTAAACTGGGTATTGAAGAAAAATCTAAGTTTGGATTAGTGTTCATCTTCCTGACTGGGCCATCAGGTCCAAGAGACTCCTCCATCTGGATTGTGACAGCACTGATAACACTTTCAAAGAAAGAATATATACATATTTACAAGATAGATAAGGGTACTACTAATCTCTGTTAGTTCATCAAAAAGAAGTTTGTGCTTTCATTGTTTGATTGTTTAATCATTCTTTGCATACCTATATCTTGTAATCTGAACAACTACTTTGAAGATAGCAATTATTAACCAGTGTTAATTTCCTATTATTTTGTTTTGAAATTCTGTATCACCATTTTTATTCTTTTTTTGTTTTTAAAATAAAAAAAATTAAAAAGAAAGAATAAAACCTAAACTGGAATCGTGTGGCCATCTCCATATTTCATAAGTGTATAACTTGTGTTAGTACTTTGCCAGAGAATTTTTGATGAAACTAACACACCATTTGTCACAAGGCAACTTGGACAAAAGACTGTAAAGCAATCATTACCATTTATTTCCATTAGAATAGAATTCAAGGTAATATCACTTGCATTACTTATACATGATCTTGCCATGTTCAATAAATCTGAAAATGGAGAATCGACCTGTTAGGGTAGAGTCGTCTTTAAAATTGAAAAAGCAATAACTCTGGAGTTGGTTATAAATTTATTACTTCTTGTTAGTATTTAGAAATACTCCCGGCACAGTTTTAGGCACTCAGAGAGCATTGAATAAAGTTTTGCAAATGTTGGCTGTTTTAGCTACCAAAATCAACTCTTTTTGGTTCTAGACATGTGTGGGGGGAGGAATGAAACACTGCGATTCCTCTACCTGTAGAGAACTTCTTGGTACTATCTTATCTGCAGGCATTTGCAAACAATATGCATACAGCACATCTAGTTGTTGTTTTAACTTAGACTTTACCACTCTCGTTTTTAATGTTTTGCGTTCTGGTGTGATGTTTTAGTTTTTCTTACCCTGTTCTGTCTCCCCCAACCTACCCTCCACGGCTTGGCGGGACACTCTGTCTGAAATTGCTGAGTTAACAACTTCCTCTACTGTGATCATGAAATTCGAATCGTTCCCCTCGTGAGGGGACTTTCTGTGCATTGTGAGCCCGTATGCTGCATATCCCCATCTTGCCTCTGAAGTACGTTCCAGACACGTGACAGATGTGGTCAAAGTATTTACAGCAAGTGTGCACAGGAGCATTCAGACTAAGCAGCCGGGAAGCCAGGGTTGATGCACAGGGAAGTTTCTGTTTGACTGGCCTGTCATAAACAATGAGATCACAGAAGTGAATACTCCACAGCTGGCTGTCTGGGTTCTTACTTGTATGGATATTTTCTGGAAAGAAAGAAAGAAGCCATGTGGATTATCGAGCATCATATTGTCTACACAATTATAATATTTTCTGAAAAGGCCAAAGAGAGGTTGGCAGGGTTGATTCTCCGAATAGGCCTCACTCTCCTGATAAATGGGTAGTCACTGTGTTTGAATTGGCTCAGCACAGACAAATGAAAGCGTTTGAAATATTTCAATATGATATGGAGATACTCGTAGTAGAAGCGGGCATGTTCTTATTAAGTTCATAGGTTTCAATCTTGATTTACTACAAGAAAATAGTTGTTTTAGCTGCCTCAGACTATAGTTTGATTTCCCCCTTAACATATAAGACATTTTCTTAGATGCTACTTAATTAAAAAAGAGCATGTCATTTTCAGAAAAATTTCTTGATATTCAATTTAATAATAAATCAGGGTACAAAAATGCCAAATTAACTATCTTCTGTGCTTTAACCAAACATGCAAAAAGTTTTAACTTTACTAGTAACCATTAGCTGTGGAAATAGAATTCAGTTAAAGGTGAAAAAAATCAAGAATTGTAATAATGGGCCTGAATATGTGTTAAAACATATGAATTTTTCTTGAAATGTGTTTACATTAGGAATAATCTATATTTGTTGATTCTTTAGCATACTATTTGCACTTCAAATGCTTTCTCTTTTCTTATAATGCACAGTAATAAAAGGTAATATTGTATTTGGAAGTGTGTTGGCAAGGGAAACTGGTGGAGTTAATCCAATAACTTGGATTTCCTTGGAGAAAAGGCACTATAGAAATACAAGGTATTATTATCATTATTATTACTCTGTGGAGCTGGAAACCCCGTCTGCCCTTTGTAAAAGCTGGCCATTTAAGAAGAATGCAGAATTGTCATAGCAGGGGGTTGAAAGAGTTTTGTATTTTGAAAAATGCACACACCTAGGTAGTAGGAATTTTTTTCTTGTTGTTAAAGAAACTGACTTGCTTAGGTTTATTGCTACTATTCCTCATATTTGAAGATTATTTTTTAGATAAATTATAAGTGAAAATTTTGATAGTTGAGGGCATTAGCAGTAAAAGTAGAAATATGGTTCTTTACATTAGGATTTTTAATGCACTGACTTTCAGGACTCAGGTGAACAGAGTCCAGGATACGTAGAAGGAGATACAGTTTTACCTTGATGTCAGAACACTTGTGAATAGGAACAATATATTCTTGTGCTTTGGCTTAGAAAGTGTTAGAATTAGACAGGAAGTAAGTATAGTAAGCAAGAGGCCATCTCTGAAGTTAGTCTAGTCTCCATTCAAATCTTGGCTACTCACCATGTGGCTTTAAGAAGTCACACCAAAATAAATGCCTTGCATATAGGTCAGTTCTCAGACACAAAGGCCTGAATTTAAATTAAAACTGACCTAGAGATGTACTGATAGCTGTGACCATGCTAATATTTCCAGGCATAACTCAGGTCTCTATCTCTTACTTGCTGTGCCTTTCTTTAGAAAATGAGAGGATGAAAGAGGAAAGATCATTAAAGTTCTCCAAATGTGGAAGTGAAAGGGAATAACTCATAATATGTTGGTTTGATGTGTGTTTATACTACATCAGTATACTTTAGGGAAGTGAAATACATGAATTAAAACGATGTTGCTTAATTGGCCAGATATCTGCACTTTTGACTGTATCATGAATGCTATTTTTACCAGTTCTTTCTTGGCTAACATGTATAAATGATCTCTTTAGGACCACATCTTTCAAACTGCTTTAGCAGTGTACTTTTTAAATAATTTATTTATCAGATATATCTGCTTATTCCAATTAATATACTTACCTGTACTTTTGCTAGCTCACACACCAGAAGAGAACTTGTTTCAACATTTTCCTTTTGCAGATTTATGTCATGAGAGGGTATTTTAGGTTCCAAGTTAACTTCAGATGAAAGAGAGAAGTATTACCCAAGTTCATTTGTGTAAGTGATCTTTTATATGTACAAACAGATGCATTTCAAAATGTAATGAACATATTGTAGGATGTCAGAGATAGTCTAACACTGTTGATTCAGTCAAGTGTCTGATTAGAGCTTTGATGAAGATTTGGGGCTAATATTGGAAGCAACTAATTTCTCAGCAGACATGTTTTTATTCTTTCTAGAGAAGTGCTAACTCTGGTCTTCACTTTAAGATGGTATTTAAAATTGACCCAGATAAAAATCTTAAGGTGACTACATTTCAGCAAAGCCAAACAAATTCTCATTTCTTTTTTCTTTTTCTATGGGATATATGTTGGCTCCTGGGTGGCCCTTTTCTAAACATTTCACTGATGGCTTCCATTTGTACATGCAGTTATATCCAGGAGTCATTTGCATTTTCTTGCTATTATCTTTTGTCAAATTATATATTCGTTCTCTCTTAATTTTTCCCTTGTCTTCTCCCTGCTGGTGTGAAATGAATTCCTTTTTCTGCAGGAGCTCAGCAGGAAATGGATTAGTGCAGCTGGAACACAACTGCTGTAGTGTCAGAATGCTGGGGTAACCTCTGTATTTGAAAAATAAAGGATTGAAAAGTATCCAGCAGCTAAAAGTCAGGGGGAAAAATCTTGATGCTTCTTGTTCATTTCCACTGTGGAAGCATTTTCAACATCTCCAAGGTAACTTGTAAGAGAAAACTGTAAACACATGCACACATACATATAAAAACTTACATGAAGATAAAACAGGTAAAAATGCTGAGTCTGGGATATGCTTTAATACATTCCGAGTTAGTAACTCAGTAGGAACCTGGAATATTGAGGTGCACGCTTGATACAACCAGAAATGTGAATTATCCCTACCCCATCAACTTAAATTATATTATTTCCAGCAGTGAAAACCATCACCAAAACTTATCTTCCCAAGACAAAACAGGTTCACATATCTGCCCATCCTTCATCAATGTCAGGCTGTGATGGTTGGTCTTTGCATGAATATACTTGCTGCTGAGGCCAACAGCAACTTAGCCAGGACTGAAGAGATGTCCGTAATCTTTCCTGCTGGGCCACTTACTTGCCAAGAGTATTTTTTTCCATGACTAATATTCAGTGAAATATCTGATGTTTAAAAGCAAGATTGCTTAGCTTTGCAATTGTTATTAAATTCTTTTCCTGGGCTATAATGCATAGGCTTTGATCTAAAGTCCTACCGTTGCTAGAAAAGCTTGTATGATTACGATAATGTGCACTGCTCTTTTTGCTATTCCTATAGGGAAAATAAACCCCACATTAGTTCCATATTAGTACCTGACTTGGAGAAGTTAAAAAGCACCAGAAAAAGGTTAAACAGAGTCAAGTACACATAAGAGAGCAGTGGTTATTAGTGTTCAGGGAGCCATTAAAAAATTCTGCTTATACAGAAGAATTTATTGGTGCTCCCACTTCTGGCTGCTTTATGCATTTTAATAAAGAAGTAGTCTGTGTGTGTGTGTGTGTGTGTGTGTGCATGTGCATATGTATGCTTGCACACATTTTATGGCTGTGATTGAACAAGGACGTTAGCTATTTGGTCTGTCACTAATTTCCCTCTCCCTCTTTCCCCAAGTCTCCTTCTTTTAACTTTCAGCTTCCCAGACAATATTATGATTTTGAAAATCCTTCTGTTCCATTTTTATTAAGGCAATGCTGAAAGAATATGTCTATTAACTCCATGGATTTTTTTCTGGTATAGATATACTGGGAAACCTTTTAACTTTAGTGAGCTGTTTGAAGGTAATTAGAGAAAAACCTATTTAGTTTCATGAAACAAGTTAAGTTTGTGAAATTCAATATTGTTTGGGTGCTTTGAAATTTTTAAAAAGCTATTTGTTAGGAAAGACATGTGGGTTATGGTTTAAAGAAGTGACTTGAGCATATGCATTTAACGATTCTCATTCAAACAACCAAAGAAATATAAAATTAGAGAAAAAGGTATGTCGAGCTATAACAACTAGGCTAGAATGCTTCTGACATTTAGAACTTAAGAGAAATCTTTTCAAAATATACTGTAGACAAGACTGAACTATGAGGAAAGTAAATAAGCATGTGGAAGAAATGCCTCCTTTTCTTTTTAAGAGAAATGGGCACTGAGAAGAACCCAACTGTGAGCTTGTGGTGTTATGAGTTTGAGGGCCAGAGTGTTCAGAGGGAGTTTGAGGGACAAATACCAGGCTGTCACATATACCAGGGAGAGTATTACACAATACTCATTCCTAACTTGTACTTGAGGTACATGTCAGACTCTTGTGAGCAATTCACTGCTATACCTGAACCCCCTTCCATTCTATTAATGCATTTTCTTTGTGGTAAGAGAACATGGTTTGTATGAGTTGAATACGTTTTTGGCTTTGCTGAGATTGTTTCATGTTTCCAAAAATGATCTCTCTTAGTAAATGGTCCCATCTACTCCTGAGTAGGGTATTCTGTTATTGGATCAAATCAATAGGGCATGTTGGTTGAAATGTCTTGACTTATCTTCTGTTTTCTTGTTCCATCAGTCATTGAGAAATGAGTATTAAAACATTTAACTGTAACTGTGCATTTGTCTATTGTTTCCTGTAGGTTTATGAAAGTGATAGGAGTTTTTCCCTCACAATTTGAGATAGTCTTATTAAATGCATAAAAACTTATGATTATTAGTTTGTCTTGATAAATGAATACTCACAGAGCTGTGATGTTCTTTATTCTGAAATCTATTTTGCCTTGATAATATCACTACAGCTTTCTTTGAGTTAAGGTAAGTGTGGTATATCTTTTTCCATGTTTATTTTTAATTTTAATGTTAATTTTTTGGGACTGAATCTTGATCCTATGCTCAAGCAGTCTTCCTGTTTAAGCCTTCTAGGTAGCTAGGTCTACAGGTGTGTGCTACTACATCCAACCCATCTTTTTATTTTTTAACCAGTGTGTGAGTTTGTATTTAAAGTAGTATTTTTTTATAGTCAGAATACAGTAAATCTTGATTTTACATTCAGTCTGATAATCTTTGCCTTTTAATTGGGGCGTTTAGATCATTTACATTTAATGTGATTATTAATTTGGTTAGATTTAACTATCATCTGGTTATTGACTTTTTATTTATATAATTTGTCTTTTTACACTTTTTTCTTATTTCTCTTGGGATAACTGAACCTACTTTATGATTCTGTTTTATCTACTATTTGGATTTTTTAGGTATGACTCTTAAGGTTGCTTTTTAGAGGTTGTGTTAGAGCATATAGTGTATATCCTTAACTTTTATTGGTTTGCTTTCAAGTAATGTTATATCATTTCATGTCTAGAGAAAACATTTACAATAGAATCCTATTTCTTTCTTTCTAACCTTTTGATATGGTTTGTGTCTGGATGTCCTTCCAAAGCCTGATATAGTCATGGGAGCAGGCTTCTAGAATTTGTGATTGATTCATGATCTAGTGTTGGGATTATGGGTGTGAGTGCTACACCCTCCCTTGAGTGGGTAACCTACATACAGTATAAAGGACAGAAAGAGTCTTCTTTCAAGCTCCTCACCTTTCTATCTTGTTGCTTTTGCTGTTTTCTGCTGCATGAACAGTTACCCTGGTGTCACACCACCCTGACATGCAGCCAGTTGATTATGGACTGAAACCTCCACAAACTGTGAAGTAAATAATCTTTTCCTTAATTGTTGGTATTGGGTATTTTGTCCTAGCAATGAGAAAAAGAAACCAGCAAAGAATTTGGTATCAGAGAAGTGGGGTTTTAGCTGTGACTATACCTGACCATGTGGTTTAAGAGCCTTTGGGAATGGCTTGTGGAGAGAGTTTGGAAAGGTTTGGAGATGTTGCCTGTAAGAGTAGTGCTGGAACATCTTAGGCTGTTCTGTATGGGAGATTCTGGTCAGAGTTCAGAAGATCAGAAAACCGGTAAAGTCCAGGCTCATAAGGTTTCTGCTGGGAAGAAGGACTACATTGGTTGTTGGAGTCCAGACTGTGTATATGTTATGGATTGGCAGAAAGTTTGTCTGCATTTTTGCCTGAGACTGTCTAGAGACTTTGCCTGAAACTCTGATTAAGGGCGGTAGACTAATTAATCTGGCAGAAGAAATTTCAAGTCAGTCTAATGTTGGGGTTATGGCATGGCTATTGTTGGGGGCTTTTAGCCAAATTCATGTTGTGAATCAAGAGCAAAGAACCCAACAGGATGATTTAAAATACTGTGAGTTTGTCCAGGAAAAAAGCTGCAGTAAAACTGTGGACTACAAAGATAGAGCAGAGGAGATCTCAATTGCTGAGAAGGAACAGGAGAATACAGAAAATGGCCTGGATCTGGGGATATAGCTCAGTGGCATAGTGCCTTCCTGGCAAGCATGAGGTTTTGAGTTTCATTTCCAGCACACCCCTCCAACCCCCCCCCCCCAAAAAAAAAGAAGAAAGAAGAAAAAAAATGGCCTGAGGGCATCACAAGAAGCAGCAAGTATCTTTGCTTTGAAGCCTCAAAACTGCAAAAGTAAAAGGCTTTTTTGAGGATAAAGCTAGAGAGTGCCAGGTTTCAGAATGGTGGTGGCAAAGAGAATTTATTCCTCAGAATTAGGTTTAGAGTGCCCATTGATCCAGGCACTTGACTTATGGCTAAGAGAGAAGAAA
The DNA here is from genome assembly GCA_004027455.1 of Hydrochoerus hydrochaeris. NCBI lineage: Eukaryota > Metazoa > Chordata > Mammalia > Rodentia > Hydrochaeridae > Hydrochoerus > Hydrochoerus hydrochaeris. The sequence continues at coordinate 124,489 of PVLA01003471.1, forward strand.
GCCTGGCTACTACCCCAGCTAGCAGCAAACCTTGGCATCATCCACATGGCACTACTTTCAGGTGCACACAGAATGAAAGAGTTCTGAGGTTAAAAAAGCTTCCACTCAGATTTCAGTAGAAGGGCTTGGAGGCCAGGCAGTGTGTGAAGCTGTAGGTGTGAAGCAAAAGGTGCAGTGGAGACCCCAGAATGTTGAAAAACCCAGAAATGTAGATCATCTAAGGAAAGTTGCAAAGAGGGAGCAAAGCAGGCCTAAGAGAGAGGCCATGGTAACTACAACTACCAAAAGTGCCATGGGGCAGAGCCATGCAAGCCCTTTGGAACTCAAAATTTGGCACAGATTGCTTCAGATCCCTGACAGATTTTTGACTTTCTTTGGTCCCATTCCTTTGTATCCCCCTGTTTGTAACCCTTGGAATGAAAATATCTGTCTTGTGCCATTGACTGTTAGAAGTGTTTAACTTTCATTTGTACAGGGGCTTATAGTTAAGAGTTTGCCTTACATCTTGGAGGAGACTTGGGACTTGGACTTTTTGGGAATGCTGAAACTATTAGGGCTTTGGCAACTCTTAGAGATGGACTAAATGACTTTTGCATAAAGGATAAACATGAGTCTTTGGGGGGGCCAAGGGTGGAATGTTATGGTTTGTGTCTGGATGTTCCCCTAAAGTCTCATAGTCATGGGAGCAGGTTTCTAGAATTTGTGATTGATTCTTATTCCAATGCTGGGATTGTGAGTGTGGGTGCTGCACCCACCCTATGATGGGTGGTCTACATACAATATAAGGGGTAGCAAAAGTCTTTTCTCCTTGCTCCTCCCTTCTTGCTCTTGTTGCTTTTATTGTGTTCTGTTGCTGAGAACTGTTACTTCTTTGCCACACCACCCTGTCTTGAAGCCAGCTGATTATGGACTGAAACCTCCACAAATTGTGAGCTAAATAAACTTTTCCTCCTTTAACCTTGGGTGTCAGGTATTTTGTCTCAGCAACAAAGAAAAAGTGACTGACATACCTTTATACTCCTATTAGGTTTACTTTGATATATTTTATAAGTACCATATGGTATTGTAATTAACTTTGTTTAAACAGTCAAGTATCTTTTAAACAGATCTAAGAAAAAAGATGTATTTATCCATGATGTTAGCATTTGTCATTATTTTTATTCCTTTATGTAGATTTATATTTCTATTTGGTATTATTTTCTGTTTGTTTAAAGGGCTTCTTTTTAACATTTCTTACAGATTAGGTTTGTAAGTAAAGCTTTCTTCTAGTTCTTATATATCTGACAAAGTCTTTATTTAGTTTTCTATTCTAAAGATAACTTTCACTGTATGTAGACTTCTATGTCTTAACTCAGGGATTTCACTGGGTGTTGCCTTAGCTCCACTGTCATGCTCCATGGTCTGTGGACTCAAAGTGGTAAATTCAGGCATTCTTTGGGCTCATTTAATTTGCTTTGCATTCCATAGAGATCACTGTTTTCCACTGTCAAGTGTCCAGTGTTGTAAGCTATTTTTTTCCTGTATGTTTTGACTATTATTTAGTTGTTTCTAGAAGGGGAGTAAATCTGGTTGCTGCTATTCCATTGTGGTTGAAAGTGATGTCCTTATAATTTGATGGTAAACAAATTTGGATTAATTTTTTCTTCATATAGTTAGCTCCATATATTTGGTGTAGGCAAGTCTATGAATATCAATATCTTTGAATAGCTTTGAAAATTATACCTTTATCCTCAAATAACTTTGGTTTTTATTTTACTTAGAATTTGCATCTACTTTTCATCTCTTTTGAAATATTCTTGCTTTACTTTGCTTTCTGCCTACCTGGAATGTTATTGACTACATACTCATTTGGTTTCACTGTTTAAATGTATATTTTATTTTAATCATATCTGAAATTTCTTTGACTATCCCTTTATTTGGTTTTACTATTTTAAATTCATATTTTATTTTAATCAAAGTGTAATATTACATAATTAATGTATAGTATTGCCAAAGCCTCTAACTCATACTATTGTAGGCTTCCTTAATTTTTAAGCCTGTTCACTAGTGACTTTCATTTTAGCTGTTTTATTGTTATTCCCTCTATATTTTAGAATTAAAAAAATTCTGTAAATGATTCCCCACCACTATTTTCAGACATCATTCATGAATTTTCCTATTTGTGTTGACAAGATTTAGTTTCTTACACACAGATTTGCTCTTTCTGTCCTCTCACTATAGATATGTCATATTCAATGAGCACTGAGCAAAACTGAGAATCAGAATTTTTAAAACATGACTACAAAAACATTATAGACAACTAAATAATTTTAAAGTGCTACATTAACATTATCTTGCATTTTTAACCTTTTGCTTTTTTAAGCTCTCCTTTTTGTTTATCATGCTCTCTAATATCTTCTGGAGAAATGGCCCATGGGAAGTAACTTTTTGGAGATGTTGTATTTTTAAAGTTTCTTTCTTTTTTAAAAATTTTATTTTAAAGAGGGTAAAATCAAACAGAACTAAACAGAATAAAGCAGATCTGAAGAAACCAATGTTAAGTGACACAGATTTCGAAGCAAGACAACCAGCAATCTTCATTGTCTATCATATTGTTTCTTGTTTTCTTCTAAATAGTTGTCCATATCTTCACACACAATGAATTCATACAAAACAAAATAGCATTAAACTGATCAGAACAAAGTGATGAAGGCATTACAGGCTTTCAAAACCAGACTACAGGAAAATCAACAATGGCTGCCATAATGTCTCTCATTTGCTTCAAAATAGCTGTCCATACCTTCATGTATATTGAAATTAAACAATACAAAACAGATTAAAATCACTCTGAGCAAAGAATAATAGCATTACTGGATTTTACAGCATGACGGTGCTGTAAAATCAGCATGAATCAAATCAGCAATGGATACCATAATGTCTCTTTTTCTTCAAAGTAGCTGTTCATTTGATCATGCATTATATAGTCGATTCTCATAAGCTGTTTAGGAGAAGTTCTACGCATGTATAAGTCTCTACATGTATACCTATCTTTTCTGTATTAGAGAGAAAAACAAAAGAAAACAAAACAAGTTACTAGAAAAGCATGAAACAAAAAAGACAAATAAATAACAATAGCAAGGAGCTCAAAACACTGACAATATAGGCATTCAAAAAAGTTACTTTACTCCATTCTTTGACTCATACTTTGGCTAAGCCTAAAATCCCACATTGGAAATTTGTTTGCCTTTTAGAATTTTTGAGAGATATGCTAAGTTTCATAGTTGGTGTTTAGAGCTCAGATGCAGTTCTAAGTTCTTATCCTTTGTATGATGTCTGTTTTCGCACTTGGGAAGTTATAAAATATTTCTTATTTTATATGAATGACATGCCCTAGAGGAATTTCTTTGGATTCATTGTACTGGACATCAGTTGGGCTATTTAATCTGGAAATTAATGTCTTTCAGTTATAGACAATTTTTAAAATTAAAAAAAATTTATTTAATGAGAAAAAAAGCAAAACAGAAAAAGGGGTAGAAACAATACAGAATTTCAGAAAAAAATAAACAGTAAGAAATCACTAGTTGATAAATTACATATTGTCTTCTTAGACATAGTTGTTTAAGTTACAAAATTAAAGCATACAAAGTGGAGATTCAAACAGTGAGGCTGCAAACAATTCTGTTCAATGATCCAATAAAAACTTAGCAACATGGTTATCAATCCTACACACTTAAGCATAAATGCAGTTATGTCCTTTAGAGCACTTTCTTTTCCTCCTTTACTTTTAAAGTCCATTATCTGTTTGGTTGTACCCTGTTTCAGGTTGCTTAGTACCTTACTGACTTGTTTTGTGGTTATTTACTTTTTAATACCTTATATTATTCTGTTGCTTTGTTTTTGAGTTTCTCCTCATCCATGCCCCATGGATCAGCTTTGGTGGAGTTGGGAGTTTTTTGGAGGTACTTTGTTACTTTGTTATCTACTTTTTTTTTTTCAAAGGTAGCAAAATACAGTGGAACAAGACAGAATAAACCCATGTGAAGCAGTGCAGTGAAATTGGCACAGAACCTCACAGCAGGTCACCAGGATAACAGCAATAGGCACAATAGTACATCCTGTTCTGTTCACATTAGCTGTTCTTTCAATCAGGTAGATCAAAATGGAAGGAAATATCAAACTTATAAAAACAATATTGAATAGAGCAGCACTGAGCAAAACTATTTGCCTTCAAAGAGATGGTAGAAGGAAATCCCCCTTACTTACCACAATGCATACATTCATCCTCTCAAGAGATACTCAGACCTCTGGCTCCCACTTGCTAATGGGAGGGGGGAAATATATTGATGTCTGATTCTTAGCCCGCACACCGGCAGGCCCCCAGCTGCTTACCAGGGTGGTGAGCTGGCTGCCTTGTTCTCCCAGTGCCCCAAGTTCCAACATGATGTAGAGCTCAGGAAATGCTGATAGTTCTCTGTTGTAGACAATTTTTTATAGCCTAATTTATTAATTTCCTTCCTTCCATTTTTTTTCTTTCTGGAACTTATATTAATATCTGTTTTCAGAAATTACTATGTGATTGAGACTTTTTTTTAATTTTGAAGGTAGTAGAAATACAACAGAATAAGACAGAACAAAGCTGATTGAGACAGTGCAGTAAATTTGGTACAGAACTTCACAGCAGGTTACTGGGATAACCGTAATAGGTACCATAGTATATCTCATTATCTTCACAATAGTTGTTTAGTCAATTAGATATAGGAAAATCAAACCAAAGACAGAACATTCTGAAAGCAATCAAAAGAGAATATCGAATAGAGTAAAGCAATTAATCATAATGAAACAAAACTGAAAACAACATTTGCTTTCAAACAGAAGATAGAGGAGACCCCCCATATTTGCTATATTGCATACAGTCATCCTCCCAAGAGATGCTCAGACCTCTGTCCCCAGTTGCTAACTGGGGGTGGTGGTGGTTTGGGATGTTTGATTCCAAGCCCATGCACCGGTAGGCTCCCAGGAGACACTACTGGTTCTCCTCCTGGCTCATGTTGGAGGAAGGCGCTTACCAAGAGGGCGGGCAAATTGCTTCTTTGTGCAGCCTCCTGGACTCCACCATGGCCGTGGCTGGATCTCAGGGGCTGCTCACTGGTTTGGCTGAGACTATGATGGGGCTTCATGTGTACTAATTTGAAGTAGATATGACTAATGTATTACTTTTCCAGATGTAGAAACTGAGCTCAAAGAGATTAAGGAATTTTTCCCAGGTTAGGTTATGCGAGGGGTAAATGATGGAGCTGGAATTCAAATGTGGGCTGTGCTGAGTGGGTGTAGGGATTTTAATTCTTCCTTTATAAGTTTTCAAGTGCCCTGAACTCCAACTTTCTGGGTTACCTGGTGCCTCTTCTGAGCCCATTGGAGCTGTACAGCTGAAACTAGCTTGTTCAGCTACCAACATGGGGTTAGCTTTTTCTGTTCACTTGAGTTAGTGCTCTGACAGCTTTCCAGGTTCAAGCACTGGGAAACAGCTGTTTTCCTAATTACTACATTTCCATTGTCTTTCTTAGGGTCTCTATTAAAAAATATTTTCTTACATTGCTTTTGTGAGTTGTATGAGGGAGGAGAGGTAAACACAAATACTTTATCCATTTCATCTAATACAAATCTCCACTCATTTATTTTTGGCTTTTGAAAAAGTAATTATTAAATATATAACTAGTTAATTATTTTTAACATGCTTTTTTCTTTTGTCTTTTTGAGACAATCTCACTATGCAGTTCAGGCTGTCCTTGAGCACATTTGTAGCCCAGGCTGGTCTTGGACTCAAAATGATCCTCCTGCCTCAGCCTCCCCAGTGCTGGGATTGTAGGCATATGCCACCACGCCCAGTTTTAACATGCATTTTGGTAGTGCCTATCTCATAGTATAACACCCAATTCACATGATTATCTTTATATTTATTTGATTACTTGTAATTTTGCTAAGTTTTTGCTTTAAGTGATTTAACATAGGTGATACTCATAGAATGGTGTGTAGTATATTTTAACACATATATATGTAATGTTAGATGTATATTACACAATATATATGTAATAACATATGTATGTAAATGTGAACTATCATCCTTATGATTTTATATTAGAACAGATGTCTGCAAGGGACAGTCTTAAGAATATTTTCAGTTCTTTTGCTTTTATCTCATTTCATTCTGAGGTTTTTTTTTTTTTTTGCAGTACCTGGGATCGAACTCATGACCTCGTGCTTGCCAGGCAGGTGCTTATGCCACTGAGCTAAATCCCTGGCCCTCATTCTGAGGTTTGATCAAAGAATGTTTATTTCCTCTTATTCCTCTTACACTCTCACTCCAATTTTGACATCATTATTTAGTACTTAATCCTAGTTTATTATTAGAGTTTATTTTATCATATCGTGGGTAATATTCTCTCTGATTTGATGCATATTCAAAAGAGTTTTTTTTTCAAGTTTTGACTTGATTCCCAGACTGATGGTATTTTTTCTTTGCAGTAATCCTAAAAATGTTATTCTATCATTATCATCTGAATTCTAGTGTTGCAGATGAAATGTCTGATGGAAGCTCAGGTTTTCCCTCTATTTGGAACTTGTGTGTTCTAGCTTATAGATTATGTATTTCATTTCATCCTTGGATTTCAGGAAATTTATATTGAATATATATTGCTTAGTGTAAGTCTGCTCTGGAACTATTTGAGCCCCATCCCTCTGCAGGCTTCTGCTCAGGGGAAACCTCTCCTATTACAGCTATGTGTTGCTAACAGTGGGGATGTGTTCAGGAGTGTGGCATTACGCTGTTTCATAATTGTGTGAACGTGCCATGTACTGCACTTAATGCAGATCTAGATGGTACAGACCAGTCACTTGATGTGACCTCTTAATGTAAACAAGAGATCAGGAAACATGAGCTCTGTGAGGCTCCTGAAGACAGAACATGGTGCATTGCTTCACACTGAAGTTTCTCTTTTCCTAAGTCGTAGTACACTTCTACAATAATGACACCACTAAACACGTAACAAACTTACTATATGCACACAGCATAATAGTATACTGGTAAAACAATAACATGTAATCAGTATCTTGCACTGTTCAGAATAGAGTGATTGCTACTCTTATATGACTGGTGGTACTGTAGATTTGTTTATATCAGCATCACCACATACATGAGCTCTGCATTGTTCAAACAGTGAGTATGTCACCATCTAAGAGAAAATTCCAGCTTCATGATTATCTTATGGTACCACCATTATATATATACACACACACACACACACACACACACACACACACACACGGTAGACTATTGTCTAAAATGTTAAGTGGTGCTTGACTGTTGTCTCTTGTAGTTTGCTCTTCTCCTTTGGCAATTCCTATTCACCCCTTAGATTTTTTTTAAACTTTTTTTTTTTACTACTTTTTATTTTTTTTCTTTAAATTTAAAATATTTGTCCTATTTTAACTGCTATGCTATTATTTAAGGGCTCAACAGTGACTGTTTAACCTTCTGTTAATGTACTTTTCATGTAATCTTAATGTGTTAGTGAGTTTTGTAAGCTTATTACTAAACTATAAAGGATGGGCCAGGGATTTAGCTCAGTGGTAAGTGCCTGCTTGGCAAGCACAAGGTCATGAGTTTGATCCCTGGTACCAAAAACAAAAACGAAACACAACAAAAACCCCCAAAACTATAAAGGAAATTACTGACAGCTTTGTCTATAAAGAAATAAAGGCAGTACTATTTGTGCCAATGTGCTCATATTCTAAGTATGAAGTTCTTATAAATGGAGATGAACATTCCAGCTCAAAAAAGGGTAGAAGATATTAAACACAAAATTTACCAAAGAAGAAATGCAAGTATCCAATAAATTTCTGAAAACATTTTTGTTTTTTTTTTCTTTTTTTATTTAAAAGAGAACAAAACCCAACAAAACAGAATAAAGCCAATCAAAACACAGCAGTGAAAGTAGTATAGAACTTCAAAACAGGACAATAGGAAATCAACAATGGCTAGCATAATGTATCTTGCTATCTTCACAATAGATGTCCATACAATCAGACAGCAAAATCAAACAAACCAAACCAAGCCAAACCAAACCAAACCAAACCAAACCAGAATAAAACCAATCAAAACATAACATTAAATAAAATAAAGCAATAGATTGGAATAAAACAAAACAGTGAGAACAATACTGCACATTGTTATCATCAAAATAGTTGCTCAGGTTAACAGATGCAGGGATAAAACAAAACAGTAAAATGGAACAAAACATTGGATTTCAAAAATAAGACAGGAGAAACTCCCGACAGCTGACACAATGCACACTCCATCCTCCAAGTACATTCCCAGACCATCAGCCCCAGGCCCACAGAGTCAATCAAACAATACAAGCACCAAGATATTCCCTTCCCCTCAGTTGCTGTCATCTCACTCTGAGCGCTCCAAATCAGCAAGGGCAGGGGGTGTGGTGGGGTTACTCTACTAGTTTTTCAGCCAGTGTATTAGCTGCCTCATTGGAAGATGTGGTTTCTTTTTTGGCTGGGGCTCTTTCCCACATGCACGGTGGCGCTTACTTCATGGGAAGCTCTTTTTGGTTTTTTTAAGATAGTGTCTCGCTATGTAGTTCAGGCTGGCCTCAAACTCGCAGTGATCCTCCTGCTTCAGTCTGCTAAGTGCTGGGATTACAAGGTGCACCACCATGCCCAGTTGTTGAAAATATTTTTAACCCCAAAGAAATATAAATGAAAAATAATCTTCTATAGTTGGTTGTGATGGCACACACCTGTAATTGCAGCACTTGGAAGCCTGAGCTAGGAGGAGGACAGGCTGGCCTGGATTATGTAACAGCACTCTATTTCCAAAACAAAACAAAACAAAACAAAACAAAACAATCTTCTATAAATATAGCAATACATTAATCTTGTTTTCATGGACTAAAAAGAGTAATAGAGATCCTCTTCTATGGCATGAAGCTATATTTGATTGAAAGTAATAGAAAATACCATGCAAATAACTTAGTGAATGAGGCCAATCAGTTCTTGTTATTTGGATTCCAGTGGACTGGTTTATTTCAGGGGCTCAATAATAGTGCCCAGAATCTAGTTTCTTTTTATTTCTTCTGTCTGTTTCTAGAATGTTGGCTTCATTGGCTCCTAATGTAGGAAGGAGAGGAATTTGCTCTTGTAGAAACTGTCCATGGCTTTTTAAGTCTCACTGGGCCGAGCTAGATGTATACCCTGTTCCTCCACCAAGAGCTGGGCTCCACGCAGTTCCATTGCTCAACTTAGGTCTGTGCTGCCTGAGTCATATGGGGATGGAGGGATTGGGGTAACCTCTCCCCAAAGCATGTGGGAGGATGGGGCCGGAGAGGATGAACACAGCATGAAAACTGGGGATATTATCAGGAGAGGGATCAGCTATTTTGAGGAAACACATGAAAGTATTATTCATTCATTCTTCTGGGTATAAAATTTCTCTCTCCCTCTCTTTCTCTCTCTCTCTATATATATCCTGTCTATATCTATGTAATATGGCTATGAAACTGGCAGTGGGAATAAAAAAGAGTCTTTAAGATGTGCTTTTAACATTATCCATAAATTCTGTTTCTTAAAATTTATCTCAGAGAAAAAATTATGGATATATAACACATAAATATCCAGTGATTATGTATCTAAAGCTTCATAATTTATTTTCACTAAAATCTTGGAAGATACTTAAATGTCAACTACATGGAGTTGATTAAATTGTGTTTGCAACATTCAGTACTCATCCCCTGAAATAGTATTTAACAATGAAAAATGATGCCATTAAAATATTTAATGGCATGGAAAATTATTGCTAGGAGCTGAATGGTGGAAATGTATGTATGCATATTTATATTTATATAAATTACTTCCAGTTAATCTTCAGTATTTTAATTCCTTTTACAATCTTTTAACCCTTGTGTTTCTTGATTTAATCCACTGGTTAGAACTTTCAGTTCAGTATTGTAAAGAATTGTGAGAGTGAACAGCCTTTCTTTGTTGCTGATTTTAGGGAAAAAGAGTTTATATGTTTATTTATTTAATTTTTTAATTTTAAAGATAGTAAAATCCAACAAAACAAAACAGAACAAAGCCAATCAAAACAAAGCAGCAAAATTGGTACAGAACTTCAAACCAGGATACTAGGAAAACAGTAACTACCATAGTATATCTGCTTATCTTCACAATACTTGTTCATTCCATCAGGTATAGCAAAATCAAACCAAAAACAAACAGAATAAAACCAATCAAAACAGAATATTGAATAAAGCAAAAACAATCAGAACAAAGCTAAACAGTGAGAACAATATTGGGTTTCAAAGACAAGATAGAAGAAAATCTCCTGTATTTGCTATATTACATACTGTCATCCTCCTAAGAGATGCTCAGACTGCTGGCCCCAGGCCTGCAAAATCAACCAGACAATGCAAGCATTTATCTGCTTTATGTACCTTAGTTGCTATCAACTCAGCCTGTCCTCTGAACCAGCCGGTTGCTTACTGGAGTGGGGGTGGGGTAGGGGCGGTGTGTTGATTCTCAGCCTGCATGTGGTAGGTTCATCGAAGGTGCTGACTTTTCTCTTCCTGCAAGCTGCTCGGCTTGCAGCTGCTTACCAGAAAGGCTGATTGGCTGGCTTCTTGTTGGATCCTCCCAGTCCCAGCATGGCAGATAAAGAGTTTATACATTAAGTATAATGATGGTTTTATGTTCTGTAGCTCTTCTTCATTAGGTCAAGAGTTTACAATTTGCTAAGAAGCTTTTATTGTAAAAAGGTGTTGAATATTGTCACATGTTTTTACTTCCATTAGAACAATCATGTGATTTTTTTTCCATATTGTGACTACATTGATAGATTTCCAAATGTTAAAAAACTTTATATTCTTAAACAGATTAGGTTTTTCATGGTGAATTACTATTTAAATACATTGCTGGATTTAATTTGCCTAAACATTGTTAAATTTTTTCAATTGTGTTTAGAGACATTGATCTATAATTTTCTTTTATTATATTATCTGTCAGTTTTCTGTGATAGCAAATTTCTCTCCTTAGGAGGGCTTCCAGAATAACCCTCTCACTTACCCTGAAAGTAAGTGAGGAAGCAGATAGGCTCAGGAATACTGACAATCTTTGGGTGGCTTCCTATGAATGAGTGAATGAATGAAGTAAAATGAACGAATTTAATCAGTGAACTTCAGATACTCCGCATAGGGATGCTAATGCTCATGGAAACTTTCTATACCTCACTCTGTATACCGAAGTTTCCTAGCAGACAGAACATGATCTGTAAAAGTCTGGTGATGGGACTGAGCTACTGAAGAAGCAGGGCTGGAGCATGGAGAATAAAAGGAGACTGAAAAGAAAACCAGTTTGCTCAGATTTCTAACGTTTGTCCTAGCAGCAGAGGGACCCCATGGTAAAACGCTGATTGAAAGGGTTCAAGAGTGAATATGGGAACGGATACCAGTGTCTAGGCAAGATGTAATGGCAGAGCTGGGCATGGTGGCACACACCTGTAATCCCAGCAGTTGGGAGGCTGAGGCAGGCTTGTTGCAAGTTCAAGAGTGCATAGCATGGACTATGAAATGAGCTCAGGGACAGGCTGAACTGCATAGCAAGATCCTGTCTCAAAAGACAAAAAAAAAAAAAAAAAAGGCAGATTAGATTACAGTGATGATTATGGTGATACAACCTGACAGATTCAGAAGATTAAGATAGAAAGACCTGGTCACAAATTGGCTGTGAGGAGCAGAGGAAAAGGGATGGAAGGTTCCTGGTGTGACCAACAGAAAAGATGTTTCTATATCATTAACATCTTTCCACAGAATATATTTTGAAAAATTCTACCTGTTGATGACTAAGGACTAATAGTAAACCTGCTAGGAGTTTAGTAGCATTTAAAATCTATCTTCCTAATTTGTAGCAACTTTTCAAGTCATTGCAAGCCCAGAATGCTTATTAGGAAAGAAATCTGTTGCATTCCTTAGACTTATTTAGAAAAAATGTTAAATATATTTATTAAAATAAAAGTATACAGCCAATATCATACTTAATAAAGACTGAGAGCTTTCTCTTCTAGGAGAAGAAGTAAACAAGGATGTTCACTCTTTTTACATCCATTTAACATCACTGGAGGCTCTGGACAAGGCAATTCAGCCAGAAAAATAAATTAGCAGCATTCATATTAGAAATAAATAAATAAAATTATCATTATTCACATGATACAGAAAATCTTAAGGAATCCACACAAACAAAACTATTAAAACTCTTAAGCAAGGATGCAGAAAAAAATCAATATACAGAAATCCACTGTTTTTATGCAGCAGTGAAAAATCTAAAAATGAAATTGAGAACACAATTCCACTTGTGGAAGTATCAAAAAGAATAAAATACCTAATAATAAATTATACTTGGAAGGTACAAGAATTTCACACTAAAAACTAGAAAATACAATGGAAAGAAATTAAAGACCTAATAAACAAGATATCCTATGTTCATGGATGTAGAAGAGCTAACAATGTTAATATTGCAATACTCTCTTAATTGATTATAAATTCAATAGAATCCCTATTAAAAAATCCAGAACATTTTTCAGAAATGGAAAAGCTGTAAAATTCATAAGTAAATGTGAAGGATCCCATATAGATAAAGCAAATTTGAAAAGGAAGAGCAAAGTTGGAAGACTGTAACAACCCACTTTAGAACTTATTACAAGGCTACAAAATTTAAAATTGAAATAACTATAAACATATAGATTAATGGAATAGAACTGAGTATACAAAAATTAACCTGACTCTTATGGTCAATTGATTTTCAATGTAAATGCTGAGAAAATTCAATGGAGGAAAAATAGTCTTTTCCACGTGATGCTGGGATAATTAGCTATCCACATATAGAATAGTTTTGGGCACTATCTTACATTATACAAAAATTAATGTAAAGTGGATTTAAAACTTCAATATAAGATGTAAAACTATAAAATTCTTAAAAGAAAACACAGGTGTAAATCTTTATGACCTTGGATTCTTTATGCCTTGATGAGTGTATTTTTTTAGAAAGCATAAGGCATAAGGAAATAATGTACAATAAGTTGGTTTTCATCAAAGTAAACTCTTTTTGTACTTTAAGGGCTATATCAAAGTGACAAGATAGCCTGCATGATAAGAGAAAATACTATCAAGTCATGATTGTTTCTTATCCAGATTATGTGAACAATTCTGACAACTCAGTAAAAAGATAACTCAATTAGGAATGAACAAATAGTCTGAATAGAAAGAAAGAAAAGAAAATATAGAAATGGCCAATAAGCACATAAAAATTGTCAAGCATCATTAGTCTTTAGGGCAGTGGAGGTAAAAATCACACTGAGATACTACATCACACCCACTAGGGCTGGTATAATAAAAAAAGATGGACAATAACAAATGTTGATTAAGATAGTGAGAATTTGAGTCCTTCATACATTGTTGAGAGGAAAGTAAAATAATAACCTGCTTTGGAAAACATGTCAGTTTCTGGAGAAAAAGACAAGTGGATTCTAAAATTCATATTAATTTGCAAAGAGCTGGAAGTAGCCAAAGCAACTGTGAAGAAAGACAATTCCAGATAGGAAAATGTGTTATGATATCACCCCAATATCTGTATAGAAAACTTGTTGATTGAGATATGGGAAAAAAAGTATCTCTTGGCAAGGTTTACACTAGGTTCCATTTTACATGGTGATTTTTTTCACCTTCCTACACCATCCATGAATCAAATATATGACCCAGACAAAAAGAAGTTCCAAGAAATCTCTGAGAAGAAGGCCAATAAAACTGAAGAAAAGACTAGCCACAACAAACTAAAACACTCAGAGTTTCTTAGGCTGGATCAGGTAGAAAGAAAGCCATTCTGGGTTTCAACACATGCTAATTCTCATTTGGATCACATGAATGTTCACCATAAGAAATGCATATACCAAAGGAGGACAGGAAGCAGCCTTTGATTAATATTTTTAGTGTGATACTTGAAAAATACAGGCTACACCAGAGTAGTAAATAGCATTATCTTTGTATCTCTATAGCTTATAAGATCAACCATTTATATTGATATGTTTCTTAATTAACAATGGCATTTTCAACTTTTCTGTCTTTTGCATCTTATTCCAAACAAGGTTAAATGATATCAGCTCCAAAATGTTTTGTTGTCATTCTCAAGTAAGAGTTTAAAAAAAAAGGGTATATGAACAAAGATGTTAGATCCCAGCAGTGTAGCATCATGACATTTATCTATAACATATCCAACAAAGACCATAAGGAAAAGCAAAAATGTGTGTACTTACTCAGGGAGTTTTTTTCCTTATAGATGGACAATGTTATTTTTTAAAATTTTACTTAAAGAGAAGGGAAAAATAAAGCAAAACAAAAAAAGGGTGGAAACAATACAGAATTTCAAAAAAAAAACAGTACAAAATCACTAGTTGATACATTACATATTGTCTTCTTGGATGCAGCTGTTCAAATTACAAATATCAAAGCATACAAAGTGGACATTCAAACAGTGAGGCTGCAAACAGTTCTGTTCTCTGATCCAACAAAAACTTAGCAACATAATTATCAATCCTACACCCTTAAATATACATGCAGTTATATCCTTTTTTTTCAGTCATTTTTTTATTTTAAAGAGAATAAAACAAAAGAGGACAAATCTAAGCAGATCAGAACAGAACAATGTAAGCAACACAGCACTTCACAACAAGACAATTGGATATTAACAGTAGCTATCATAATGTCTTTTTCTTTGAAATAGTTGAGCTTAGCTTTACACACAATAATGTCAAACATAACAAAGTAGAATAAACAACTTAAGAGAATGGAAGTATTCCAAGACATTCTGAACCATATAACCAAAGATGAATAATGGCTGCTATATTATCTCATTTTCCATAAAAATTTTGTTTTTACTATCATACATATTAAAATCCAATAAGCACAATGTGATAGAACCAATGGTAATAGAAAAACAAAAGCATAGTAGGACTTCAGAGCAAGATATTAAATCAACACTGGCTACCATACTGTCTTGTCTTCAAAGTAACTATTCATATGATCACATATATTAAGATCAAACAAAACAGAATAAAACCATTCGAACCAATGAATGAACATATAAGACATCAAAGCAGTATACTGGTGGATCATGATTTCCATAAAATCTTCTGTACTCTTACCATTTCTTACACTAGGGAGACTATACAGTATTTATACATGTGAGTTTGATTTATTTCACTTATGAGTATAGATTCAAGATGCATCCATTTATTTATAAATATATCAATGTGATCATTCTTTATAGCTGACTAGTGCTCCATTGTATAAAAGTACTACAATTTTTGTATCCATTCCTTGGTTGATGGGCCATTAGATTGTTTCCAAGATCTGGCTATTACAAATTGTGCTGCTATAAACATGGGTGCGCATATATCACTGTGGTAAGATATTTTCAGATCTTCTGGGAATATGCCTAAGAGTGGAATAGCTGGGTCAAATGGGACCTCCATCCCCAGCTTTTTGAGGAATCTCCAGATTGACCTCCACAGTGGTTGCACCAGTCTACACTCCCACCAACAGTGCAGAAGAGTTCCTTTTTCCCCACAGCCTCTCCAGCACTTGTTGTAGGTGGTTTTGTTGATCCTGGCCATTCTTTCTGGAGTGAGATGGAATCTCAGTGTGGTTTTAATTTGCATTTCTCTAATGACCAATGATGATGAACATTTTTTCATGTATTTATTTGCCATTCGTATTTCTTCATCTGAGAACTGTGTGTTCATATCAGATGCCCATTTTTGGATTTGGTCTTTGAATTTTGGGGATCTGATTTTTTAAAATTCTTTATAAGTTCTAGACAGAAGTCCTTTGTCTGAGGGACAGTTTGTAGGTTTTCTTTTCACTCTGCTGGAGATTTCTTTGGACATGCAGAAACTCTTTAATAAGGTATGATTCCAGTTATTGATTCTGGGAAGTATTTCCCGTGCAGTTTGGTTCTTGTTCATGAATTCTCTACCTACCCCTATGTCTTCAAGGTTTTTACCTACTTTGTCTTGCAACAGATTTAGTGTTTCTGTTTTAATATTTAGGTCTTTGATCCATTTGGATTTTAGTTTAGTACATGGTGATAGGCATGGGTCTAATTTTAGTTTTTGGCATATGGATAGCTAATTTTTCCAGCACCATTTAATAAAGAGACTGTCGTTCTTCCAGTGAACATGCTTGGCTCCTTTATCAAAGATAAGGTGGTTGAGTGTGTTCGTAGTTGTATCTTCTAATCTATTCCATTGATCTTCAGGTCTGTTTTTATTCCAATACCATGTTGATTTTATTACAGTAGCTTTGTAGTATAACTTCAAGTCAGGGATTGTGATGCTTCCTGCCTTGGCTTTGCTGCTAGAATTGCCTTTGCTATTTCTAGGTCTCTTCTGGTTCCAGATGAATTTTAGGAGTGATTTCTCTAGATCTATGAGGTATGTTAGTGGTATTTTCATTGGGATTGCATTGAATGTGTATAACAATTTTGGGAGAATGGCCATTTTTACAATATTTATTCTTCCTGTCCATGAACAAGGGATGTCTTTCCATTTTCTGAGGTTCTCTTTGATTTCTTTTTTCAGGGTATTATAATTTTCCCTGTATAACTCATTTACATCTTTCATTAGATTAATTCCTAAGTATTTCATTTTTTTGGATGCTAGTATGAAGGGTGTGGCTTCTTTTATTTCTCTCTCAGTGATTTTGTTGTTAGTATATAAGAATGCTGTTGTTTTTTGAGTATTGACTTTGTATCCAGCTGTTTGCTGAATTTATTTATTATATGTAGGAGACTTTCAATGGAAGTTTGGGGGTCTTCTATGTAGAGTATCATGTCATCTGCAAATAATCATAATTTAACTTCTTTTCCTATCTTTACTCCTTTTATTTCCCTCTCTTGTCTAATTGCTCTGGCTAGTATTTCCAGTACTATATTGAATAGGAGCGGTGATAATCTTCTTGTCTTGTGCCTGATTTCAAGGTAAAAGCTTTCAGTTTTTGGCCACTTAATATGATACTGGCTGTTGGTTTGTCATAGATGGCCTTTATCATATTGAGGTAAAGACCATCTATTCCAATTCTCTGTAAGGTTCTTATCATGAATGGGTGTTGAATCTTATCAAAAGCTTTTTCTGCATCTATAGAAATAATGATGTGATTGTTGCTTTTGGTTCTATTGATATGGTGGATTACATTTATTGATTTATGTATGTTGAACCATCCCTGCAGGCCTGGGATGAATCCCACTTGGTCATGGTGTATAATCTTCTTGATGATTTTCTGCATCCTGTTTGCCAATATTTTATTGAGAATTTTTGCATCTATGTTCATTAGGGAGATTGGCCTGTAGTTCTCTTTTTTAGTTGGGTCTTTCTCAGGTTTTGGTACTAGGGTGATATTTGCTTCCAGGAATGACTTAGGGAGAATTGCTTCCCTTTCAGTTTCATTTTGAAGAATTTGAGGTATGTTGGCATTAAGTCTTCTTTGTATTTCTTGTAGAATTCTGCAGTGAATCTGTCTGGGCCTGGGCTCTTCTTTGTTGGTAGGGACTTGATAACATTTTCAATTTCATTCACAGAAATTGGGTTATTCAGCAGTTTTATATCTTCTTGATCCAGCTTTGGTGGTTTGTATGTTTCTAGGAACTGCCCATTTCTTCAGTGTTATCAAACCTATGAAAGTAGAGGTTTTCAAAATAGTTTTTGATGATCTTCTGTATTTCCACAGGGTCGGTAGTGATTTCACTTTTTTCATTCTGTATTGCATGAATTTGAGTCTTTTCTTTCCTTAAAATTAGGTTGGCTAGGGGCTTGTCAATTTTATTTATTCTTTCAAAGAACCAACTCTTTGATTCATTGATTCTTTGAATTGTTTTCTTGGTCTCTATTGCATTAATTTCTGCTTTTATCTTTATAATTTCCTCCCTTCTTTTGGCTTTGGGCTTGGCTTGCTCTTCTTTTTCTAGATGTTTCAGGTGTAATATCAGGTTGTTTATTTGTGTTCGTTCTGTTTTCCTAATGTGGGAACTCAGTGCAATAAATTTTCCTCTGAGGACTGTTTTCATTGCATCCCACAAGTTCTGGTAAGTTGTATTTGTATTTTTGTTTGCTTGTAGATATTGTTTAATTTCTTCTTTAATTTCCTCTGTGACCCACTGATTGGTCAAGAGTATATTATTTAATTTCCATGTGTTTGTGTGGTTTTTGCAGTTACTTTTATCATTAATTTCCAGTTTCATGGCACTATGATCCGATAACATGCATGGGACAATTTCAATTCTTTTGCATTTACTTAAATATGTTCTGTGGGTTAGTATATGGTCTATTTTAGAGAATGTCCCATGTACTGGTGAGAAGAATGTATATCCTGATGTTGTTGGATGGAACACTCTGTATACGTCTATCAAATCCATTTGTTCATAGGAGTGATTCAGTTCTGTTATTTCTTTGCTGATTTTCTGTTTAGTTGTTCTATCCCTTTGTGTCAATGGTGTGTTAAAGTTATAATCCCCTGTTATAATTGTGTTATTGCCTATTTGATTTTTCATTTCTGTTAATACTTGCTTTGTGTAGTTGGGTGCTCTGTAATTTGGTGCATATATATTTAAGATTGTTATCTTTTCCTCTTGCAGTTTTCCCCTAACTAGTATGTGACCTTCTTTATCTCTTTGGACCATTCTTGGTTTGAAGTTCACATGGTCTGCAAACAGAATAGCTACCTCTGCTTTTTTTTTTTTTGAGTTCCTGTTGCATGGAGTATTGTTTTCCATCTTTTGACTTTCAGTCTATGAGTTTCCTTTTGGGTTAGATGGGTTTCTTGTAGACAGCATATGGTTGGATGTTGTTTCTTAATCCATTCTGCCAGTCTGTTTCTTTTATTTGGTGAATTGAGGCCATTTACATTAATGCTTATAACTGTCATATATTGGTTTATTTTTGACTTGTTATCTTTCTGATGTTGTATCTTAGCTTTCCATTCTGTTTAATTGTCTGTCTTGCTTAGTGGTTTTTTCCTATGTGTATCTAGAATGTCTTTCAGTATTCTTTGTAGGTTTGGTTTGGTGATCATGAAGTTCTTCAGCTGTTCTTTGTCATGGAAGTATCTTATTTCTCCATCCATTTTGAAGGACAGTTTTGCAGGGTATATCAATCTGGGTTGGAAGTCATTTTCTTTAAGGATCTGAAAAACTTCACTCCATGCTCTTCTTGACTTCATTGTTTGTGTTGAGAAGTCTGTTGTGATTCTGATAGGTTTTCCTTTATAGGTGACCTGTCATTTTTCTCTAACAGCTTTTAATATTCTGTTCTTATGTTGGATTTCTTAGATGCTGATTATTATATGTCTGGGTGTAGTTTTGTTTTGGTTATGGCTATTTGGAGTTCTATATGCCTCACTAATCCATATGTCATGGATTATTCATGTTTGGGAAGTTTTCAGCTATTACTTCTATAAATAGCCTCTTGATATCATTTGTGTTTTCCCCTTCTTTTTCTTTTATCCCTATTAATATTATATTGTTTTTCTTTGCATCATCTTCCAGCTGTTGAATTATTTCCTGGTTTCTTGTTATTGTTAGAAGATCTTTCCTTTCCTGTTCACTATCTTCGAGGTCTGAGATTCTATCTTCACTTTTGTTGAGGAGATTTTTGCAACTTTCATTAGAGTTTTTGATTTCCTGTATATCTCTTTGAATCTGCTTAATGCATTCGGTTTGTCTCTTAAACTGTTCATTCAGGGATTCTATCATTTTGCTTTGTTCCTCTAATTGTTTGGCTGTGTCTTTGTTGGATGTATTCAGTATTTCTTTAACTACTTTTATCATTTCTTCTTTTACCTGGAAGAATATTTCTGACTTGGGTTCCCTCATAGTTTCCTGTACTTGCTTCTTTATTTCAGTTGATATCATTTCATACATTTCAGGTGTATGTGTAGTGTTTTCTTCTATGTACATGGCTCCTAGTTCTTGGGATGGGCTGGAGGTTTGAGATTGCATTTTGGTCTTTTGTTTTGACATTTTCCTGTATTTCCACCTTTCCAGAAGTTTTCCAAAGCTTTCCCTTGTGGCGTAGCACCGGCTTGGCTGCCCTTTGGACAGGCCTGGCTCCCCTGGTTGTATGAGGGTCACTGGGCACAGTCCACTCAAGCCCACAGAACCTCTGGAGCCTAGTCTAATGACCTAAGGGGGCTGGGCAGGCACCCAGCCTCTGGCATTGATGCTCCCAAACCCTTCTGGGCTTGCCCTGGTGAACTGCATCTCACCTCACGGCATGGTGCTGGCTTGGCGCCCCCTTTGGTGGGCCTGGCTCCCCTGGTTGAATGAAGGTCACTGGGCGAAGTCCAGTCAAGCCTGCGGAAACTCTGGAGCCTAGTCCAATGACCCAAGGGAGCTGGGCAGGCACCCAGCCACCGGGATCGATGGTGCCAAACCCTTCTGGGTCTGCGCTGGTGTTTTGGAACTTGATAGACAATGTTATTAACAACCCCATATGAAGAGGATTTTGAATGAGTAATTTTGAATGAATAGAAACTAGAAGTCATTAAAAAAATAAAAGAGAAAGTCATTTCTTGAAAAAGACACAGAACATTTATATTATTTTTTTGTTATTGGCAAAAGTACTGCCTATTTTTTGGAATTATTTCCCACTGAGTTCAAGTAATTCTTTCTACTTTCTCTGTGGTTTTTGTGGCTTTAGGTATTTTCTCTGCCTTCTAGCTAATTTTCCTGTCTGGAATGACAAGTTCATCCATAAAGCCCTATGAGATTGTTATTTTCTGGTCAGTTTCTATTTTTAACTCTTCAGATATCTAATTTTGTGATATTTTGGGGAGGGACTTGGGGTGGGAATGAGTTGTTGATTATTTTTCTGTCTGTTGGGTATCTTCTACATGGTTATGTGGCCTTTTATGTTATTTTGTGGTATGTAGACTTGTCGTTAAGAAAAAAGCAATTGTCCAGCTTCCTTTCTATGAATAGGAAGACAATAGTTTGTTTTTCTAGTAGGTCTTTGGTCTGCTCAATGTTAGCATTTAGTTGAGCCAACTTGAATGATTATAATTCACAGAAATATAATTAATGTCATGGGTGTTTTCAGTGTACCTTATCTCATTTTGAAAAGAACATTACGAAGCTTTATAAAAAGGACTATATTTCTTTATCTTAATAGAATATAGAATTGGAAAATGAAAAGTTCATCTGGAATAATGAGATTTATCTATGAATTGTCACACTACCTGTTGCTAGTTAGTGTGGCAAATCAGCTTTGCAGGAGTAGGCAGGCAAAGCATAGAATATAGATTTTTGTGGAAGCTAAGGTGGCCTATGGAAAGTTGGCTGATGAATTGTCTATTACCCATACATAGTGGTGCTAAAATCATTAGTGTACTTGTCAGAGTTGATGGACAAGCCAAGTTTCATAGGCCAAATTCAGCAAGTCAAACAGATCACTGAATCAATGAAGTCAAAGTTAGGTATCAAATTCTAAAGTATGGAACTATGATTTAGAACTGGTGACAAAAAAGGCACATTGAGGCAGGTCATCCTGGGTTACTCAGGTGGTACCAGCATAGGCTCACATTTATCTTGCCTAAGTCATCTTTTACTGACTTGTTGACTACCTGGAAATACTCCATTTCTAATAGAAAGTGTTCTTGAGCAGCTATAAGGAAAACAAATGCTCCTTGCTCTGGAACTGATGATTCTGAGTCATAGATAGGTTCAAATAAAGATGTCTTAATCAGTAGCAAGAACGATAGTCCTTAAATTGACACGGTGGATTTTTCTGTCTTTTGCAGGGTACAAAGTGATATTGATCTGGTATATTAAATGACATGGTATATTAGGTCTGTTGATTTTTTTCATTATTTCACTTCAATAGTGACAACTAGAAATGCCTTAGCCTTCTCTATTATGGCCAGGTTCTGATAATTCACACTGGATATGGCACATACAGGATCATCTTAGTATAATCACATGAATACATGACCTGGCAGACTCCTAGGTGTCTGCATTGGTCACTTGGCAGGATAGATTCTCTAATCATTATTGTAGTATTCTGTTAACATAAAGGTTTAATAGAACTTACAGAATTGGTAAGAATTTTGTAAAATAATGGAATGACTGGTAGAGATTTCAAGCAAGGACTGTATTTGTTTCACAAATATTAGTTAGGTGACTATTAGCACTGGACAGTGACTAAGAACTGAAGAATGAAGAAATGAGGCAGCAGACATAATCAAATAACCATTAGGTAAAAATAAGACAGGCAATGAAATATAGTGTGATAGGAGTTATGCTGGAAAGAATTACAAGGTAGAAATAGTTAAGCAAGGGAAATAATCTGGAACTGGAGGAAGATGGCTAAGGAAGGCATTTTGGAAGAGGTGTTATATAAGAACAAGAGCAACATGCCAGGAATGGTGGTGCATGTCTGTAATCCCAGCACTTAGAAGGCTGAGGCAGGAGCATCACTGTAAGTTTGAGGCCAACTGGGTCTACCTAGTAAACTCAAGGCCAGTCTAACCTACACAACAAGGTCCTATCTAAAAAATAAATATAAAACAAAACAAAACTAAACTAGATGAACAACAATAACAACAACAACAACAACAACAACAACAACGGTAACAACAAAACCACAAGAACCACCTAAAAAATAAAAAAATGTGTCCCAGGCAAAGAGGCAAAGAATGAATATTTACAAAGGATCAGGGGAACTAGAACTGTGAGAAATGAACTGTGGTTGAGAGTGGTTGGAAGGTCAAGTACTTTGGTCAGAGTGATCCACTTGGACTCAGAAGGCAATGTTCACAGGATTTTGTACCCTTAATTTGTTTTACTTAAGCATATATAAATCAGGAGGATATGACTGAGAGTAGATTGTTCTAATGTCCTCGTGTTGTTTTTACAGGTAAAAATGTTGATGGACTTCTTATTTTAATAAGTTCATATGGATATTGTCAACTCTGAAAGAATAAAAACCAAGTATATAATTTCCTAACCAGTAGATGAAAAAAAGTGGAAATATCAAAAGCACAGACTCAGATGAAAAAAGAGGGAGGAGAAAAGAGGACATAAATAGGAAACCTGAAATTGGATGATAGATATAAATACAAATAGATCAGTACTTATGTTAAATATTAAATGTGACCAGACTAAAAGGACAACAATTATCATATTGAATCAAAAAGAACAAAACCTAATCATATGCAATTGATACAAAGGATAGATAAAACATAAGGATAGAGAAATATTGAGAGTAATAGCATCAGGAACAGTATACTATGAAGATGCTAAACAAAAGAAAGCTTATACAGTTATTTTAACAGATTAGACAAAGCTTAAAGCAAATAATATTACTGAAAACAAAGGAGGATTTTCTAATTATAACATGTTTTACTGGCCAGGAAAGTATACTAATTGTAATTTTTACTCACCTGATAAGAAAATCTTAATATGTATAAAGTAAAATTAGAGAATTAAAGGGAGAATATATCTTACCACAATAATGTCACTGGTAGGCCAAATAGATAAAAATTCTGTAAGGATATAGGAAATTTGATTATAGCACTGAACAAGCTTGACTTAAAAGACACAGAACATTCTACCCAGTAACTTCAAAGTATTTATATTCTCAAGCACACATGTAATATTTATGTAAACTAACCATATTCTAGGTCTTGCATTAAGTTGTAATACCTTTTAAGGCATCCAAACCATACATTCTATGTATGAGTTGATCTTAGTGCAATCCATAATAAAAAATAACCAGGAGAACTTCCTATTAATTTCAGCGTTTAATAAGAGACTACTTTGGGTATTTAGGAAGTTCATAGCAAGGATTTCAGAGGGTCTGGAAAAATAAAATGAAATATAGAGGATTGATGACTGATATGCTTCTGAGATTCCACTGTCTTGCCTTCTTCTACTGTACCAGAGGTACAGCCAGAAGCACTGATGGAGGCCAGGGAAAAGTGGTTTGTCTCCTTCTGTCTTCCACAATGTTAACAAAGCCTCCCAGGGATGGAATAACACAGGAAGACAGCTGGGGAAAACAGTGTGGGGAATGTAAGTTCAGGCTCCTTGCTCTAACATCGTAGATGAGATAACTGAAGAACAAGTGGAAAGCAACAGATGTGGATGAGCACAGTCCACCCCTTTGACTACTCAGCACCAGTATATGCTCTTATATTTAAAGCACCCACATGACAACAAGAAAAACAACAATATGTATCCCTTATACAAAGATGCATTTATTTTCTCCCTAAAATGGAAGCTATAGAACCCTATCACTGAATTCTCTGAGTGATGTTAGTTTCTCTTTTAATTTAGTGACAATACCACCTGGATATCTTATAACATAAAGACTAAGCTGTAAACTTAGTCACTAACAACATGAAATAAAATGACAGTGGGAAGGGAAAGAGGTACAAAAAGATAAGTGCATGCAAATATGCAGGTAATAAGCCACAAAAAGGATACTTAGTGGCTATAGTGCAATTAACTGAGAAATCATTAAATAAAATAAAAATCATATATTAGGAAATAGAGTGGCAGCTTATAAGAATTAAAGAGTCAATGAAATAATGAGGCTTAGGAAATATAAATGCTATAATAAAAATATTAAATAGCAAAACTGGTAGAATATAGCTAAAGTAGAATTTAGAGGAAATTTCATGGCACTAAATTCTGCAAGAGAAAAGAGGAAGGATAAAAGGTAATATGAAAAGCTTCCATTTTTAATAGAAAGTAAGAAGAAATAATAAACATAAAAGCAGCAATCATGGAATGTAGTTCAGTGGCACAGCATCTGCCTGGCAAGTGCGAGGTCCTGAGTTTGATCCCCGGTACCCACCCCCCAAAAAAAAGAAAAAGAAAAGGATATATTCTCAGCTCTTAACAGTGAGTTGAAATGTAAGAGGAAGAAATTCTTCTTTGGGGCTGGGGGTTTAGCTCAGTGGCTTGAGTGCCTGCTCAGCAAATGCCAGGTTGTGAGTACAATCCCTGGTACAAAAAAATTAATCAATATAATAACATTAAACATTCAGTACCTACAAAGTTAAATTATTCAAACAGTCAAATATAACTAAGAAACACCTAGTGAAATTGATCAAGATATAATAATAATTATTATTAATTTTATTATTAATAATAATTATAAAGACTGAAAAAGAAAACAATAGATGTTCTGGGTGTCACAATAATATGAAGCTATATAATGATAAGCTTTAGGATGTAACTTTGAAAGTTTCTAACAAATGGATAAAAATCTTGGAAAAACACCATCTACCAAAACAGATATAAGAACAAGTAGAAAATCTAAACAATATTGAAACCATTAAAGAAATTAATACCTTGCCAAAAATATTTTCACAAAGAAAACTCTAGTCCTAGAAAAGCAGTATTAAGGAAAAAAGGATCCCAAACATACTCTATTCCAAAGTATGAAAAAAAAATAAGCAAAAACTTGACATTATGTTAATAATGAGACAATATAAGAAATTATAGACCAATTTGTACAAACCATGTAGCAAACTAAAATCTGTAATATATATAAAAGATAAAGAATCATAAATAAGCTGGATCTGTCTTGGGAATATAAAGAGAAAATCATGTCATTACAACAATAGATGCAGGCAAAATATTTTATAAAATTCTCTATGGGGAGAAGCATCCAGCATCTCCTGAGATCCATGCCATGTTGGAACTTTGGGTGCTGTGAAACCAAGCAACCAGCCTGCCTCTCTGGGAAGTAGCCACCCCATAGGGGAGAAGCACCCAGTGTCTCCTGAGATCCACGCCATGTTGGAACTTTGGGCACTGGAAAACCCAAGCAGCCAGCCCACCTGCCTGGGAAACAGCTGTGAGTCTAATCAGTGCGTGAGCTAAGAATCAACCCCCTGCCCCAGGTTAGCAAATGGGAGCCAGAGGTCTGAGCATCTCTTGGGAGGTTGACCATATATAATATAGAAACTAGGGGGGATTTCCTTCTACCCTCTCTTTGAAGGCAAATATTGTTATCACTGTTTTGCTTTGTTCTGATTAATTATATTGCTCTATTCAATATTCTGTTTTGATAAGTTCTATTATGTTCTCTCTTTGGTTTGATTTTGCTATACCCCATTGAAAGAACAACTATTGTGAAGATAATGAGATATACTGTGGCACCTATTACTGTTATCCCGGTGACCTCCTGTGATGTTCTTACCCATTTCACTGCACTGTCTCAATTGGCTATGTCTGTCTTGTTCTGTTGTATTTCACTACCTTCAAAATAATTAAAATAAAAAATTAAAAATAAATTAATTCCTTGGGAATTAGAAAAAAAATTAAAAAAAAATTTCTCTGTACTTACAGGAAACATGCTTACCAAACTAAAGGGAAGTTATTTAAATTGCTCAAGGATTTTTTTTAAAAGTAAGTTTCATACTTAATAGTGAAGCTTTTGAAGAGTTATGTCAGTGATTATCAGAAGACCTGAAAGCGACTTTAATCCAAAGGTTATGACCAGCACAGTGAATAAAAACAAAGAATAAAAGCTATCAGGACTGGATGGTTGGAAAGAACACTGTCACTATTTTCAGATCATACAATCTTGTAGAAAATACAAAAGAATGCCTAGCCAATTTATTAGGATTAGTAAGTGAGTTTAGGAAGGTAGTTGAATATGAAATCAATATACAAAAGTCAATTATATTTCTACATGCTAGCAACAAACATTTAAAGAATGAATAAAAAGATGCTTACAAGAGCATAAATATATGAGGCAGCAAGGAATAAATTTAACAAAAAAGATCAAAGGTCTTTGTGGAAAAAGGTGTAAGATTTTATTGAGAGAGATTAAAGAAAACCTAACTAAATGGAGAGATAAGCTATGCTTATGGATTAGAAAAATCAGTATTGTAAAGATGTCAATTCTTCTGTAATTGATTTAGGTTCAGCGTAGTTCTATTTAAAACCTATATAGGTTTCATGTTTTTTCTGTGAAATTTGATAAGCTACTTGTAGAGTATATATGGCAATGCAAAGAATCAAGGCTTAACCCCAGCATTCTTGATGAAAAAGAACAAAGTTCAGGAAGTTGCTTACCAAGATCAAGATTTGCAGAGCTATCCTAATGGAGACACTTTGGTGGTGTAACAGGCATAGAACAACAGGAGAAGCATTAGGTGGCCCAGATAGACATGCACACATAAAAAGATGCTTGGTGCATGACAAATGTGAGAGCACAGATCAGAGGAGGAAAAGATAGAGTCTGTGGTAAATAGTGGTGGGGTGCTGGAACATTCCAGTGTGGATATGGCGGGGGAAGAAAAAGGAAATTGTGCCCCTATCTTGTATGATACACAGATATCAATATCAGACACATTAAAGAACTTAATGGAATTTTAGGCTATAATTTTGAAAAAAAAAAGGCTTTCAGAAAATATACATTGTTTTCATGACCTTGGGGTAGGGAAAGATTCCTTAAGCATGACACATAAACCCTAAGCATAAAGGAAAGGTTGATGATTTTGACTACATTTAAACGGAGAATTTACCAAAAATGGATCACATTAAAATTGAGAATTTGTCAGAGGCTAGCACATGAAAACCAGCAGCATCAAAACCCCAAAAGATGTGGAAACTTGGGGAAGTTATTGGTAATACAGTCAGACAAAGGATCAGTATTTAGAGGCTATAGAAAATGTCTCTTTGACGCTGGACTGAAGACCCAACAAACTATATCCCAGACCTTGGGGTTAAGGGCTGTGGCACATTGGTAGAGC
Organism: Hydrochoerus hydrochaeris; assembly: GCA_004027455.1. Taxonomy (NCBI): domain Eukaryota; kingdom Metazoa; phylum Chordata; class Mammalia; order Rodentia; family Hydrochaeridae; genus Hydrochoerus; species Hydrochoerus hydrochaeris. The sequence goes on from PVLA01003471.1 coordinate 152,340, forward strand.
ACTCACCGAGCACGTGTAAGGCCCTGGGTTTAAACATTTCCCAGACTTCTGAGCAGCTGGCTTACAGTAATTTTCTGCAGATGGGGTCTGCTAGGAAGGTCAGGAGGAGGAGCCAGAAGTATTTCTTTTTCCTGCCACATGGCACACCTTCTAGTGTCTTTTGGCATGTCCAGCCATTACTGCCTTTCGATTTAGGTGCTGTAATTTGGATCTGGAAAGTACCCCAAAGGCCTGTGTTAAAAACTGAGCAAAAGCAAACCTTTCCTCTTTTACGTTATTACTTTGTTACGGTAATGAAAAGTTGGCCAAAAAGTTGGGCAAGAGTTCTCCTGCATGAAGTCCTGAGCTTTAAAGGTCAGTACCCTCAGCCCCGTCTGATTAGTCCTACCTAAGGGACCGGGAGACTGGTAGCCAAAGCGATGCGGCTACTTGGGGCAGCATGTAGGCTCCATCTGTATTCGCAACCCCAATACCATGGAAGGTAGGGATGAGGGGCTGCTTCTAGGAGCAGTGTTCTCTGCTTCCTTAGTGGTACCAGTGGGTATGCAGCTACTATGTCCTTGGTATTCAACACCATACTGCCTTACACACCTGTAGGGTGTCTGAGCATTAACTGATTCCAATTTATCAATTGATTCCTATCCCAGGAGACCATGTCCCAACCCTGAGGTTTTTCTTATCTCTGTTTTCTCTGCCCTGGCAGCAGAAGCTGCTTCCTGAGCTTGTTAATGTTTGGGTTACCGTAGGATCTTCCTACAGATTTTTTTTTTTTTTGCTCATTCAGCCTTCCAACACTCTTGAAACTTTTGCTTCTATCAGATCCCACTTATCTAAAATGCCTTGCATGGTTTTGGTTTCTCTGGCTGAGCTCTGGCATATATACTTTATGAAATCAACAAAGAATAGATAAATCAAGAGAGGTCTAGGGGAAAGTCTCAAATAGGCATTTTGCAAAGAAGGATTTTCCAATAAACATGGAGGAAAATGCTTCATCTCATTAGTAATCAGAGAAATCCAAAATAAAGGAGTGAGCCATGGTGAACAAGCACCTTGGGCAGAGGGAACAACCAATGCAAGGGCAAGAGGCTGGGTATTCCACGAGGGCATGAGATGGGATGGGGAACAGCTGTGTCCGTGGCATTATTGCTTTCATGAGCTGAGCGGCCATGGCAGGGTTTTGAGCTGAAAAGTGGCCCAACTTGGCTTTTATTTCAATAGTATGGCTTTGTTGTCATGTTGAGAAGAGACTTGGAGAAAGGACCTCATTGAGCAAAAAAAAAACGCACTGCTGCAAGAATGAATATGGTGTTTACTGATCTAAAGACTCCAAGTAGCCAGACAAAAACCTGGGACATCTGGGTATACACCCCAAGAGCAAAACTATGCTCTAAACAAAGGGAAGAACAAAAGCAGGGTTTGGGTAGAAGTGACCTTTGGTAGGAAAAAGGACATAAGGGTCTGAAAGTGCTCGATTTCTTAGTCTGGGTGGGTTTTTCACTGTCACTTCAGTAATATTTTAACTTATCAGCCTCTATTTAAGACATATATGACAGCATCTATTTAAGACATATAAACATTAAAATAAAAAGAGAAAAGGAAAGAGTCTTCCTCTCACTTTTTGTAGATTAAGACAAAACTGTAAGGTGTGATTCAATATCTGGGAAATGTAAATAAAACAATATCAGCACATTATTTTGCTGGGGTTATTCCTGTCATGTAGATATCCACTCTCACTATTGAAATGACAGACAGAAATGGAGAATTGGGTGTCATCCAGGAGAGTTCTGAGGTAGAAACCTCCAATTAAGTTAAACATGTTTTTCATCAGGAAGTATTTATGAGAGCGTGTGCTATGTGTGCAAGGAAGTTTGGGTAGAGAGAGGAATATTTAATCTAGTTATCAAGATGGGATCGATATAACACACAATTACTGAAGACATTGCTAAATTATTAATTGCTAAATTGTTTGGCACCAGCTTAAATATGCTGACAGTGACATCTAAGAATCTAAGATATAATGTGCAGATACTGTCCATGTCTTTATTATAGAATCATTGATAACTGGAGTACAGAATTCTATAGTCAATTTTTATTACATTAGAAAAGTTATGTGAAGTGATTTGCTGTTTTTCATTTGTATGAATATCAGGAATTTTTGATATTTAGTAATTTCACACAGTCTGGCAACATGCTCAGCTTTTTCTCAGTGATAGTTCATCTACTCAGAATTTCCCCAGATTTCTCTTTCCATACTGGATAGGTATAAAATGCCATTAGATAAGTGAACTATTTTTTCTGCATTCATTTTTTGCATATTGTTTGGTATGGATATTATTATTATTATTATTATATTTTGGTACCAGGGATCAAACTCATGACCTCAAGCTTGCCAGGCAGGAACTTATGCTGCTGAGCTAAATCCCTAGCCCTGAATGAGATAATTAAATATTTTAACTTAAAATGCTCCTGCTGGGCTATAGACAATATAAATAAGAGATAACGAGTGTTACATGACTTTAGGAATTTTAATTTTCCTTTTGGTCAATTATTTCCATACAAAAACAAAATAAATTGGGAATTGGGAATTGTCATTAAATGATTAAATGAAGCATGTAAAGTGCCTTTTGGGGAAGACTTCACATTTAAGTAGTGCTTGGTTTTAATAGTCTTATGGTTTGAGATATTTATTAAATATATTAACATAACTTAAACTATTTATTACCAGTTACTGTACTGTATGTTATGTATGTATTGCTGATTCACACACAAATATCACCAAGTGTTAACAGTTTCGCTTTGGTGCTCTGGGGGAAAAAAAGGCTATTTCGAAGTATTGTAGCTAAATGCATTCCTACATTAGTTGTTCCAGCTGACAATATCCAGGAACAAAATCAACTAGTTTGATTGCTTGACATGGCTGCACTTTTCATAAATACATTTTGAGGAGCCAAAAATGTTTAGTTTTTGTGCTGTGCCTTGGTATTTGGTTAGAGCCCCAAATAAATAGTACATATTAGTGAACCACTACAAAATCTGACTTTACTATTGTAGTGATTTGGTTTTTTGATATTTATGGATTTTCCTTGAAATATTGTGCCTTTGGAAGCATTTGCACATGATTGCAGTGGCCTAGTAGCCTGCTAAATTCCACCCATTACTGCATCTCAATTCTGGTCACCTTGTTCCTTCCAAAGCTGTGTTAATATTGAGAATTATCTAAGCGGAGAGGTGGAAACGAGGCAAGGCTGGCTTTAAAGGTAGGTGTTTATCTTTTGCTTCATTTTATTTGACATTGTTTTAGCCTTAAGCAAAAAAAAAAAAAAAAAAAAGGAAATTTGCTTTTGTGCTTTCCTTGTTTATATAAAGGAAAAAAGAACATCCTGGCTTTTTTTTTTTTTTTAAAGAAAGACATCTTTAATAATTCTGTTTTAGGATTTCTTCAAGGTATGACATATACCCTAGATTAAAGGCGTTCGTAGAGTCAGCAGGAATCTAGGCTCGCTTCCTATTAATATCTGGAAGGGTCGATTCTCTCCCAACACCGTCTCTGGGATGAAGTTAACAGCGAGGTGCCATGGCTCGGAGATGTCAGAATAATAACTGGCCCACCAAGTGGCAAGATTTGGTCTGGAGCCCTTATCTGGCTGGAAATTTTAAATGACCTGAAGGGCTTATAGAAAGTTGGGTCGGTCTAAATTTAACTTTGTTTTTCCCCCTAGTTGTTCTCTTTGGGAAATTTAAGCTACATGTTCTCTTCTGTGTTTGAGGAGGTGCACCTGGCCCTACGCCATGTGAGTAGCAGCGATGCTGGCAGGAGACAGGTGTGTGGGGTACAGTTTAAGAAAACTGCAGCTTTCCCTGGGGTAATGATGTTGCGACAGACTGAAATTCACTGAGAAGGGAGGATTCTTTGGTACATTCCCAAAGGCTGCTTTTCTAGTTTTAAGCTCGTTGAAAGATTTGGTGGCTATTAACATTTACATATTACACACTTCCCGTTTGGTTATGATTCCTGCATTTAAAAATTTACATTAGTCAGGGTTGCATAATAAGTGTTCCCTTTCATAGACCGATTATTCCTTAACCACTTTCCTGAGGGCAACGATGATGCTACTTTCACTGTGTCGTTAGGGTGCTCACTAATATTTGTTGGATGTCAGCGTGAATGTGACTACCCATTTGATTTAAAGGGAATTTTCCATTTTAATGTTGTAACTACTACTGAAATACCTATCCTCTTCCTCTTAATCCTCTAGTATCTCCAATAACATCTTACTGAGGGCTGGTGTTAGGTTCCGTGAACACTACCATCCTGTGGCCTAGGCTGTATTAAGAATCTCACCTGGGAAGAGTTCATGTTTGAAGGTGCTGGATTCTGGGACAGGTGTTCCACCGTTTTCCCTCAGACTCATATGCTGACCATTTTGGCCTTTTCTACATATAGGGCCAACACCTGCAAACTATTTCTCAGATTCTCTTTTCAGCTAGGTTTCCCACCAGGCTTGGCCCATGGTATAAACTGGTGGGCAGAAAGAAGGGAGAATCCAAGGCATGTCTTCTGGCCTCATCTAATTCAGAAAGAGTAGCCGGCAGTGGCCATGTCTCCTCCCTGCTTCCCCTCCCACCCCCACAGCCTTTTCTGCAGGGGTCCCGGTTTTTGCTAGGGGTCCTGGCTTTTAAGCTCTGCTGTAATAACACTCGCATCTCTTTGTATTTCTTGTCCAAAGAGTGACAGTGGCTCCTTCTCCACCCTCCTTCCTTTCCTTTCCCTGTCCCTTAGTTGAAATTTAGATACCACAAAGTTCTCCCATTGAAAGTACACAGTTCAGTGGTTTTAAATATTAAACTACCTAATTCTAGAGCATTTTTATTGCCCCTGTCTTAGCTACTTTATAAAGAAAAGAGATGTATTTGGCTCATGATTCTGGTGGCTGGAATGTCCAAACAGTAGGGGGGTGGTGGCTTCTCTGGCTGCATCATGACACAGAGGAGAAGCAGGAAGGGAAATGGCTCTGTGCAGAAGGGACTTTGTGGAAAGTGAAGAAGCAGAACTGCAAAGGGGCCAGGCTCCTTGTTTTATAGTAACTTGCTGTCACAGGCACTAAGGTATCCAGTGAGACCTAATCCACCTCACGGGACCACTATTAATGCCTCCATAAGCGTGGTCATGAGCCAATCATCCTCCCTGGGTTCCACCTCTTAAAGGTCACACATCTTTCAGCGCCATTACACTGGGGACCAAGCTTCCTGCACATCATTTTTTTGGGAACAAACCATATCCCAAATGCCTCCAAAACCCCCTACCCATAGCAACCATTTCCCATTCTCACCTGCCCACAGCCATTGGCAACCATTTGTCTATATATTTCATATAATTGGAAAGGGGCAACATGTGGCCTTTTGTGATTAGCCTTTTCCCTGGCATGACATGGTTAAGTTTCATCCGTGTTATGGCATATATCACTTTATTTTTATGGTAGAATGATACTCTATTGTATGGATATATTACATTTTGTTTTTGTCCATTCATCAGTTGATGTATGTTCAGGTTGTTACCATTTTTTGGCTATTATGAATGATGCTGCTATGGACATTCACATAAATGTCTTTGAGTGAACCTTTGTTTTCAGTTATCTTGGTTACATACCTAGGAACAGACTTGCTGGACCATAGATCTACAGTTAACATCTTAAAACTGAATAGTGGTTTCTTCCTGTTGCAAATCTCTCCATTGTCTCATTCTAGATTTTGACCACTTCATTTTTCCACCTCCTTCAGAACTAGCTCCCTGTGTAAAATTACTCTATTAAAATACCTAGCATGGACTCCATCTTCTTGATTGAACCCTGACTGAGATGGTTTCATATATGTTATATAAGAAAGTTAAAACTATCTCACCACCGACTTTCTACCCTTTTGTGTAGAAAATAATGTAAGAAACCACAAAAACACCATCCAGGGACAGAATCTATGGGTTAGAGTTTGAAACTGTAGTCATTTGCTGCCATCTGTAACCTGGTGAGGTTCTTCTGAACTACCCCATTTCCCAACAGTCTTCAGCTTTGAGTGTAGGTCGTTTATTTGGAAAGCCATTCCAGGAAGTTGTAGGCAGGGAGTGGAGAATTGAGATGGGGAGGGTGGGTCAGAATTCAGTAAAAATGCATCAGTGAGCTAAAGTGATCGTGCAGGGCAGCTGGGGCTCATTCTTGCGGAGGACCTTAGAGAAATTATAGCACATGTCCCAAAGTTGTCCCATCTGATGGATGAAGAAGTTGGGCTCTTTTGTTTTTTTTTATAAACTGTGTTTCATTGGTCAAAGGCTACTTCCCTAGGATTTCAGGAATAGTCCTATGGCCAGAGAAAGTCTTCATGTAGTCCTGGAAGGTGTTTATTGCTTAAGAGGTTTTGTGTGTGTATGTGTGTGGATACATGTGTGTACCAAAGGGAGGTCTGTAAACTCCTCAAGGATAGACCTTGTACTATGCTTGTATGTTTACATTTTCCTTGTGAATAATAAGGGTTAGTTGCTTTTATGCATTTTTGAAGGCAACTGGCCAGGGAAACAAGTTTCCTGAATTGTATATAGGAGCTGCCACTTTATGTGTACTTTGGATCTCTTTTTTTAGGTGTTAGTTGATCTCACAATTATGTGTTTTTAGAAGGTTGCCCAGTTCCTCAATTTGTAGCCAGACCATCAGCTGCACTGTCACACACTTCCAAAGAAGCCTCATAAAAATACAAAGTACAAATCTCCTTGATGTTGTTAGCTGCAGAGGATAAAACCTAGAAAGGAGAAAAAAAACTCACCTCCAAACTTTTTATAGGCACAAAGCAGAATGCCTCACCAGTCCCTGAGAGATGACAGGTATTTTTTTTTGAAAAGACTGATTAAAAGCCAGGAAGCTAGAGGGGTTTCTTCAAAACAATAGAGCAATAGACAGAACATATTTAAATCAAGTATAAAAAGGCAGAGATTAAAGTGTAAATCGGTAGTTGCCTCTGGTTGTCTTAACTGGCTAAATAAATGTAGATGTAACCCATTTCTTCTCCCTTAGAGAAAAGCTGTGTTCTCATTAGACTGAAACTAAAGTGATAGGAAAGTAGCAAGTTTCAAGAGGTATTGAGAAATGACATGTAAATAGGTTAAAATGATTGGCATTTGGGAAACTTTTCTCCCATCCTGAAATTTAGCCCAGAGAATCCAGCCTGAGGCTCTCGGGGTAGGGCTGTGGCACATCTCTCCCATTTTACACACTTCCCAGTTTATTCTGGTCACACACACAGGTCCTGAAAGTCACTGTTATGTAAGTTAATTAACTATAGAAACTTCCTACCCACATTTCAACTTTGCTAATCTAGAGTAGGAAATGATACTTGATCATATATGACATGGTTTGTGTCTTAGAGATCACTAATCATATCTGACTAGTGCTTTTAATACCCTAGACTGGTAACTTATAAAGAATAGAAGTTTAAGGGTTGAGATACAGTTTGGGGTGGAGTGTTTGACCACATGCATGAGGCCCTGGGTTCAATTCCCAGAATCATTACAAGAAAAAAAAAAGGAATAAAAGTTTATTTGATAAATAAAAATTTAGCCTTCCCAGGTTCTGGAGGCCAGGAAGTCCATGCACACAGTGACAGCATCTTGTGAGGGTCATGGTACCTCAGCATGGCAAAGGGCATCACAGGGTGAGACAGAGCAAGGGTGCCAGCTCAAGAGTCTCTTCCTCTTCTGGTAAAGGCATTAAGGCCACCATGGGACTTCACCTTCATGGCCTCACCTAATCCTAATCATTTCCCAAGACCGTTTGCATGCAAATACCATTAACACAAATGCCCATTCTGAAACTTATGTTTGCACCAGGATGTGACTTTACCTTTTCTTACATACCTTCAATTTCTCTTCCCCAAATCCTGCCTGTTTTTTCCCCTTATCCTATTTCCTGCTGCCTCAGAGAAAGGCTCTCTTCCAAACTTCACTCACCATTTTTTTAAATGTCTTGAGCTTTTTTCCAGAAATTATTTCTTTCCCCATCTTGATTTTAGTCTGTCCCCCTTTTGTGATAGCTCTTCTCTTTTGCTTTTATTCTAAATTTGAAGTATAACAAATGACTCCCCCCAACCTTACTAAATTGGACTGTCTTAAAATTATTACTCTTTTGCCAGGTGTGGTGGTACATGCCTGTAATCTCAGTTACTCAGGAGGCTGAGGCAGGAGGATTGCAAGTTCAAGTTCAGCCTGGGTGATTTAGTGAGTCATTATCTGAAAATAAAAAATAAAAAGGGCCAGGGATGTAGCTTGTTAGAATGTTACATAGAATGTTTCTGGGTTTGATCCCAAGGACAACAAAATAAAACAAAAGGCTCTTCTAACTCACCCTGCAACTTCCCTGGAACACTTGTCTGTGTCTGACACCTTCACTTCCCACTTATGTTGCAAACCCCTGTGTTTTGACCTTAACACCCTATTCTGCTGAATATGACCGACCCTCTTCAAGGTCATGAGTAACTGCCTGCAGGCTAATTTACAGGGCATGAGCTTTTCTTTCTTCTTCCCCTTGGCTTGTCAGCAGTGTTTTATCTTGGTGTTCACACGTGTGCCCCTCGAGGATGTCTTGCTTCTGAGGTTGGCTGTCCACTCCTCTTCCTTTCTGCCCTTACACTTTTTGCCCCCTTTCCCTTTTTAATCACTGCTGTACTCTTCCTTTTAAAGACTGTTCTTTCTAAACTTTCTGTCCCAGGCCCCTTCCTAATTTTTGTGAAATGGTTGCAGCAGTATGTTCAGTTCCAAAGCTTTTATCTCTGGGGCAGAACTTGTCCCAGGCTCCAACTGCTTAATAGACATTTCTAGAGACTGGATGGTGTCTCTGAAAGCAGACCGAGTAGCTTCCCCTCTCAGGTTCTCCATCACTCCTCCGTGCCTTTACCACTGTCAGCACCCTCTCAGTTACTCAGGCTGGACTCCTGTCATGTTGACTCTTCAGCTTGTCCCATCTAGCATCCATCCCATTCTTACTGGGATTCTATGGGCTCTTCCTAGATATTCCTTCCAGGTTCTTGTATTCCTGAACACAGAATTGGACAAGACTTGTGCAAAAGATAGTGAAGTTTTACATTTATTAAAGATGGGAAAAGAAGTCGGCTCTGCAGAGTGAGAGTGGGCCACTGAGAAAGGGAGAGAACAGGCTATGAGGTACAAGGCAGCCATCTTGTACCCCACTCCTCAGGCTGGTGTCAGATCTCGGCCACCTTATCAGAAGCTTGCTTGATCTTGCACCAGAAGAACTGAAGAGAGCGTTTTCTGTTTGGTCTCAGGTGTAGGCTTGGAAACTATTTTTTTTTTCCCACAAGTGTCCTGCATATCCCTGATTGACAGAGCACACCCAGTCGCCCAGCTGACTGGCCACAGCCTAATCTCTTGCCTCCCCATCATGTTAATTTTTGGCTTTCAGAGCTGCTCCATCCTCTTCAGTCCCCTCTTCTTGGTTCTGTAGTCTGAGCCTTCTTGGTTATGACAGTGTGATGGTGGTAAACATATGACACTCACGCTGCAGTGGGCTGTTTGTTATTAAAAGCGCTAATAGAAGATTTGCCATCACTGTGATAGTTATTAGTGTTCTCTAGAAGGACAGACTCAATAGGAAATCCATGTATAATTGTGCAAGGCTGGAGATTTATTTATTAGCCAGGATTACAGGATCAGAGGCGGGAGAATCCACCATGGCTTTCTGAGTTCCGGAGAGTGGAAAGATCCAGTAGCTGCTCAGCTCAAGAAGGAAACTGCAGAACAAGAGGACTCAAGGATGCAGCCCTGGTCTGTGGTCTGGAAGCTTGCTTGGGAATTGCTGGTGCAAACCTACACTGAGTGGCTGAGGAAACTGAACACGCATGTAAAAAGGATGGCACGAAGAACACGCTTGCTCAGGAACATCGGATCTCTTCAAAACACACACACTTTTCCCTTTTAGTCCATCCCAGCTTCAAGCCCATTGGTTGGTACCATCTGCAGCTAGGGTGGGTCCTTTCCCCCTCAGTTTGTTGGCCTACATGTCAGTCATTCACAGACAAACCCAGAACTGTGCTTTGTTAATTCGCTAGGTATTTCTTACTCCAGTCAAGTTGACATATCACAGTTAACGGTCACAGGCAACAACTCACCAGTGATCTATTTGCTAAAGACCTGTCCTGTTTCCAGGACAGGAAGTATGTTTCCTAAAGGTGTGTTGAACCTCACCACATCTCAACATTTGCTGGAACTTCACTGCATACACAATGTTTCCAGCTTGTGTTTTGCATGGTACTTGAGAACAACCATGTAGGCCCCGTAGGGTTTCCTAGAGCTGACTTAGGGGTACAGATACAGAGGACAAGGGAAGCTTAGGAAGAGGGCAAGGAGAGCATTGGAATCATGTGCATTGGGGGTGGCTCTGATTTAGGTACTAGTTTCTTCCATGTGTGTCTCCAGCTTTCTCTATTCCCATCTCTCCACTAACCTCCGCTGGCCCCTCACTCCACCACGAATTTCTCTGCAGCCTTATGGATTTCTCAGAAGAAAGGAGCCCTGCATTAGTGCCTAGGGTCAGTGCTGGGATCTGGAGATGAGGTGCCACAGGAAAAGTGAGACAGGCCTGAAGCTTCCATTATGGCTCGTGTCCCTTTGAGGTCACAGGTGCTACAAGCTGAACAACTTGGGTTGGAGTTGTGTCTCTTCCCTATATGGGCAGTGTAGGTTTCAGCCAAATCTCCTCACCTTTCTGAACCTCAATTTCCTCAGCCATACAGTGTGGTGAGTAATAGTAACCACTTTGAGATTGTAGTGAGAGTTAAATGAGAAAGTGCACCACTTGGACATAGTCTTGCTGAATAAAATGGTGGTAGTCATGGTACCTTTAGTCCTCTGTCCGGTAAGATGGAAAGTCTTGTCTGAAAGGTCGGTTATGAACCCACCTGAAAAACTCACTATTATGGATTAAAAACTGGTGGTCAACTTAACACGAGCTGAATTAAATCAGTATGGTGCTGAGCATAGATGGTCCACCTGAGGAAGGTTGCCAGCATAAATAGAGACTTGGAGAAGAAGAGTGAGGCATTGTGGGTTTCTCTAAGTGTTGCTGTTTGAGCTGTTGGTTCTCCTGAAGGAGTTTGTCATGACCAGCTTCCCCAGTGTGAGTTTGACCACTGTCATTGGAGGAGCTTGGGACTTTGTTGGTGAGAGTGGCTGTGGCTCACTTTGGGGGAGCTCTGGTCCTTACATCGAGCATCACTTCCTGGCTCTGGAGGGGAAGATGTGTGCTGTTTAATCTCCAGGAGAAACTCATCACACTGGCTTTCTGGCATGTACTCGACTGTTCGTATCGTCAGAGGAGCTCGGGGCCTCTGTGTTGCTGAGGATGGCTGTGGTACTTTTCAGGACAGCCCTGGTCTTTACTATGAGCATGACTTCTCAGCTCTAGTGTAGAACCCTCAGCCTACCAGCACAGCTCCTTCACCCTGCTGGCGTAGACTTTCTAGCTTCTACCACTGACCTTTGGGTCTTTCCAGTGCAGATCTGTAAAATAGCCTGGTGTAAGTCCTTCTTGTGGGCTCTACACCTCCAGTTGGACTCGTGGGAATCATTATCATGGGCTCTAGGTTTTCATCTGGACTCATGCAGGACATTGCTGTGGGATTCAGGCCACTGGCTAAATATTCTGAGTCTTAGTGTGGTGGACAGATTTCCTGCAGTTTCTGTGTTTAACTCTGGGTGACCATCATACAATATTATAAGTTCTGTGTTCTGATTCTAATGTTCTCCTCACAACCCCTGACTACAACACTCACCCATACTGTTTTGCACTTTGTGGGAGGCGCTTGAAAGACACACCAGAAGATTTTCCCCAGAACGTTCTGAAAATGTGTGGTGCAGTGGGTACACGAGGTTCTTCCTTCTATTATTTCCCTGCTGTTCTCAAGTAACTGGAAACATTCTGAAGTGAAACGGGGTCCGGTGCTCCAGTCATGGTTTCAGGTAGCAGAGTTTTGTAGAAGTGGTTGTTACCATTTTTGTTAGGAGTTAATTCACAGTCTGCAACTGTATTGGAGAAGAAACTTAAATGTCTTTGATTTGTTTCAATTATATACCCATGAGATCAGAGTTTTATTTTTCTAAAACTTTTAAATTGAAATTTTGTGCATTTAAAACGTACAGTGTGGAGATATATATCCTGATGATTGTATTAAGCTAATTACATGTTCATCTCATCTCATAGTTATCATTTGTATGTGCTTGCAGACATGCAAGATCTAGTCTTTTGCCAAATTTTATTTATAAAATACAGTATTATGATGTGTAGTCTCCAGGTTGCATATAGATCCCTAAAACTGAACCTGTGTAAATGAAGCACTGTAGACTTCAGCCAATATCTCCCCATTTCTTTCTTCCAACTACCCTCAGTAACCAGCATTCTACTTTCTGATTCTATGAATTCCACAGAGAAGTAAGGTCATATGTATTTTTCTTTCAATATTTGGCTTAAATTATGGTATTCATAAAAATGAAATAGTATTTCAAATTTCTAAAGTGATTGTGCCATTTGCAACAGTAAATACAGACCCATTGGACATGTTAGGAGAAATGGCTCAGGATTTTCTGTACCAGGAGAAAATTAAATCTTATCTTTTGAAACTGAGTAAAGTTGAACCAAATGTCTTTTATTATAACCAATTATTAATAGTACCATGGAAGAACCCCTTTTCAAGTGTGTATTTAAAAAATCAGTCAGGTTTATCACTTTGTGTATTTCATTAAGATTCTATTTGATTAAAAAATTGATAAATATTTTATGGCTACCTTATAGGTAGAGCAATCAGTATTTTCCGTTTGTAGTAGCTAAGTGAAGGGGTATAGTTTGGCTATACAAGGTCTGATCAAACAATATGATAAATGTTTACATTTAAAAAATTGTTACAGTAAAAGACACATTGTCTGTGATCCCTCAAAATATTCTCCCTCACTTCAAACACACTTGGGTCATCACTCTTGCCACTTTCTGAAGCAGTGTTGAAAGCTCTTTCTTTGTGAATGTCTTTGGCCGTAGGGTTAGGGCTGCCTTCACGTCCTCAGTTGATTAAAAATGTTTTCCTTTTATGGTCTTTTCTAGTGTGGGGAAGAGTCAGGAATCACATGGTGTCCGATCTGGTGAACAAGGTGGACGAGGACACGCTGCAGTGCTTTACAAGCCTGCCTTGGTGGTGGTGGTACTTTGAGCAGCTCTCCCCATTGTTTTGGGCAGGCCTCTTACAGACACTCATGAAAAAGCTCTTCTAGATGGGCAAGAACAATGAAATGGTCTGTTTGGAGTGAGGGTATATTAAGAAAGATTAATGACAGTGTGCCATTTACTGTAATCTTTTTTTTTTTTTTTTGTCTTTTTGAGATGGTCTTGTTACACAGTTAGGCTAGGCTTGGGCTCACTTTGTAACCCAGGCTGGTCTCAAACTTGCAGCCTCCCAAGTGCTAGGATTACAGGAGTGTGCCTTTAGGCCTAGCTTGTAATCATTTTTTAAACATTTAAACACATACCATAGCTTTTGATCAGCCCTTGCAGTCTGAGTGTCTCCTACGAGTTCACGTGTTGAAATGCGATCCTTACTGTGAGGTGCTGAGTACCGACATTGAAGCAGAGCACGCTGACACTCTCTGGAACCCCAGCACTCTGCAAGGCTGAAGCAGGAGGATCACAAGTTCCAGCCCATCCTAGCAATTTAGCAAGACCCTGTCTCACAACGCAAACAGACAAACAAACATATCAGCTAGGGATGTGTAGCTCAGTGTAAAGGCTCTGGATTTAACCCCATGTATATCTCCCAACTCACACAAACTAGACTACAGACATTGAATCTTAGTGAGCTGCTGCTTAGAGTTTTAGCCTTCGGATGGTCATTAGGATTAGATTAGGTCATGAGGAGCCCCATGACTGAATCCTGGCAGGTTACAACAGGAGAAAGACCAGAGGAGATACACCTGGGTATTTCCTGTCTCTTGCCATGCACTGCCCTGCATTCCTCTAAAACTCTGCCAGTGAGAAGGTTTTAACCTGATGTGAGTCTTTGAGCATTCAAACTGGTGAGCTAAATAAATGTGCTTTCCTTATAAAATTATCCAACCTCAGAAATTTCATTGTAAGAATGAAAAATGGACAAATACATGATTCTCTCAACATACATTTCTAAAAGAGAAAGTGTGTGTGTGTTTGTGTGTGTGTGTGTGTGTGTGAGAGAGAGAGAGAGAGAGAGAGAGAGAGAGAGAGAGAGAGAGAGAGAGAGAGAGAGAGAGGAAGGATACTGACCTAATAAACTGGTAAAATCCAGTGTGGTAAAATAGAGTGGTTGGCTGGCAGATGGCTTCTGTACTGGCTTGAATACTGTCTAACATTCCTCATGTTTACCTGGACTCCAGCATGTTGTCTGATTTGGAAAATTTTGCAAATGTTAGGGCAAGTCCTACTGGATGAGGCTGGGCCCTGAATAAGTGACTGTAAGGAAGAGGCCATGTGACAATAAAGGCAGAGTCTGAAGCGAGACAGCTCTAAGCCAACAAATGCCACGCCCTGGTGGCAACCACCAAGAGCTCAGAAAGACACACAAGACAGGCTGCGTACTTAGGGTCTCTGGAAGGAGTCACCCTGCTGACATCTTGATTTGGGGTTTTTAGTCTCCTGAACTGTAAGGGAAAAAAATTGTTATTTGAAGCTACTCCGTTTGTGGCACTTTTGATAGCACTGTGAAGGAAACTAATAAAACTGGCTTCTAAGACCTGCTGATTACTTATTTCTTAGCATTTCCAGAAGGTGCATGATGGTTCCAGCCTTCTGTTCTTCACCCTTCCCTTGCCCCTGCCCAGCTCCATTTGCATGGTTGCTCCGTAATTCCTCTGCCTTGAGAGCACTTTTGTATGTAATTACTGGTATTGGGGATTGAACCCAAGATCTTCAGACTGTCAGACTGAGCTATGTTCCCAGCCTATTTTTTTTTTTGTGTTGTTTTTTTGGTCCCAGGGAATGAATTCAGGACCCAGTGTTGCCAGGCAGGTGCTGTGTCACTGAGGTATATCCTTGGTGGAGCCTATTTTTTTCTTTTTTAGGAGAGGATCTCACTCAATTGCTCAGGTGAAACTAATTCGAAGTCCTCCTGCCTCAGCCTCCTAAAGTGCTTGGGATTGCTGACATAAACCCCCATGCCTGGCACATTGTTCTTTCATTTCGTTTCTACAGCATTTTATGTTTTTTGTTGCTCAGAATCTGCGCCTCCCTACTTCATGATCATCCTAAGGACTGAGATTACTTGATTTTTATGTTCCTAAAATTCCTAAATGAGTGGCTTCATTAATTTTTTTTAATTACTGAATTTCTCTTAGTTTTTTTCTTTTTTGGTTTCTATCGTTTAGGAACCGAGCTCGCTGCTTTCATAATCTTAGGATGATATGTGTAGAAATGAGTGCTCCTCTGAGTACAAAAACAGGTCAGAGTAAGATCACAAGTTAAGTCTTCCTGGCTTGGCTATTAGAAACTGCTACATATACTTTGATTAATTTACAACTTACTTTATTTTATGGAGATAAATGATGGAGTAAGAGGGATGAACTGGTAAATAACTATCTTGGAACTGTGACTAGGAAGAGGTGTGGTGACTTCAGTGAGGTCACAACAAATCAGAGAAATATTTTCATGTGATTAATTGAGGTGAGTTCATGCTGTTGAAGCCCCAGAAAGCTTTTATGTCCAGAATTATGTTCCATGCAGTCTTTGGCTATAGCACGTGGGAAATGGGGGACTCAAGGAAGAAAGTTTGGGGAAGATGTTGGAAAAGCTTCTTTTTATTTCATAATCAATTGAAGGTGGTAATAATACAGCCATGTCATTTAAAGACTAAGACAAGCTCGTACTTTAAGGGAAGAAAGAAAATGACAAACAGGAGCAATGGAAACACTTCAAGGACTCTGTGTCTATTGAGTTATCTTGTGTTTTTAGAATCATTTCCTAGCATCATAGCACTGGTCAGTAGTTAGAGTAATTAATTTGCTATTCACAAAATAGAGGGAAAAAATCCTGAGTCCAACATATTTTTAAACCATGAATCAAATCCCAATGAAGTTATGCATTTGAAAAGCTTGATTATGGTTGTGTCTTAAGTATCAATTCTATATAGAGACAGAAAAAATATTAGCAAAGTGGTTTTTGGTAATAAATTTGGCTTTCCTGAAAGTGAGACATAAATCGCCAGTTGTTTTTCTATGGGCTCTGTCTGACAAAGTTAAAAAAAATTCTTCCATGTGTAAGAAGGAAAGAATCACCCTTCTAGCAGAGGGGTTCTGGCTGTTTTTGTAGGTTGTACCCCTTTTGCAGAGCAGGTAACCAGGGAATTGGGGTTCTGCAAAGAAGACTTATTGGTAATCAGAGCTCCCAGTGTACACACCAATAATTTCTTAAAAGAGGAGAGGAGAACCAGTTTGATTAGAAGTTTATGATACTCTTAGGCTCCAGGGAAATATAGTTGGCAAATTTAGTTTCTGTTTAGCAGTCAATTGCCTAAAACAAACAAAAAAGTGATTATTTTTCCTCATGATTTTGTAGCCCAATGGGACTCAGCTAAGTGATTTTTCTGCCTCACAAGGTGTCCACTAGGTTTGTTTACTTGATTGCACTCAACTGTCATCTTGCCTGGGCTGGAAAACTCCAAGAAACTTTCACTTGAGTGTTCTATGCTTTGGTGTCTTTCCATGTGCCCTTCTCATGAGGCACACTAGGGTCTCTTACTGTCAGGTGGCCTGGGTGAGTCAAAATGCTTACATCTCAACTGAGTTCTAGAGAGAAAATAGCAACAGTAACCTTCTAAAAGGCTAGAACTGTATCTGACACAAAGTTGCTTCTACCCAAGTTATAAGGCCAACTTAGCTTAAAAGGAAGGCAGGCCAACTCTCCTTGGTGTGTGTGTGTGTGTGTGTGTGTATGACACACTCACACACCGAAAGAAGGAATTGATGGTGATCATCTTTGGGGAAGGCCTAGCATAGCCTTATTATGCAGTTAAAAACAATACAATTTAATTCTAATTTTTATAAATTAGATTTTCTCATGTATCTGCAACTCCTTTTGTAAAAATAATCTTATCTTCATTTCCCAGTTTTAGTCAGCAATTTCTGGCTCTTCAGGAAAAGAAGTCTGAATTATCTTTAATTGGCACCACTTAGGGCTAGGGACTTAGTTTATGGGTAGAACTCTTGCTTAACATGTGCAAAGCCCTGGGTTCCATCTCCAGCACCACAAAAGAAAAAAATAGCACTCTGTAGGTCAGACCTTAGTATATACTCAGCACTAATTTAGTTATTTATATATATGAGCAAATCCTTTCATGAACCTCTGAGGAAGAGATTTCTATTCTTGACTTTTTTAAACCGATGCTTTGAATAAACCAGAAACTTGCCTAAGATCCTAAATTCTCAAAGTTTAGAAAGTGGCAGAACTGGCATTAGAAACTGGAGGTTTCTCATTTTAAAGTTGGTGCTTTGCACTGACACGTGACATTTTTCCCCTCTCACATCCACTCTAAAGTTTCTATTTGAAATTTCTCTCGCATCCATCTGTACCAGATTTGTTGATTTCCCTGAACTTTGCTTGCTACATTTCCCTAAAGCAGGTATTCATGTTCTTGGTACACAAACCAGGCCAAGGTCTATGAGTTGTCTGTGTAGCTCCCTGATTTATGGCTTCTCTAAAAGCAGAGCCAATTTTCAGGACTTCGGCAGTTCCTTGATGTCCCCTCCCCATTTAAAGAAAAAAATCTTCTCGCTATGTTCACATGTTACCCACCTGAGTGGTTAGAAGGCTCAGCCTTTCCTTGCCCAGCATTAGCATATCTTAATTACATTTTCACTCCTGAAGTCTTGGATTCCGACTGTCCAGACTACAAAGAATTTTTCAGTGACTTATTAAACAAATACAATATAAGGCTGGCTTTTATTTTCTGGAGCCCTGGATTCTTGTCGTGTTCTCTTGTGAGCGTTACAGTCTACAATTCCTTAGGCCATCAGTACTTTCTGTGGCTTTTTGTATTTCACTTTGATGTTAATATTTTATATTTCTGGTCATGTATTTACTGTTCACCATCACTAAAAAGAGCTGAATTGCTCAATCTTGCCCTTTGGGTTTTTATTATAACTCTTTAATTCTTTGAAATCTGTTTCTGTGATGAAAATGACTAATAAATTTAGAAATTAGTAAGAGTTGGGTATTTGTTTAATGATTTTTAAACAAGTTTATTATTTTTCAGAGAGGACAAATAAAGAACTAGAAAAGACTGTAAAAAGATGGACTTTGTGGCAGTTGGGGAGAGTTGGACAGTGACATTGATGCTATTCCTTTGTTTCAACGACAGTGTGGAGATTTTTACTCAGGCTTAAAATTTGTACTGCATCTTAGACTTAAAATACTGGATATAGTTCCTAAATGTAGTTACCAGCCTTGGGTCAGGAGAAAATTCTGATTATAAGAAATACAGTATGGAAATACACCCTCAAATTGTGATGTTTTCATTTTCGCTCAACTTAAAATACTTTATATTTCTCAATTTCTTTCTTTTTAATTTTTATTAGTACAGGTTTGTAGTGCATAATGATTATATTCGCTGTAGGGAATTGATATAGGTACATAGTACATCTCATTTTTTTTTCCTTTTCCTTCACCCCCTTTTTAAAAATTTAAATTTTTTTGCTAGTATCAGATTCATTTATTTATTTTATATGTACTTTTTGATTATCTTAAGTGCATTTGATTATCTTAACAGCTTGATTTCTTTATGTACAAACTGTAATGAAATATAGTCAATTTCTCAACATTTGGGACTTTTTCAAAGTTCTTTCTATTGTTTCTTTTTTAAATTTAATTTCAACACAGAGAAATACCTTGTATAACTTTAATGCTTTTAATTTACTAAGGTTTTTTTTGAACTAGACTTGAGGAGGATAGGATTTTAATAGTTTTGAGCATGAAATGCCATTCTTTGGGGAAGAATGCATAAGCAAAGGAAGAAGGTTTGAGACACATAGCTGTATTTGTGAAACATTGCCAATGACAAAGCAGTGAAGCAAAATATGACTTGAAAGTGAAGTTGAGGTTGGATTTTATGGCAACTTTCATGCTAGGCTAAAAGTTGGACTAGCATCTGATATGTGTATTTTACAAGGTATAACTTGTTTTCAAATTCTTTACATCTGGTCTTCATAATAATGTTTAAAAAATTGTTTTTTACTTTAAAGAAAATAAAAGAGAACAGAACAAAGCAAATCAGAACAGAACAATGCAAGCAACACAGCACTTCACAACAAGACAACCGGATATTAACAGTAGCTACCATAATGTCTCTTTTTTTTGACGTAGTTGAGCATAGCTTCACACAATAATATCAAACATAACAAAACAGAATAAAACCATTCAAGAGAATGAAAGCATTATGGGACTTTAAAACCAAATAATAGGAAATGAACAATGGTTACTATAGTGTGTCTCATTTTCCTTAAAAATTTGTTTATACCAACACACATAATAAAATCAAATAAGACACAACAGAACAGAACCAATCAAAACAGAAGAACAAAAGCATGGTAGGACTTCAAAACAGGATGATAGTAAATCAGCAATGGCTGCCATAATGTCTTGTTTTCTTCAAAATAGCTGTTTGTACCATTACACATAATAAAATCAAACAAAACAATAAAACCAATCAAACCAATGAATGAAAGCATTAAGACTTCAAAGCAATATAATAGGAAACCATGATTATCATAAAATTATTTTACATAATGATCTTCAAGAGTTCCTCAAATCACCTACAATAATATGCACAATTGTTCCAATCCTATGAATGTAAACTTTTTGTTCCAAGAACTTATAGAATTTGTAGCACAATCATCTTAGCTATCCTGTGTGTTTATATAATTTTAGATATTTTTTTTCTTTTCCCTTCCCTTTTCTTTTTCCTCATTTCCCTGAAATATTATTTATCCCCCTTTGAGCAGATTCTTATTCTTTCATTGTATTTATTGAGGATTTTGTATCTTATGTACTCTTACCATTTCTTACACTAGGGAGACAATGCGGTATTTACACATGTGAGTTTGATTTATTTCACTTATGAGTATGGTCTCAAGTTGCATCCATTTTACTTATAAATATCTCAATGTGATCATTCTTTATAGCTGAGTAGGACTCCATTATATAAAAATAACACATCTTTTTTATCCATTCCTCAGTTGATGGGCATTTAGGTTGTTTCCGAGATCTGGCTATTACAAATTGTACTGCTATAAACATGGGTGCACATATATCACTGTGGTATGATGTTTTCAGTTCTTCTGAGAATATGCCCAGACATTGAATAACTGGGTCAAATGGGACTTCCAATCCCAGCTTTTTGAGGAACCTCCAGAGTGGTTGCACCAGTCTGCACTCCAACCAACAGTGCAGAAGAGTTCCTTTTTCTCCCACAACCTCTCCAGCATTTGTTGTGGTAGTTTTCTTTATCCTGGCCATTCTTTCCTGAGTGAGATAGAATCCCAGTGTGGTTTTAATTTGCATTTCTCTAGTGACCAATGATGCTGAATATTTCTCATGTATTTATTTTCCATTTATATTTCTTCATCTGAGAACTGTGTGTTCATCTCAGATACCCATTTTGGGATTGGGTCTTTGAATTTCAGGGGTCTGACTTTTAAAAATTCTTTATGTGTTCTAGACAGAAGTCCTTTGTCTGAGGGACAGTTCACTAAGATTTTTTTCCCAATTTGTAGGTTTTCTTTTCACTGTGCTGGAGATTTCTTTTGACATGCAAAAACTATTTAATAAGATATGATTCCAATTATTGATTCTGTGAAGTATTTCACGTGTGGTTTGATTCTTGTTCATGAATTCTCTATCTACCCCCATGTCTTGAAGATTTATACCTACTTTGTCTTCCAACAGATTTAGTGTTTCTGTTTTAATATTTAGATCTTTGATCCATTTAGACTTTAGTACATGGTGATAGGCATGGGTCTAGTTTTAGTTTTCAGCATATGGAGAGCCAATTTTTCCAGCACCATTTATTAAAGAGACTATCTTTCTTGCAGTGAACATGTTTGGCCCCTTTATCAAAGATAAGGTGGCTGAGTGTGTTTGTAGTTGTAGTTGTGTCTTCTAATTTTTCCATTGATCTTTGGATCTGTTTTTATTCCAGTACCATGCTGATTTTATTACAATAGCTTTGTAGTATAACTTCAAGTTAGGAGTTGTGATGACTCCTGTCTTGCCTTTGTTGCTTAGAATTGCCTTTGCTATTCTAGGTCTCTTTCGGTTCCAGAAGAATTTTAGGAGTGATTTCTCTAGATCTGTGTGGTATGCTAGTGGTATTTTGATTGGGTTGCATTAAATCTGTTTTGCATTAATTTTGGGAGAATGGCCATTTTCACAATATTTGTTCTTTCTATCCATGAACAAGGGATGTCTTCCCATTTTCTGAGGTCCTCTTCAATTTCTTTTTCAGGGTATTACAATTTTCCCTGAATAGATCTTTTACTTCTTTCATTAGATTGATTCCTAAGTATTTCTTTTTTTGAATGCTATATGAAGGGTGTGGCTTCTCTTATTTCTCTCTCAGTGATTTTGTTGTTAATGTATAGGAATGCTATTGATTTTTGAGTGTTGACTTTGTATACAGCTACATTTCTGAATTTCTTTATTATACCTAGGAGTCTTTCAATGGAATTTTGGGGGTCTTCTATGTAGAGTATCATGTCATCTACAAATAATAATAATAATAATAATAATAATAATAATAATAATAATTTAACTTCTTTTCCTATCCTTACTCCTTTTATTTCTCTCTCTTGTCTAATTGCTCTGGCTAGTATTTTCAGCACTATATTGAATAGGAGTGGTGATAATGGACATCCCTGTCTTGTTCCTGACTTTAGGGTAAGGGCTTTCAGTTTTTGGCAATTTAATTCATATGATTCTGGCTATTGGTTTGTCATAGATGGCTTTTATCATATTGAGATAAAGACTATGTATTCCAATTTTCTGTAAGGTTTTGATCATGAATAAATGTTGGACCTTATCAAAAGCTTTTTCTGCAGCTATAGAAATGATCATGTGATTCTTACTTTTGGCTCTATTGATATGGTAGATTAAATTTATTGATTTATGTATGTTGAAACATGCCTACATGCCTGGGATGAATCCCACTTGGTCATGGTGTATAATCTTCTTGATGATTTGCTGCATCCTGTTTGCCAATATTTTATTGAGAATTTTTGCATCTATGTTCATTAAGGGGATTGGCCTGTAGTTCTCCTTTTTGGTTGGGTCTTTCTCAGATTTTGGTATTAGAGTAATATTTGCTTCCAGGAATGACTTAGGGAGAATTGCTTCCCTTTCAAGTTCATTGAAGAGTTTGAGGAGTGACAGCATTAAATCTTCTTTGAATTTCTTGTAGAATTCCACAGTGAATCCATCTGGTCCTTGGCTTTTCTTTGTTGGTAAGGATTTAATCACATTTTCAATTTCATTAATTGAAATTGGGTTATTCAGCCATTTTACATCTTCTTGACCTAGCTTTGGTAATTCATATGTTTCTAGGAATCTGTTGCTTCTGTGTTTTCAAGCCTATAAGAGTAGAGGTTTTTGAAATGAGTATTGATGATCTTCTGTATTTCCATAGGGTCTGTAGTGATTTCACCCTTTTCATTCCTTATTGCATGAATTTGAATTTTTTCTTTCCATTTTTAAATAAGGTTGGCTAGAGGCCTGTCAATTTTATTTATTCTTTCAAGGAACAACTTTTTGATTCATTGATTCTTTGAATTGTTTTCTTTGTCTCTATTGCATTGATTTCTGCTCTGATCTTTATAATTTCCTCCCTTCTTTTGGCTTTTGGCTTGGCTTGCTCTTCTTTTTCTAGATGTTTGAGGTGTAGCATCAGGTTGTTTATTTGTGTTCATTCTGTTTTTCTGATGTGCAAACTCAGTGCAATAAGTTTTCTCTGAGGACTGCTTTCATTGCATCCCACAGATTCTGGTAAGGTGCATTTGTATTTTCATTTGCTTGTAGATACTGTTTAATTTCCTCTGTGACCCACTGGTTGCTCAAGAGTGTATTATTCAATTTCCATGTGTTTATGGGGGTTTTTGTAGTTTCTTTGTCATTATTTCTAGTTTCATGGCACTATGATCTGATAACATGCATGGGATAATTTCAATTCTTTTGCATTTACTTAAGCATGTTCTGTGGGATAGTATATGGTCTATTTTAGAGAATGTTCCATGTGCTGCTGAGAAGAATGTATATTCATTCTGATGTTGTTGGGTGGAACACTCTGTATATGTCTACTAAGTCCATTTGTTCACAGGTGTGTTTCAGTTCTGTTATTTCTTTGCTGATTAGTTGATCTGTCCCTTTGTTAATGGCATGTTAATTTCTCCTGTTATAATTGTTATAATATTGCTTATTTGATTTTTATTTTAATTGTTATAATATTGCTTATTTGATTTTTCATTTCTGTTAATATTTGTTTTGTATAGCTGGGTGCTCCTGAATTTGGTGCATATGGATTTAAGATTGTTATCTGTTTCCCTTGAAGCTTTCCCCTAACTAGCATGTAGTGACCATCTTTATCTCTTTGGATCATTCTTGGTTTGAAGTTCACATTGTCTGTAAACAGAATAGCTATCCCTGATTTTTTTTGGGATCCCATTGCATAGTGTATTGTTTTCTACCCTTTGACTTTCAGTCTATGAATTTCCTTTTGGGTTAAATGGATTTCTTGTATACAGCATATGGTTGGATGTTGTTTCTTGATCCATTCTGCCAATGTGTTTCTTTTGATCAGTGAATTGAGGCCATTTACATTAATGGTTATAACATATATATTGGTTTACTTTTGACATGTTATCTTTCCGCTGTTGATTCTTTGCCTTTCCACTCTGTTTAATTGTTTGCCTTGCTTAGTGGTTTTTTGCTATGTTTATCTAGGATAACTTTCCATATTCTTTACAGGGTTGGTTCTTTAGCTGTTCTTTGGCATGGAAATATCTTATTTCTCCATCCATTTTGAAGGACAGTTTTGTAGGGTCATCAGTCTGGGTTGGAAGGCATTTTCCTTTAGGATCTGAAATACTTCACTCCATGCTCTTCTTGACTTCATTGTTTGTGCTGAGAAGTCTGCTGTGATTCTGATAGACTTTCCTTTATAGGTGATCTGTCTCTTCTTTCTAGCAACTTTTTTTTATTTAAAGAGAAAAAAAACATGTAAAGGGTAGAGATAATACAGAATTTCAATAAAAAAGATAAACAGTAAGAAATCACTAGTTGATAAATTACATATTGTCCTCTTAGAAATGGTTGTTTAAGTTACAAAATTAAAGCATACAAAATAGATATTCAAACAGTGAGACTGTAAACAGCTATGCATGCATGAGTCTCTGCATGTATTTCTATCCTTTCTATATTAGAGGGAAAAACAAAACCTAGCAAGACAAAACAAAACAAATTCCTATAAAAACATGAAACAAAAAGTTGTATAAAACCATAGCACAAGGTGATCTACGGTGATTACTGTGTTGTCACTTATTATTTTTAATAGAATTGTCTATATCATCAGGCATAATTGAATATAGCAATATAGTTGAATATAGCAGTACATAACAATATTAGTAAAAATAAAACATTGTAGACAGTATAAAACTTCAAAGGCATGTAATAATCAAACCAGAGTGGATATTCTAGTGAATCTTGTTATCTTCAGTGTAGTTGCCTATATACTCAGACTTGATACTATCAATCATAACAGCTTTGAATAGAACCTATCAATACAAAACAGTGATCTAACAAACCAGGTTCGATTACAGTCAGTCATGGTAAAACAGTGTAAGTTATGCAGACCTTTAGATTAAGTTAATAGGAAATTAAGGATGATTACCGTACTGTATTCTGCTTTTTTCAGGATAACTGTCTGTGCCCTCAAATCTAGTACCAGCAGAATGATTGGAACAGAATATAATACATCTAAGCAAAGTGGTGTGAGTAATGTGAGTTTTAAATCCTGGTACACTATTAACAATATAGTGTATCAAAGCCATCTATGTTAGAGATTATAGCCATCCTTCTCTGCCTCATTTCTGCTATGCTATTTTTCTGCCTTTATTTGTCTACTTTTCTCCTTCATTCTATTGTCTGCCCCACTCATTGAGGCCTTTCTGCCACTGTTTCTAAAACTCTGGTATTTTTCCTCTCTCTCTAGAATGTCCTTCAGTATTCTTTGTAGGGTTGGATTGGTGGTCCAATTCCCCCAGTTCCTCTTTGTCATGGAAGCATCTTGTTTCTCCATTAATTTCTAGTGACAGCTTTGCAGGGGACATCAATCTGGGCTGGAAGTTATTTTCTTTCAGGGCTTGGAATACTTCGCTCCAAGCTCTTCTTGATCTGATGGTTTGTGTCAAGAAGTCTGCTGTGATCTTGATGGGATTTCCTTTATAGGTAATCTGTTTCTTTTCTCTGATGGCTTTTAATATTCTGTTTTTATATTGAATTTCTGGTATCTTGATTATTATATGTCTGGGTGTAGCTCTGTTTTGGTTGTAGGTGGCTGGAGTTCTGTATGCCTCACATAACCAAATGTCATTTTCTTTTCCCATGCTTGGGAAGTTTTCCTTAATTATTTCCATGAATAGCCTTTGTAATTTGCCTGTTTGTATTCCTGCTTCTTCGTTCACATTTCTTATTCTTAAATTATAGATTCTCTTGTCGTCTTCTAGCCTTTGTTTGTTACTGCCTGTTTCCTTGTTGTTTTTAAGAGATCTTTCCTTTCATGACCACATATTGCAAACTTGCCTTCAAGTTTTGACAGTCTATCCTTAGTTTCTTTTAAGGAGTTTTGCCAGCTTTCAATGGAATTTTTAATTTCCTGGTAATCTCTTTGAATCTGCTTCATGTATTCTATATTTTCTTTATATTCTTTATCAAATGTTTCTCTCCTTTTTTTTTGTGTTCTTCCTTTCTTCTGTCTGTGTCTTCCCGATAGATGCTTAGCATTTCTTTTGTTAATCTACTTATATCTTGCTTTACCTGATTTAATATTTCAGTTTTGAGCTCGTCTACAAGGTCCCGAAGATATCTCTTAATATCTGTTGAAGCCGTGTCTGATGTTGCATGTTTGTGGCCCTCAGTCTCTTTTGTTTTTCCCTCTCCTGGATCAGTGTTCTCAGTGTTTTGGGTTGGGGGCTTTTTCTTGTTTCTCTCTCTTGTCATGGTTTTGGTTTCTTCCATACAGGTGTAGAGTGGAGGTCTCAGCCCCTTTCCTTGTTGATTATGGTTCTTCTGAAGCATGAGGGATTTCTGCTCTCTTCTATTTGCTCTTGTCACTGAGGTGTAAGCAAGAACTGCATATGCTGGCCCCTCCCCACCAGGCCAGTCAAACTTCAGGGTTAGTGTGTGCTAGGTGCAGGGAATCAATTTGGGATAGCTTATTGGTTCCTGGCCAGGGGCGTGACCCAGTCCAAGCAAATCCCACAAATCTGCTCTGGGAAGGGAGCAACCAACTGAAGTCACTGTTGCCCCTATTTCAAGCTCTTCCTGCCTGATTCCAACCTGCCTCCACTTGGTCGTGCCCTTCCTGTGGGGGGAGTCTTATTCCCAGCACTGACTGTGGATTAATGAAGGTCCCTTTGCTGGCTCCGTTCTCCATTGGGCTCACCAACCCCTGACTTCAGCACAGCTGTGGCTCCTGTGAGTGGCGGCAGGAATGAGTTTGGGCAGCTCTGCTGACCAGTGCAAATTCAGGCCAGTGCAAACAGGTGGGTTGCAGTGAAAGCACTGTGTCTGGTAATTTTAGCTGTTCCAATTGTAGTCCCTAGACTGCATGTTTGATGAGCTTTTTTTTCATTTTAATTTCTTCCTGTGTCAAGAGGAAGCCTCTTGACATCTCCCTCTGTCTGGATCTCTCCAGGATGTTTTATTCTGGCATATGAGTTGTTTCTCCCAGGAGGCTTTGTATTTTGTTGCTCACCGATTGGCTATCTTTAGCTCCTCCCTCCTGTAGCAACTTTTAATATTCTGTTCTTATGTTGGATTTCTGGGATGTTGATTATTATATGCCTGGGTGCAGTTTTATTTTGGTTATGGTTATTTGGGGTTCTATGTGCGTCACTAATCTCTATGTCAGTTTTCATTGTCATATTTGGGGAATTTTTAACTATTATTTCTGTAAATAGCCTCTTGATACCATTTGTGTTGTCACTTTCTTTTTCATTATACCTATCAATCTTATGTTATGTTGTTTTTCTTTGCATCATCTTGCAGCTATTGTTTTGTTATTTCCTGATTCTTTGTTACTTTTAAAAGATCTTTCCTTGCCTGTTCACTAGCTGCAATTTTGTCTTTGAGGTCTGCATTCTATTTTCACTTTTGTTGAGGTGGTTTTGTCAACTTTCACTGGAATTTTTGATTTCCTGTATATCTCTTTGAATCTGCTTCATGCATTCTGTTTGTTTCTTATATTGTTCATTCAGGCTTTCCATCTTTTTGCATTGTTCCTCTAATTTTTTAACTACGTCTTCTTTAGATGTGTTCAGCATTTCTTTCATTACATTTATCACTTCTTCTTTTACCTGGGAGATTATTTCTGCTCTGAGGTCTTTTATAGCTTTCTGGAATTGTTTCTTTACTTCAGTTGTTATATAAGGATTTTCAGATATATGGCTTACATTTTCCTCTATGTCCATGTCTCCTAGGCTTGCTTGGGTTGGGCTGGAAGTTTGAAATTGCATTTTGCTCTTTTGTTTTGTCATTTTCCTATATTTCTGGGTTTCAAGTGATATTCCAAAGCTTCCCTTGTGTGCTGGGAGTCAACTTGCACATTTTTGACTCCTGAGACTGAATGCAGTCTCCTGCTAGCCACTTGGAAGTTTCTGGGCATGGCCCAGTTAGGCCTGTAGGGACCTCCCATGCATCCTCTGGTGATTGGGGATGCTGGGCCTGGTCTTATTGGCTGGGAGTGACATTCCAAAGCTTCCTCCATACCCTGGGAATCAACTTGCACCCCTTCGGCTCCCTGGGCTGAATGCCTTACTAAGATTTTTTTAATGGCCCCCAATAGGGTCTTTTTTATTTCATGAAAAAATAAAACACAATTCACAACAAAATGAGAAAATTTGAATAGTCAATACAGTATGTATTGTTATCTTCAAAGTAGTTACTCAGAGTATAAGATATTGACACAAAAGATTTTCTCTTACAAAGAAGAAAACAACTAGCACAAAAATACAATGAAGTACTACTTTGCCATCAATAAAGATAAATTTGAGGAATTTGTAGATAAATGGCTATACTTGAAAGAATAGCATTAAGTGAAATATGTCAGACTTACAAGCTTAAATGTTGCATGGTTTCTCTTATAAGAGAAATTCAAAGTATATATAAATACAAGTGAAGAGAAAAATGGAAGATAGATTATATGAAAGTGGGGAGAAATTCAGATGGTTCCTCAATATGATCTTATATAGACCATAGTTATGTGAAACAAAAGTATATTCTGCTATTGTTGGATGGAGTAGTCCATAAGTATGAGTTAAATCAAGTTGGCTAATAATGTTTTTCATATTCTCTGTGCCTTCACTAATTTTCTGTCTACTTATTTTATCAATAATTGAGGGAATAAAAATCTTAGACTATCATTATAGAGTTCTCTATTTCTCTTTACAGCTCTTTTAGTTTTTGCTTCATGTGTTTTGAAATTCACTAAATACTTAAGTGTTCATGACTTCTATATCTTCATGATGAATCAAATCTTACATCATTATGAAATTGTCTTTTTTATTTCTGTAAAATTGCCTATGCTGTGAAATCTTTGTCTGATAGTAATACAACTGTTTTTATTTTCTTTTAAATTATATTAGTATAGGATAAGCTTACCTAATTCATGCTTACTACTTTTTTGGGTAATTTTTATATTAAAAATAATGAAACCAAGCAAAATAAAACAATAAAGCCAATCAAAACAAAACAATGTAAGTGACACAGGACTTCAAAACAAGATAATAGAAAATCAACTATAATGTCTCTTTTTGTCTTCAAAATAGCTGCCCATACCTTGAGACATAGTAAAAATCAAACAAAACAGAACAGAATAGAACCAATAAAAATAAAATAACACAATAAAGGACTTCAAAACAAGATAATAGTAAATCCAAAATGGCTACCATAATATTTCTTGTTATCTTTGAAATAGCTGTCCATGATATCAGATATAATAAAATCAAACAAGACAAAACAGAATAAAACTCAACAAAATAAAATAATAAAAATGATACAGGACTTCAAAACAAGATAATAGGAAATTAAGAATGGCTACCACCTTCAGAAAGCGTTCTCCATAGATGCTACATTGCGTGATGTTATCCTCTGAATAGGAGATCAGACTATCAGCTTTAGGCCGTCGGTGAAACATTAAACACTACAAGCATTAAGTTGTATTTTACCTCAATGGCTATCATTGCAGCCTATGTTTCCCTGGATCAGCTGGTCACTTACAGGAGGGGCAGGGACCTTAGCTCTTCTTGCCTCCCAACCCATGTGCCGGGGGCCTGGCATCTGGTTCTCCTCCCAGCAGTCCACATATGGCACTGACTTACAAGGAGGGCTTGGTATCTTGTTGGCTTCTTGTTTTCCTCCCCTGAAGTCCTTGACAGGTGAATGGTGCTGACTCACAGGAAAGGGCTGGCATCTGGTTCTCCCCGCAGTGGCCTGTGCATGGTGCCAACTCACAGGGAAGGCTTGGTTTCTTGTTCTCTTCCTCTGAAGTCTGTGAATGGTGCTGACACATGGGAAAGGGCTGGCATCTTGTTACCCCTCAGCAGCCCACATATGGCTCCCCACACTTATTACTTTTAATCTTCATAAAATTTTTTTGGCAGCACGGAGTGTTGGGTCTTTCTTTTCCTCCATCTCCTTACCTGATAATCACTGCCTTATATTTGTGATATTAGACCATTTACATTCAATATGGTGGTTGATATGATTGCATTTCAAAATCATGTTGCTATTTGTTTTTGTGTATCCTTTCTGTGTTGTTGTTGCCTTTGTTCTCATGTTTTATATTATTGTAGATTAATATTTTAAATTGTATTTTATCTCCTTTGTTGAATTACCAGGTTTGTTTTTAGTTTTTTTTGTTTGTTTGTTCATTGCTTAGGAGTTTGTATTATACATATTGTAGTCTACCTTCACATGATTTTTTTTCTGCCTACAATGTAGGAACTTTACAATATTATATACTCTTCATCTCTCATTCCCTTCCTGACCTTTGAGCTGCTGTTGTCATATGTTTAATTTATATATATGTTAAAATCTCTGTAGTATATAGCTATGATTTTTGTTATCAACAGTCAATTATTTTTAAAAGAGATCTGTTTTTCTTTAAAAAAACCTTTTTGGGGATGTTTTATTTTCAGGGCTCTTTCTTCATTTGCATTATCATTTCATTCTCTTTTAAACACTATTTTATGATATAGGTCAATTATAGTAATGCAAAAGATTTTATGAATGAAAAAAATCACCAGACATAAGGATTAATTATAAGAATGAAACAATCATCAGCAGAACTTCATTGTAAGAAATAATGTGTGTGTATTCAGGTAACTATATGTATGTACATGCATAAATATGTACTATTTATATTCTTATGAATTTTTCCTTTCATTCCTTTGAATTTTTGCTTTAATTTCTACTTGACACCAAAATTACTAAAACTACTAAAATCACCACCCTGTTTACTTACTACTAAAATTACCACCATCCTGTTTATACTTTATTTATACTAGTTTTCTTCTAGACAGCATTTTTGTGGCAAATCTCTTCCCATATGCTTAATTTTAGTCTTTCAAGACCCATGCTATCTCTCTTACAAGCAAGAGCTGCATTTTATTTTGTTTAATCTTCTGTATTAGTCATCTTTCTGTCGCTGAGACCAAATTCTTGGCATACACACTGAAATGACAAATAGTTTATTTTTGCTTGTGGTTTCAGAGGTTTCAGGCCATGATGGGCTGGCTCTAAGGCAGAAACATCATGGCAGGAGGCATGGTGGAGCAGAGCTGCTCAGTGCAGGACAGCTGGGAAGCAGAGTACAGAGTAAGAGAACCAGAGAGGAAGAGGCCCGAGATCAGACACTGTATTGTCCCCAGGGCCACATCTCTGCAACCCACTCAGGCACACCTGAAAGGGAGCTTTACTAATTCTCTGGGGGCTCTCAAGCCTATCAAGTTGACAATTTGTCTTTGAATTAGAAAGCTTAATGTTTACAAAGTTTTGCTCTTAGGCATTGCAAGGAATCAAATAAGAAAGTATAAAAACAAGTTAGTATAACATGGGAGGAAGCACAGATGTACAACTCTTATGAAAAACTGAGTGTGGTGTTGAATGCTTGCAATGCCACCTCTGAAAGCCTGATGTGGGAGCATCGAAACTGGAGCCCAGCCTTGGCAATTTAGGAATTTAGGGAGACCCTCTCTCCAAATAAAAAATAAAGAGGGATGAGGAGGTACTCAGTGATAGAATTGCCTGGCTTCAATCTCCAGTGCTACATGCATACACCCCAAAACAAACAAACAAAACCAAAGTGTCTCTTAACGTAATCTTGGCCACTTAATGGTTTCTGACTTCTTTTATTGATTAGTGGATGGAATTCTGGTGACTTTCACCAAGTCATCTCTCTTCTTGCCATGTAGGTTTGAAAATACAGCAAAGTTATGCCCTTTCTTTCCCAATGTAGGAGATTATATTCAAGGAACTCTCCCATCTCTGCCCCACACAGCAATGTGTCTTCTAAAGAATTTATGCATATTATTTGTTTCAAAAGCTACTTTTAAGCAAAGTCAGTCTCTCTTAAATAACTATTCCAAAATGCATGTAGATTTTCTAGTTGTCTCCATATTCTTTAGTTTATGAGTGCCTTTTCTTTTTAAGATGATCGTATACCAAATTTACTTGGTCAATGTTGGGATGAAATTCTTTTTATTCTAATAGACTATGTACCAAGCAAGGTCATTTATAATAAATACAAGGTAACATGCCTATTACATAAAAATAAAATAATTGTTTTTGTGAAATGAATTGGAAGATGTGGCATAATTAGACAGTGGGCATTTGTATTCTCTTATTATCATTTTAGAGCTGCAAAAAATGGAAGTAATTTATTTCATCTTGGTAATGTTCCTTCTTTCTGGTCCAACAATTTATCAGAAATGTTAATCCCACAAGCCGTAAGTGGAGGGGGTGAGAGGAGAGAGAGAATTTAAAATTAGCCTGGAAATATTGCACAACTCATTAAAAATGTAATCATGCGTAAAATGAGATCAATGAAAATTTATCTAAAAGTGCAAGGAAAAGGCATTTTCTAGTATGATACTGGATTTAATAGACTGGATTTTAATTTAGTCAGTTTGCTACAAAAAATCCCTCTAGGCTAAATAAAACCGTTTTCCCTCCCAGTTATTGTACAGACAGCTAATTTTCAGACCCCTTCCTTCTGATATTCAATCTTATCTCTTGCTGGATACGGGTTTCAGTGTATTGCAGAATTTGTTTTCTTTACATTTTCCATTACTGCTTTCATTTGCATGATAAATGATTAGAAGTAGAAACAGGGAAAAAACCATGCAGAACATTTCTTTATTAATTTTGTTTAAATTAGAGTAACTTTTTTATTCATCACTCCCTCCCTTAACTGCCAATGTATCTGAGAGTTATTTGAATATTTTGTTGTACAGCTAGAGAAATAGGTTATGTACTTTTTGTCTTACACTTTTATCATGTAACATTTTATTTTCTTTCATATGTTTGTACTTTACAATTGGGGTTCCTGACTTGCCCTGCTAATAATATTGATGAATCTTTTTATTTTTTTGGAAAGAGACTCTTGTATTTAAGGCTGAACCTATGGTACAGAGGTTTAAATATGTTAACACTGATGTACGTAAGGGCTTTGAAGACTTATTTTGGTGATGACAAAACCCAATTCTTGAACAATAAATGGGATTTTAAAACTTGAGCTTCCTTTAAGTCACTTGGCTCTTTCTGCTGATTCTTAGTCTGATAATTTAGAAATGTGGAATAATATATCTAATGAAATACATTAATAAAAATCATTTAATGTTACCACCTGCCCGTAGGTTCTAAATTAAAAGAAGATGCTTTATCAGTAAAAATTGGCATGGGCAGAAATTTTTAAAGGTGACTGAATGTTTCCTGTAAAACTCATCTGTAAGAGAAGAGTCATGTACAATCATCTTTGAATCATTCACATAAATAAGTTTTCTTTTTCTACTGCATAAATAGTAAATAGCTAACTGTCTGATATAAAAAAAAAAAAGAAAAATTAAAACAGGGCAGTGAACTGAATGTCTCCTTGATCATCCCTCCGTCCTGTTTCATTCCTAAAAGTAGCTCACTTCTCCTTCCTGATACTGTTGAACAGATATGTACCTGTAGAAATACATTTGTCATAATTTTTAAAAAGTTACTTTAACATAAAACATATCTTATCTTTTAAATTTTTCTGCACTTTGCTTATTTTATATCTTAAGAGATTTTCTATCTTGGTACCTGTAACTCTTTAATTTTAACTGTTGCATGGTATCCCACAGTATGGTGTTCTGCCATCTGGAAGAATCTGTGTCCAGCAATAGGGGACTGGCTAACCACGACAGTCAAAACCT
Source organism: Hydrochoerus hydrochaeris (assembly GCA_004027455.1). NCBI lineage: Eukaryota > Metazoa > Chordata > Mammalia > Rodentia > Hydrochaeridae > Hydrochoerus > Hydrochoerus hydrochaeris. The sequence continues at coordinate 186,118 of PVLA01003471.1, forward strand.
TTGCATTTTTTGTTGTGCACAGTGGAACTGTTCTTTGACGAAGATACTAAGTTCTTTGAGGAAGATACTAAGTGGAAGAGAAGAGTCATAGTACGCATTTAAGTTTTTGCCTAGGTTCTGTTACAAGGCTTTAAAATGGTCTCTTTGTCATTTATTTCTAAATAGTTTGTACATTTTTTTAAAATTAATTTTTCTTCTAAACATAAGAATTATTCTAAGAGATTTTTGACATCTCTAAGTCTATGGACTGTTTTTGTCTATCATTTTGATGATGAATGTAATCGTATTTCACTGTGATTGGTCTATATGGCTTACATGATTTTTGCTTCATGGGAGTCGATGAGATTTTCTTTATTACCTAATACATGATCAGTTTTCTTTCATGACTGTTACTGAGTGTTTGAGAAAAATGTTCTTTATTGAGTTCAGAATTCTGTGTTATATCTATTCGATCCAACTTGTTAATTAGGCTTTTCAAATATTCCGTATTCTTTATATTCATCTATTTTATCTGCACATTTCCTGAAAGCCGTGTTATTAGACTTGCTCCAAAATTCACATATTACATCTCCCTGGAAAATATCCCTTTTTATCCCTTTACTGCATTTGCTTGAAGCTCTGTCTTTTTACCAAATTCTAAGAATCACTTGGTGTATCTTTTCTTGTACAGTTATCTCCATTCTTTCTGTTGCCTTATTTGGGACATGCCCACTAAAAAAATAGCTGGTGAATTTAAATTTCCATTTCTAAGAAAACATTGATTTTTCACCCAGATTTTCATTACCAGTACACTTGGACCTATTCTCATATTATCTTACTTATGTTTTTCTACCCCACTATCTCTTTATTCTGTCCTTTCTACCTATTTTTGGTTGATTGGATTATTTTATTCCATTTTTCCTCCACAGGTAGCTTACAACTGAAATCTCCCATTTCTTTTCTTCTAGTAGTTCCACTTAGTGTTTTAACACCCATGTGAATTGCGCATTTTCCCACATCAGGTAGATTACCTTGCCTCTACCGCCAAGGAAGGTGAAAACCTTGGTTCCTTTTTTCTGTTTTAACTTTCTACCTTCTCAGACTTTAGTTCCAAATTGTTAAAGTTTTTTTTTTCCCCTTTGCAATTGACTTTTACTTAAACTCAATTAGTTTTTCTGGAGTCTTTGTTCACCTTGCATTTTACATGCTCTAGACCTTTGTGTGTGTGTGTGTGTGTGTGTGTGTTTCTCTCTGCAGTTCATTCTTGAGAAATTATTATTTAAATTATATTTTAACAATATGGATGACTTCATGAATTTGCATGTTATCGTTCATTCTAATTTTAGTATAGTGCAGCTACTGGGAGTTTGGGAAATCATTATCATTTGTATGCAGCAAGCTAAATCTTTGCATATCTGAGAGTTGTTTATTTTGAAAAATAGACTTGCTATAGAATTTTAGATTTGAATCTTTTTGTCCTGGAACATTAGTGTTACATAGCTCCATCAGAAATCTGACACCAGCATGAATTTTACTACTTTTATATTATATTATTTTCAGGAACGTTTTAATTTTTATCATAGGTATATCAACATAATTCATAAATAAAAATCATAAAAGCTTCACATAGTATTGCCGCTCTAACCTCTTCTTGCTTCATGCATTTGCTCATTATGCCTTTGCCCATTATTTTATTTTCAGTCTTTGGAGTACATTGATTTAGGTCTGCTGTGTGTACGGCATAGAATTTGGTTTTGCTTTATGAGCCTATTTGAAATCTTTTTCTATTAGTGAGATTTATTGATATTACTGATAATTCAGTCTCAGATGTGTTGTATCATTTTGTTATTCTTAACTTTTATGTGTTTTAATTTAGCAAACATTTTTGTAGCACTGATCTTTTTTTAAAGCAAAACAGAAAAAAGGGTAGCAATAATACAGAATTTCGAAAAAAAAAACAGTAAGAAATCAACTCTAGTTAATATATTACACATTGCTCTCTTGGAAGTAGTTGTTCAAATTACAAAATCAAAGCATAAAAAATGAACAGACAATCAAACAATGACAGTACAAACCATTCCTTTTTTTTTTTGTATTTTTGAGACAGGGTCTCTATGCAGTTCAGACTGGCCTTGAGCTCACTTTGTAGCCTAGGCTAGTCTTGAACTTGCAATGATCCTCCTGCCTCAGCCTCCTGAGTATTGGGATTACAGGTGTGAGCCACCATGCATGGCTCAAAAGATTATATATATATATATTTTTTGGGGGGTACCAGGGATTGAACTCATGACCTTGTGATTCCAAGACAGGTGTTATACCACTGAGCTAAATCCCAGCCTCAAACCATTCCTTTTGATGAACTAACAGCGAATTAGTAGTATGGCTATCTATCTTGCATACTTAAACATACATACAATTATATATGTATACCTACAAGTTATTCTTTCCTTTTGAGCACTTTCTTTTCCTTTTATTATTACAATATTTATTGTACATATTGGATCTTATTACTCTTTCAGTTTTTTATTATTTATTTTTTACACTAGAGAGACAATACAATATTTACAAATGTGAATCTGATTTATTTCACTTATGAGTTTAGTCTCAAGTTGCCTCTATTTACCTATAAAAGCCTCAAGATCATCCTCATAGCTGGGTAATATTCCATTGTGTAAAAATACCACACCTTTTTCATCCATTCTGTAGTTGATGGACATTTTGGTTGTTTCTAAGATTTATCTATTACAAATTGTAGTATTGATCTTATGTTCTTATCTTATTCCTGTTTCTTAAAATAGTTTTAGGTAAGATATTCTGGTTTTCCAGAGGAGACAATGGAGGCACAGATTATATGGCTGGTTGCTGCAGTAACTGAAGAACCAGGACACAAACCTAGTCTGTCTTGGCTCCAAAGTGCCTTCCTCAATTGTGGCTGCTTTGATTTGCCATGATTTCTTTTAAGGTGCACTCCTTTGCGGTGAGTGAGGTGCTCCTCTTAGAACAGGTCTTCACCTTGGATCTATGCATAATTACTGAGAATTCTTGTTTTGCTCTCAAAATTATATCCCACAATCCCAAAGTTTTTGTGGGAAGAGCTATAGCTGGTGCTCTTGAATAACACTGTCTCAGAGCATGAGAACCAGTCCCAAGCAGCCATGAGACTCAAGGAAGTGGTGGACAGATCCAGGATCACACTGAGCACAGGTCCTTCCTCACGGAAATGTGATGCTGGCAGGTGGGTCTCTGCAACTGTGTCAGAAGTAGGGGTGTATAGAATGCTCAGGACAAAAGTGATTTCATCCAAGCTGGACTGCACCTGGCACACTCAGGATGCTAGTGTCAAGGGGGCCCAGATATTAAAGCTCCATGTACCACTGTCATCGTTTTGTTTATTTATTGTACACTGGGAAAACTGGCCAGGGTTATTGAGTGGTTATGGCCCAAGATGGCAGTGTTTATGTCAAGCTGAATCCATACACTAGGGGCCAGCAGGCTGAGAATACATCAAAAAGAGATTCTCTCCTCTGAAGTTTACATTACATTGCCTATTTATAGATTAACCTACTTTCTATAAATAAAAAGGAATATATGAATGAGATCCCTGGGGGCTAGGAAACAACACTAAGAAACTCAGCACTAAGAGCCTGTGGCATCTTGTGGCGTTTCTGCAGGCCATCAACACTGACATTAGCACAAAGCCTCACTGTCCCCTGAGCCATCCCACTGAGCCAGGCATTGTCACTGGCTGTATACTTTGTGGGGCGGTTATTCATTCTTCTGCTTTTAAGGGCAAGGGGAAACAACATTCCAACCTGGACTGCTATCAGGGGTGTAATGAAGTGGAACTCTATGCAATAGTTGAAAAAATTTTTCTTGCTTTTACCATTAGGAAACTTTGCTACAAATGTTTTAATTAATGTGTGTGTGTACACATGCATGCTGATAACTCCCTCCCATTCCACTTTGTTCTTTTTTTTTCACTTTTAGAAGGAAGATTTTGAGATTTTTATACACGGCCTTCAAATCTCAACTTTTATTTCTTCATTTTCGTAGCTGTTCTGATACGTTCTGGGAGAATCCTTTGGCTATAAATCTCGGTTGACTTTTAATTTTCAGTTGTGTCCACTTTGCTGTGAAGCTCATCTGCAGAGCTTTTGATTTCAATGATATGTTTTTCTAATTTCTTTCTCATAGTGCCTTGATCTTGTTTTATGAATAAAACATTCTGAGATATGTGTGCATATTTATACATTTTTCAATAGTTTTACTGAGTTCATATACTATAGTACACTGTAATATAATTCATATAAAATTCACCCCTTTGAAGAACAATTCAATGGTTTTCAGAATAGTTACCAAAGTAGGCAACAATAATCATTATCTTAATTCCAGAATATTCTCATTATTCCTAAAAGAAAGCCTATGCTTTTTAGCAATCATTCCTCACTATCTCTTTTATGCAGTCACTGGAAACCAATGATCTACTTTCTGTCCTATGAATTTGCCTCTTGTGTACATTGCTTATAAATGGGTTAATAGTATGTATTTTTTTGTGAGTGGTCTCTTTCATTTAATATTTTTAAGGTCAACATGTAGCACTTACCAGAATTTAATTTGCTTTTATGGCTAATACTCATTGTATGGATATACAACATTTTGTTACTCATTATTGACATTGTGTACAAGGTTTCAGGTGAATGCACATCCTCATTCACCTTGCATGTATAGCTAGGAGTGAGATTACTGAGTTTTTCTATCTCTTGTATTTGAGGAACTACTATGAAGATAACAATATACTATGTAATAATTATTGATATTTTCTTATTTTATTGTGAAATTTTGTTTTACTTTTCATAAAATGAAAAAAGAAGCAAAAGAGCAGAAGAGATGAGGTCCCCAAATCCCCTTGGACAGCATACCCCATTGATAAAAAGACATGCCATGAGTATCTGCCCTTTGCAGTCTCTATCATCTTGGGGACCAAACCTTTAACACATGGGCCCTTGAAGGACAATGAAGGTACAAACTATATCAATACCCTCTCAAGGCCACCTAAGAAGTACTTTGTTTATTCCTCTTCTCTTCCAACAGTATTCATAAAATGTTCCTTAGAAAAACTATTAAATTCCTCCATGCTCTGAGAATTCCTAGTACCTCAGATAATTTGTGGTACCATAATGTATGGTACCTCGTTTGCATTTTCACTGACTTTGGAAATGTTTTCATTAGGTAATTTGAAGGTAGTTGTGACAAGGCTTTGGAGTTGCCTAGGGTATTAGTAAAGCACAGTTGTGGGTGTATGTCTGTGGGTCTTGGGAGTGTGACCTTGGGTGTTATATCTGGTTTCTGGTCTCTTCCTCTCTGGGCTTCTTCCATGTACACTGTTTCCCAGTCACCATGATGCAAGTAGATTTACTCTATTACATCCTTCTGTCTTGTTGATCCTGCCTTGGACTGGGCCCTCTGAACTGTGAGCTGCATTAAATCTCCCCTCTAAGTAATGGCTATTGAGTATTTTGTACCAGCAATATAAAAGCTGACTGCAATAGTTTTAAATGTACTTTTCTTCTGCTCTTTTGCTTCTTTTTTCATTTAAATTTGTTAAATTTAAATATGTGCCTAGCCTGTGAGAATGTAACAAATGTCTGTTATGTGTTGTAAAGTTTATCCAATACTCACTATATTTATGATAGGAGTTAGAGCAACATGGCTTCTATTTTACATGGGGCTCACTGACTTTAATTTCAGAAATTCATTAAAGTCAGAAATTTAACTTAAAATTTACTAAGTAACACATAAGATAGCATTGTGAAATATTTCATAAAACTAAGTTAACTGATCAACTCTTAAAATCCAGGCCTTGGTGGGCCATGTGTGCCCATTGAATTTGACATTGATGCTATTTCACAGTTGGGCTGTTCCTACAAATCATCTTTAATGTCCCTACTCAGTAACAGCCCTCCCTTCACTCTCCTCATGTGCATCTTAATAACCTCATTTATATCCATTTTGAACTGTCTCTCCCAGTGAGCATTCTTCCAATCTTCCCTTATATAGAAAATCTCCGGATTTCCTCATTTCAATCTTGTTGCACTGTTTTTCCATTTTACTTTTTGTATAGTGATTCCATGATGGGTCTGGGAAAATTGGTATGCAAGCAATTTCCTGATCAGAAATTCTGACATTCCTATTCAACTTTAAACCATGTGATAGACACATTTGTTTCAAGGACACTTGATCATATATCCTTTGCTAATTACATTTCGCACTATGAGATTTTCTCCTTATTTCTATGTATCATTTATTTTTTTTTACCCCACAGAATAAGCACTTTCTTTTAGGTCAGGAGACTCCAATCTCATGCAATGTAATTTCACAAAGAAATATTACTTATAATAATAGTGTCTCTAAAACTTCTGTAATTCCTTGTGGTCACTAGAGTATAATTTTAACTTTAGATAATTTACATACTGTAATAATTCTTGAACAAAATGGATTCCTCTGTTTTTTGGATTGTCTTTTCCATCATTTTATATCCCAGTGATTTTATCTTAATGTCTCATGAAAGATGCTCCAACCCCTGCCTGTGCCCACCTGACCTTTTGGAATCTCAATACCTCAGGTGTGTGTTATGAGAAAAGTAAGAATTGTGCCTTTTACTGTCACTTTTGACTATCAGCATTTGACTTAGGAGTTGGCAAAGTGCTTTGAGATTCTGAAGAACAAGCAAACAGGCATTGATTATTCATATTCATCAGTGTGGAAATTATGTCCCCTTCATTTCCAGTCTGCCCTGTACCCCATATTATCTCCTTCAGTGTTACCCAGGATGGGCTATGTGAGATTTGCCTCCACAGCACTGCCTCCCAGTTTTCCTTGTCACATTGGTCCATCTTGGTCCAGTTGAATTGTGATCTCATGGCTTGTTCAGGTCACAGCTTAAAAGTTCTTTTTCAGTTAAGATTGGCAAGTGATTTCTCAGCTGGAACATTCTTGCTCTCGAGAAGAAGGGAAAAACAAATTATGCCAAATTGTATAATTAGTTAAAGATGAAGTATATTGTCTAGCAGGGAAGAGTTTATTGTCTATACATGGACAGTGTATTGTATTTTCACTCAATTTGGATACTCTTAGAAAACTACAATCACTTCTGTGTTTATCATTATATTTATTTTCCCGTGGAGTCCCTCATATGCTGTGTCATGGGATAACCAGCAAGTAACATATTAAGACTGCAAATAAAGAAAAGGCAGAGATAGAGGAATTTACTTTTAAAAAACAGATGGTTGATTTTTTTCCCTGCTAGCCATAACAATGTAGATGCTCCTATCTATCTAATTCCTTCTAAGAATAATTCTATAAACACATTTTCTTTTATGAGAACACTATTTTCACTTGTTCTCTTAAACTTTAACTGCGTGTATTCTGTAGACACATTTGGTAAATTTTCATGGAATTTTTTGTGATAGAGCAATGTTAATACATGAACATTCTAGAACAAAATGACATATTAGCCACAGTTTGGTTGCAAGCACCAGAAACATAGTTTAAAACAATTTAAGCAAAGAAGAAAAAAAAAAAAGGAAAGGAAAAAGAAGAAGAAAAAAAGACTTGTATTGGGTTACAGGCTTACATACTTGAATCCAGGAGTTTGAATGGCATCATCAGGATTAAACAAATGCTCTTTAATCTTTGCTTTCTTCTATGTGTATGTTCTGCAGGGGCTCCCACTTGTGTTGGAAAGATGACTCCCAGAAGCTCCAGGTTAACAAGACTTTCCAGGGAAAAATAATTTTTAACATGTTTAAAAAGCAGTACATATTAGTAATACAAAATAATGAAATTCATTTTCGTATATTGATACATGCTTATAATATATTTTGAGTATTTTCCTCCCCATTACCCTTCTCTCCCTTTCCTCTGCCTCCCCTTTATCCCATTTCCCATCTCTAAAAGTCTACCTTCTAGCTTCTGGTCATCTTTCCTTTATTTTATTTAAAATTATATGGCTCACATAAGAGAAAACGTGCAATTTAACTTTCTGAGATTGATGTATTTTGCTTGACAAGATGGTCTCTAGTTCCATCCATTTTCCAGCAAGCGATGTGAATTTCTTTTCCTTTATGGCTGAACAATCTGCTATTGTGTATATACCGTACACCACAGTTTCCTTATCCATTCATCTATTGACAACAGTCTAAGTGATTCTAACTATTGTGCTATTGTAATCATGAATATGCGTGAATTATTATAGTATGCTGTCTTTAGCTCTTTCAGGAATATATACAAAGGAGGGATACAAGTGGATCAAATAGTATTTCTACTTTTAGCTTTCCGAGGAGTTCCCTCCTGGGTTCCACAGTGGCTGTACTAATTTTCATTTCCACCCGCAGTGCAGGAGGATTTCTTTCCCCTGCAGCCTCTCCTTCCATCCACTCCTTGCTTTTTGTATTCCTGAAGACAGCTGCTCTGATCAGGATGAGCCAATCTTCAGGTAGTGTTGATTTGCATTTCCCTCATGGTTAAAGTTGTTGAACATTTTTCCACACTCATTTGTACTTCTTTTGAGCAGTAGCTGTTCAATTCATCTGCCCACTTATTGGATTATTTTTTGATGTTAATTGTTTTGAGTTTATTATATGGAAATAATTCTCATTTAGTGTTAAAGGAGAAACGAATAGTTGCATGCTGAGTCTTGAAACTTTACTTACTGGCTTAATTGTGATGGGTGAATCTTTCCATTTATGTTTCAGTAAATCTTTCCATTTATGTTTCAGTAGAAAGCTCTTTTAGGCAGAGAACTTTACTCTCCTGTAATTGTTTGTATTTCTTAGAAGCAAATTTTGTGCTTCCTCCTATTTGACTTTGAACTGAAGAAGGCAAGCCCATTACAGAGAGGGGAAGTACTGGCATTTGCAAATTGAGCTTCCAGGAGCTGTACTTACAGTTCATCTGTGCATGTAATTTCCTCATAATAGTATCTTGACACACAAACTGAACTGAAGTAGATTCTTGTGGATTTGGAGGTTGATTTTCATTTAGCGAGAAGGAAATAAAAGAGATAGGAAGATCACTTCGTACTCACCCTGTATTTTTCTCCCATTAGCAGCAGGAGCTGGTAATTTTTATTGCTGGTGTTCAGCTGGTGTATGTAAAAGTCTGACTTCTGGAAACAAGGAAGTGTTTCTGATCATTAGGCAGCAATTGCTGTGCTACTTTTGAAGGAGGAAATTTTCAGGTACACGAGGCTGCAATCCTGCCCATAAAATAGAAGCAGGGAATCAAACTGTTAGAGGTGAGAGGGATGTTCCTACCTGCCACTGATACAAGAAACAAAGAGACTTAGTGAAGGATTGTTTTGATCAACGTGTATGGTAGATGGAAAAACATGGTGCTATAGTTTGGACCCTACATGTACCTCCACACCCCATCTGCTGATGGCTTGGTCACTACCATGTGGTGGTAGAATCATTAGGAGATGGAGCCTAGTAGAAGGAAGTTAGGACATTAGGGATTCAACTTTGAAGGGTACATTGTCATCCTGGATCCTCCTGGTTTCTCTTTCACTTCCTGACTCTGTGCTACATGTTACCACCATGACACATTGTGTGGCAACAGGGCCAAACAACCATTGACCAAAGCCTCTGACACCACAAGTCAAAATAAACCTTTTTCCTTTTAAGTTGATTGTCTCAGGTACTTTCTCACAGTAATGGAAAGCTGTCTAACACACAACCTTTGGAGTCAGACCATTGCGTCATTGCTAGTTCTTTCACTAACTATGCAAGTTTAGGTCACTTAGCATTCAAGTGCTTCTTATATTAAAATGTATAGTGCAGTATTACCAGTAATAAGTTAGATGAAGTGCCTGACACATAGCATGTGCTCGATAACTTATACCAGGCATCCTCCTGGCTAGGTGATACTTGGCTTCCCTTCAGGTAAGATGACTTCATTCTCATCTTGAAGGGACTTTGTGAGTCTTTACTTTATAGGACCTAGAACAGTGTCATTGACTAGTGTCAATAGTCCCTTAATAATTCACTGATTTGAGTTTTTGGAGACTGTTTTTTGTCCATGAAGAGAAGGGCATGCTAATATTTGCTTGGAAATATTAGGTAGGTGCTTTGTATTTATATATTAAACTATAGGAGATGTAAAATAATTTTCTCTGTACTTTAATAGTCCTTTGTGGAACATCAAATGTAAATATCTTTGCTCACCTAGTAGCAATGATATAGAGGAAATAAATGTCACTTCCAACCTGCTGGATGTCAGATATGCCAAGTTTCTGTGCCCCATAATAGAAAAATGAATTCTAAGGAACAATGGAGTTTACAAGTAGGAAGTACTTATGGAGAGAGATAGCTCCTGAGAGGTAAGAGGGGAACTGACCAGGGGGTTGCCATGAACCCGGCCTTACAGAGGAAGTTTCATAGAACACAATCACTAGGTAGGGACAATATGTGATCGAACTATGTTCAACCAAGCTTAGCTGCCTATGAGAGCAAGATACACAGAGGAAGAAAAAAGTTAACTGCTGGCCCTGTTTCATCACTTTTACGGAAGTTAAATTCTTTTGTTGTAATGCACGCCTGATTGTACAAGCATTTATTGAGGCAGTTAGGGTTTGTAGGAGAAAGAGACAGTTGAAGAAAGAACAAATGAATCTAACGTAAATCAAACCCTTGGCCCTTTTATAGGCACTACAAAGCCTTAAGTGTGTGTTCTTAATGGTAATTTTTACAAAACTCCAATAGGAAGCTTTGACAGTGATTGTTTCTACAGGGAGATGGGTTTTTCCTTTCACATGCTAATCACCTGCTCCTGGTGATATTTCTCTCCTTGACTGCAGTCATGAAATTGAATAATTTATGGAATGAATTTTGTTGTAAATTTATTGTGTCACAAGCAGGTTGTAATTTAGCTAACTGTTCACTTAAGTTATTAAGCTAAAAAAATGTGGTTGATAGGATAGTGCATTTGGAGCCCTCCCCCCAGCAAGTTCACATCTTATATATTTTCAAAACAGAGTACTTGCCTAATTTTTATTCAGCATCTGATAGGAGAGAAGGGAGCACACATTAACATAAGTGGAATTGCATTTGCACTGTTGTTGAATTTTGAAAGTTGCAAACAAATTATAGAAGATTTTATAGAGACAGAAGTAGCATTAAGCCCACAGTGCTGTAGTGCTGCCACCATTGTCTTCTGAGTAATTGTCCCCAGCTTGCGGATGACGAATGAGAGTTGGCAGTGAAAAGGTGAAGATACCCATGGGAGGGAAAGAAGCCACATTAATTCCTTTAAATGTTGCTTCAACTTTGAGGTTGAGGTAGTAGCGAGTGATCACACCCCCACATCTCACCCAATCCAAATAGACTTACCAGCAGAATAGGAGGGAAGAAAAATTCTTTAAAGATCTCTCGCTGGGGGTATGTGATTGCCCTCCATCTGCATTCACCGAGTGCTCAGGGCTCCCGGTTAATGGCCATTCTGCTGCGATAAGAGGCAACATTTGGCTGCGGTAGAAACCTTTGCTTCGTTATGAGCCCCCAAAGCTTCAGCATTCAGCAAACATGCATTTAAAGTTTCCTGTTATTTACATTGAAATTTTTCTATTGACCTTGCCAGTGTGAATGAATTTCAAACAAGTCATTTCTTTCTCTGGATGGATTATTTCCCCAGGATCTTGGTAGGGGATACTTTTAATTCCTCTAGGAGTCCCCTCTATTCTTGTTAGCACCCTGAGGATTTGCTTTCTGTTCTCTACCATGTTGCCTGATGCGTGTCCTCCACCTCCCCCATCCCCACCCTGGGTGTTCCAACCCTGGCATAGGGGACGCTGGGTAATAGCCACTCTTCTGCAGCAGAGACACTTGTTAGGCCTTCAGGATCGACATTTTCACCATCTGTTACATAGCATCTAGAAATGTGATGGGAAAGCAAGTTGTAATTAACTAAAAAAATGGGTGTGATTTTGTGCATTAGCCCATTTAGAATTGGGAGAAGAAGCCTTCCAACTGCCATGAAAGGAAATGCAGCTTGACTCTTACTTATTTTTTTAGTTAATAGGCTTTATTTTCTGGAGCCTTTTGGGGCTGACAAAGGGAAAACACAGAGTTCCCATATACTCCCTCCTCCCCTCTCTCCTGCCCCTCTCCCCTATTAACATCTTACAAGTGCATTTGGTCCACTTATTACAATTGATGGGACGATGTTGACACATGAATTAAGTGAAGCTGGTAGTTTATGTTAGCGTTTACTCTTGGCGATCATGTTAATCAGCTTTTCATTGCTACCGTGAAATAATGAAGGCGGGATAGTTTATAAAGAAAGTAAGTTCATTTAGCTTATCGTTCTAGTGGTTGGAAGGATAGACAGCGTGGATTCAAACAAGGACCCCTCTTTCCTGCTGCACCCCATCGTGGCCTAACCATGTTTGTGCTTGTGTGACTTCTCTCCCTGTCCTTATAAAACCACCAGGATTCAGGCGTGAGGGCATCACCCCAATGAGTACTCACTAATCACTTTCGAAAGGTAGATTGTGTCCACCTGCTTAATAACACTAATGTAAGACTAAGCTCCTAAGAGTCGAGGGCAAGGGGTCAAACTACAATATATTCAAACCACAGCAGAGCTGTATATTCTAAAGGTTTCAACAGACTCACTGGGAATGGTGGTGCATGCCTGTGATCCCAGTGTTCTGGGAGGCTGAGGCAGGAGGATTGCGAGTTTGAGCCCAGCCTGAGTGAATTGGTGAGGCCCGAATAAAAATAAAGTAAAATAAAATAGACTAGGAATATAACTCGGTGCAAAGGCCCTGGGTTCAACACTTGGTCCGGGGTGCAGGGGCTTGGTGTGTGTCCACCACTGTAGTCTCGCACAGACAGCTTCACTGCCCTGTGCCCAGCTCCTCGTCCCTGTCCTCCCCGAATCTCTGAGAAGTACTGATTGTTTTATTGTCTCGGTAACCGTTTTGTCTTTTTCAGATAATAATACAGTTGGAATCTTAAGCTAGGAAGCCTTTTCAGATCGGTTTCTTTCACTTAGCATTGTATATTATGCATTTAGGCATTTAAGATTCTTCCGTATTTGTGCCTTGATAGCTCATTTCATTTTTAATGTGGAATTATCAGCTTGTGCTTCCTAACTGGTTGCTGACATTGTGTTGTATTGAGGAGGAAAAATAATTTTCTTTCTAAAATTTGTTAAACCAGATTCTCAGGATGGGGAGATCTTGAAAATAAGGGGGTGTATTGGTCATTGCAGATGCTAGGCAGTCCCAGACCCTAGCGGCAAGGTTTGGTGGAGTCTGGGACAATGTCCCCGTGATCCAAAAGGCG
>PVLA01003471.1:199542-211598 GCA_004027455.1 Hydrochoerus hydrochaeris
GCTTTGTTTCTGTGGGTTCGGAAATATGGAGGTGCCTTTATGTGTGTTTGTGTTTGTGTTTGTGTGTGTGTGTGTGTGTGTGTGTGAGAGAGAGAGAGAGAGAGAGAGAGAGAGAGAGAGAGAGAGAGACAGATAGACAGACAGACAGACACTGTACTGGGGATTGAACCCAGAGCCTTTGCAAAGAGCTACATCCCTGGTGCGCGAAGGGTTTTATGGGGCAGGAGGGAGGTCTGGAGGCTGCAGGTGGCGGCAGGTGGGGAGGTTTTGTCAATGTGGATGTGTATCTTATTTTTGACCTTCTGTGCTTGTTACTAAGGTCAACATCTTAACTATTTCTCTGAGGCCTCTCTATTAGAGTTTCGAATGCCAAGTAGATGGGAAAGATGCTAAAAGAGGAGAGAAGGAAAGCACGGGTAATCCCATGAAGGACAGCTTCCAGAAGGGCTGCCCTGTTGTGGGATCACAAGAGGCAGGAGGAGGGAAGATTTAGGGTAGGGTGGACTTTTAAGGAGAAGCAATTGCTGCTGGAGGCTGTAAGCAGGACAGAGTGGTGCTCAGCTGCTTGGGATGGGATTTGGGTCAAGGTTTTAACATACATTCAGGAATGTAAAGCATTATTGTTAACTGATTAACACCCACTTCGTCCCCAGCAGTCTGTGAGGCTCTGCATTTCCTGGAAACTGAGGTACTCAAAAGGTTGGAGACTTTGAGGCTTCCATCCATTCAGGGGTCTGGAATTGGACATTGCAAGAGCTGGCAACTGGGTCCCTGCAAACTCTGGAAATTCTTTAGTTACTCTTCTGTTGGTATCTTCAGACCTAAAGGGAGATAAGATACAGTGGATAAATTTAAGGCTAATAAATATTGTAATACAGATACTCCTTAAAGATTATCACTCCTACAATTATAGACTGAAGCAGGATCTGATCCAAAATGTTAAAATAACAAGAGAGACAAAGAATTGAGTTGCCTTGTCTCCTTTCTACCTCTCCTTAATTCTTCTATCCTACCTCAGGCAAGCCTGGCATCTTATTTTTTTCCCCCTACCACTGATAATCTAATAAAGTTAAATCACCGGCATAATGTACAAAATAATGAGACCGATGGGATAATACACATGGGAAAATTGGGCTCACTGATTTGATCATGTTTTACATATTCCTGTTAGCATTTTCTCTTGGACGATTATAAGTGGTGTTCAATGTCTTGTCTGTTGCTCTGTAAGAAAAAAGAGAGTTGTTACACTGTAGATATGTGGTAATCCGAATCAATCCAAGGGGATTATAATTATAGATGTCAACACCTGATAAGTGTCAATCACATATTCAGTCCACTTATAGTTTTGGAACACATGCTGGGGATAGGGTACTGCTGGGGGATCTGAGGAAGTTCCTTCAGTGAAGAGACAAGGACCTCGGCTTGACCTGGGCAGGTTTTTGATATCTTGGTGCAGAAAAACAGTGCTGTTCTGCTCTCTACTGGGAAAGGATATTGGAGGCTGTGTGTATGGAACTGCTTTGGATGCAGGCCCATGCCCCTTTCTGCATGGCTGCATACTAATCTCCAGCGCGTACTTTCTTTATAATGAACTATCTCCAAAAATAATCAGTTTTCAGTGGGTTCTGTGAGTTCTTACAGCAACTTGCTCAGCATAAGAGTAGTCTTGGGGACCTGTAAATTTGCAGTCAAAAGTGAGTATCATCTTGGGGACTCCCTAACTCTGCAGATCCATTGGAGGTCAATGAAGGGAAGAACAATGTTTGATTTCTGCATCAGGAATAGCTTCCTTAGAGCGCTACTGTTGTGGGGAAAGAAGAGGAGGTGGTGACAAGTGACTAGATAAGAAACAAGATTTATTGATGAATTGCCTGTCATTTCCTGGCAGACAGGTATCTATGACTAGAAGGTAAGCCACACTGTTAAATACTAACAAGTTTTAGGTTGTGTTACAGAATGACTTTCTGAAAAATTTAGAAAATTCTTCTGGAGGTTTTCTGAAAAATCTAGAAAATTCTTCTGGAGGTATATAATTTAGAAATGTATGGCTGAGGCAAATCAGAGACTACTTGTGTTTTAAATGTTGGTCCTGCATTTAGAAGCCAGTACTTCCTCTAAGATATTTTGTCATAGTGTTATGCTTTGTGCCCAGAACATGCAAGAATTTCATGAAACTTTATTTTAATCTTTTGTATTGGATATAAAGATGGATGCTAATTTGGAGGAAATATGCTCAGTGCCCAGCTGTAAAATGGCATGTATAATATACTAGGTGCATATTGGCAGATGAACGGATAAGTAAGTGGCATTTGAGCCTTAGATTGTCTTTCTAAAACCAAGCATAGGAAGAACTCACAGGAATTTGATTAAGTTCTCAGGAAAACAGTTTTCTTTCTGATAGTCTGTCCTCTGAATGAAAGTCTAAATTTTGGCTCATTTGAAAAGATCCTGATTGATTAATACCAATAGCTTTGTTAATCTAAGTCTATTGCCTTTTTAAAAAATAGAGACAATATTTGGCTGACTTAGTTGGCCTGCAATGAATTCTGCTGAGTACCACCAAGTAGGCGGCGAACCAGCAACTCAAAAGCAAATTATGAAAAGCAAAGAAGATATCACCCTTAGCCTTGCCAACTTCACGTTTGGAGTGACACAGCCTTAGGAAGCAGGGAGGTAGAGGGAATGAGACTCAGTTTCTATTGGACAAGACCTTTCTTGGGGCGTCAAGACCAGTGTGGCGCGTGAGGATGAAAGAGACAATGGGAAGCAAATGTGCTCGAGTTACCTTGTATCCCTGTGGGACTCACTTCCTGTATTGAATAGATAAACAGGATCAGGCATTCAAGGGAATAGACAACCAGTTCTTTTCTAGTTAAGGACATAAATTTCATACTATTTCTTATGAGCAGAGAAAAATTCTTCCTGAAATTTCTCCATGGATCTTTGATTTTCTGCCCATGTCATTCTTACCATTTCTCAGTGTTAGTCTTTCTTTCTTTCTTTCTTTCTTTCTTTCTTTCTTTCTTTCTTTCTTTCTTTCTTTCTTTCTTTCTTTCTTTCTTTTGTACCCAGGACTACTTTGCTCTATCTGGCTCTGGGCCCTGGGACTCCATTATCCATGTGAAGCCTTCCCACTCAGGTTCTTCAGGGGCCATAGTGAAAAGTAAAACAGTGAACTTGCCTCCAATAGCTTTTAGCATATCGGGAGGTATGGCAAAGCCTTACCACATCAAAGAGGTGGGTGTAAAGTTAAACCCAGAGTGCTCTCCTGGGAGGAAACTGAAGTCACATCTCCTGGGAGGAGGAGCTGGGGTGTGGGGAGAGGCTGAGGTAGGCGGCCGGTTGCAGTCCCTTATACTGGCCTCTGCAGCATACTGTAACATTCTTAGACATTTTCTCTACTGGTTGTGTTACTTTCTAGCTTGAACTTAGCCATGGTGGGAGACTTTAGACCACAGAAATTGGCAAACACTACAACTGTGGGCTCCCTCCACTCAAGACTGGTTGCTGGACATTGGCCTGTGCCTTGTGGATATGGGGAAACTGTGGTACTGAGAAGAACTTGGGATGGCAAAGGGATAATTATCTTGGCCAAGCTTAGACAGGAAGGTGATGAAGGACGTGTGTGCATGCATATGTGCATGTGTGCGTGTGTGTGTGTGTGCGTGTGTGTGTTTAGGATGATGTAAAAGTCAGCATAATTGGAGGTGGGAGAAACCAGCAAGCATTCAGATTAAGAATGGGGCTGGAAGATAGGCTAGGGACTTCTCATTTGTTTTTTGAGATGGGGTCTTGCTGTATAGTCAGGCTGGCCGCAAAGTTGCGAGTCTCTCGCCTGTCTCCTACATGCTGGGTTACAGGTGTGCACTACCATGCCTGGCTCAGATTTAGAGTCTTGGATATCACACTATTCAGCTTAAATACCTGGCTAACTAACTTCTTATATGCCAGCTGATGGACAGTAGGGAGCTATGGAAAGTTATGGAACATGAGCATAAAGTGGTCACAGAAGATGTTCTAATCTACCATCCAAGGTCAAATTTTAGAGTCCTCCAGGTACAGTCACTTTCCAAGTCTCCTGCTCCTATGTTCACAATTGCTATTTATTTCATCCTTCATTTCCATTTCCTGTGGGAATGGAAATGGTTACAAGAATGAGATTCCTATCTCTAGGAGGCCTTTTCCATATCAAGATTGCATTTCTGTCACTTGTAGAGGTATGAAAGGTGAAATGAACCTAATTTATTGTTTCCCTTAAATGATCAGCCAGTTGCTCCAATGCACTGATGAGTTCATCCTTTCCTGGATGATTTTAAAGGTCAGGACCCATACAGATCACAAAGAGCCAGGCTGAGCTCCTCTCACTGTCTGGGCTCTGGCCAAGGAGTTCTATAATGATGCAAGGCCCTATCTTTTTCTGGAGCTTCCTGAGATGCCATATTAATTGATTTGCATTCACCTGGAATCAAACCATGAGCAAGTATTGGAGAAGTGAAAAAGGAAAGGAGATCAGTTGATAAATCATCTTTAGGATGCAAGTTACCATGGTAAGTAGAGTTTTGACTTTAATCTGGGCAATGAAAAATACAATAACTACTACTTACATGGTGCTTGTTACACACAAGGAACTCTGTGTAACTCTACAAGCTTGAACTTCTTTGTCCTCTACAATAACTATATAATGGCTCCATTTTACAGATGAGAGAACTGAGGCAGAGAATGATGAAATCTGAGTCCAAGGTCAGAGACCCTGTGAGTGTTGGACCCAGAAATCTACAGGACTTTCACAGACTGTAAGACTGATCACCCAGGGGGAAACATCCTTTCAAATGAGAGGCTATAAATAAAAATCTAGGGGGGATGGACGTGAGCAAAATAAAGCAAGCACACATACTGAATCCCTCCAGAATGTCAAACTTGGGGAGAGACAGGGCAAGGGTGGTGAACATGATGGAAATATGTTATGTGCATGCACGAATCTGCCAAGATAAAACCCACTAAGCTGTATAAGCAATAAAAAAGAGTGAAAAAAGAAAAGAAGAAGGACTTTTGATATCACATCATAGTCAAAATTAATGCAAAGTGTTACTTTTGTCCTTCAGTAGTTAAATGTTTGTGAAAAGCTAAGCATGCCCTTTAAATGTGCTATTCTAGTTTGAAATAGAGTGGGTAATAATTTCCAAATGAAATCTATTTTTAAAAATACTGTTTGAAATAGAATAGCTACTTCAATGATATTAAAATGGATTTGCTCAAATGTGTGTTTGATACAAAATGGAGAACACAAAAAAAAATCTTGATTTTGTGACATTGGTTTATATATTGGAAATATTGCTTTCCCTCATTACTGCATATTAAAATTTGTAGTGGAGAAAAATTCCTTTTTAAAATTAAAAATATTGTTTGGATTGCAATGTTGGGAGATTATGTTTAATTTGTAGCTCGCATTTCATGGCTCATACAACCTATGGATTGTAACCGGCATCTGTTCACCCAAGGATACGTGTTAATAACTTTTAAACCGGAGACGAAAGATAAAGAGAGCACCCTATGCTTTGGGTGACCATTTAAGTCTCTGTCTGTATTTATAAAACAATCTGTTCAGTTTCCTGCTCCACTTTATGTTTTCCAAAGCTCTGTTGCTTATTAAAAGAATTAATTGCTTCAAGGTATTACTTTCAAAAGGGTTATAAATAAATTACCTTAAAAAGTATACCTCGGTTTGCACACTAATAGCAAGAAGATAGTGTTTCTAGCACATGTATCTGTTTTCAAACTAGAGCATAGTTGAGTGTGATTTAAACTACACGCTAAGGTATTTTTATCACTCATGATTTTAAAGCAATGTTAGTAATCTACTCCTGTACATTAGCTATTTAGTCTTGTGGAAAGTTATGTAAAGACAGGGAATTTTAAGAGATTTGCAAGAGTTGTTGATTAGAAAAGTATGATGAACCAATGTAGCACCAAACATTATATATCGTAACTAAAAACCGTGAGCATAATCTTTTTGTGCTAGCACACTAAGCACAGGACTTTGCACATGATACCAGCAAATAAAAGCATCCAACCAATTGAAGGCTTTAATAGAAAAAAGAATGACCTCTCCCTAAAAGAGTGCCGCTAGACTGCCTTTGGAGTGGAGCTGAAATGGCAGCTTCCTGTATCTCTAGCTTGGTCTGCCCTAGAGATTTTGGACTTGTCAACCTCTCTCTTTCTGTCTCTGTCTCTGTCTCTTTTTCTTACCCTCTGTCTCTGTCTGTCTTTCTTTGTCTCTCTTGGATATGTTGCTTTGGGTAACTCTTTTTAAAATATTTTTTTTTATTTTAAGAGAAAAAAAAACAGGAAAAAGGTAGAAATATTACAGAATTTCAAGAAAAGAAGATAAACAGTAAGAAATCACTAGTTGATAAATTACATATTGTTCTTTTAGAAATAGTTATTCAGGTTACAGAATTAAAGCACACAAAGTGGACACTAAAGCAGTGAGAGTACAAACAGATCTGTTCAACAATCCAACAAGAACCTAGAAATATGGTCATCAATCCCACACACCTAAACATACATGCAGCTATATCTTTTATAGCGCTTCCTATTTCCTCTTTTTTAAAAATAGCAATTATACATTTTTAAAATTTTATTTAAAGAGAAGAAAAAAAACAAAACAGTAAAAAAGGTAGCAGCAATACAGAATTCTAAAAGAAAGAAAGAAAAAGAATGAGAAAAAGCCCCACTAAGAAATCAGTAATTTATAAATTATGTACTGTCATCCTGGATGTAGTTATTCAAGTTACAAAGTTAAAGGGTACATAGTAAATATTCAAACAGTCAGACTAGAAACAGCTCTGCTCAAAGATCTGACAAAGATTCAGAAATATGGTCATCTATTTTACATACTCAAACATACATACAGTTATATCCCATAGAGCACTTTCTTTTCCTCTCTTTTTTTACAGTAGCAATTACACATTTTGGTTTTATTATTCTTGTAGTTCTTATTTACTTTTTACACTAGAGACACAATATGATATTTATAAATATGATTCTTATTTATTTCACTAATGAGGATAGTCTCAAGTTGTCTCTATTTGCCTATGAAGGTCTCAAGATCATCCTTTTTTATAGCTGAGTAATATTCCATTGTATAAAAATGCCACATCTTTTTCATCCACTCTGCAGTTGATGGGCATCTTGGTTGTTTCCAGGATTTAGCTATCACAAATTGTGCAGCTATGAACATGGGTGCACATATATCACTGTGATGAACTTTCCAGTTCTTTGGGGAAAATACCCAGGAGGGGGATAGCTGGATTGAATGGGGCTTCCAATCCTAGTCTTCTGAGAATTCTCCATATGGATTTCCATAATGGTTGCACCAGTCTACATTCTCACCCACAGTGGAGCAGTGTTCCTTTTCCCCCTGCAGCCTCGCCAACATTTGTTATTAGTTGATTTCTTGATGGCAGCTATTCTTTCCGGAGTAAGGTGGAATCTCAATGCTGCTTTAACTTGCATTTCTCGAATGACCAGTGATGGTGAACATTTCTTCATGTATTTATTTGCCATTTGTATATCTTTCTCTGAGAACTGTGTGTTCATCTCAGATGCCCATTTGTGGAGAGGATCTTTGAATTTGGGGGGCTTGATGTTTTTCAATTCTTTATATGTTCTGGACACAAGTCCTTTGTCTGAGGAGTTGCTGGTTAAAATTCTTTCCCACTCTGTGGGTTTTCTTTTCACTCTGTTGGTGATTTCCTTTGAAGTGCAGAAACTTTTCAATAATGTGAGATCCCATTTGTTGATTCTTTGAAGTGTTTCCTGTGCAGTTTGCATTTGGTTCATGAATTCTCTGCCTACCCCTATGTCTCCAAGACTTCTACCTACCTTGTCTTCCAGTAGATTTAGTGTTTCTGTTTTAATATTGAAGTCTTTGATCCATTTAGACTTTAGTTTTGTGCATGGTGATATGCATAGATCTAGTTTCAGTCTTCGGCATATAGAGAGCCAATTTTTCCAACACCATTTATTAAAGAGACTATCCTTCTTGCAGTGGACATATTTAGCCCCTTTGTCAAATATCAGGTGACTGAGTGTCTTTGTAGTTGTGCTTGCATCTTCTAATCTGTTCCATTGATCCTCAGATCTATTTCTTTGCCAGTACCAAGCTGATTTTATCACTATGGATTTATAGTACTGTTTCAAGTCAGGAATTGAGATGCTCCTGCCTTGCTTTTGTTGTCTAGAATTGCCTTTGCTATTCTAGGTTTCTTCTATTTCCAAATGAATTTTAGTAGTGTTTTCTCTAGATCTGTGAGGTATGTCAATGGTATTTTGATTGGGATTGTGTTAAAGCTGTATAACAGTTTTGGGAGTATAGCCATTTTCAAATGTTGGTTCTTCCTAACCAAGAGCAAGGAATATCCTTCTGTTTTCTAATATCCCCTTCAATCTCCTTTTTCAGTGTAGTATAATTTTCAGCATATAGGTCTCTTACATTTTTACTTAGGTTGATTCCTAAGTATTTCATTTTTTTACATGTTATTGTAAAGGGTGATATTTCCATAATTTTTCTCTCCTAGTGAGTTTTTTGTTTGTGTACAGGAATGCTATTGATTTTTGAGCATTGACTTTGTATCCAGCTACACTGCTGAACTTGTTTATTACCTCTAGCAGTCTTTTAATGGAGTTTTTTGGGTCTTCTATATAGAGTATCATGTCATCTGCAAATAGTGATAATTTAACTTCTTCCTTTCCTATCTTTACTCCTTTTATTTCTCTTTCTTGTCTGATTGCCCTGGCCAGTATTTCCAGAACTATGTTGAAAAGGAGTGGTGAGAGTGGACATCCTTGTCTTGTTCCTGATTTTAAAGTGAAAGCTTTCAGTTTTTGTCCATTTAGTATAATGTTGGCTGTTGGTTTGTCATAGATGGTCTTTATAAAGTTGAGGTAGATGCCATGTATTCCGAGTTTCTGAAGAGTTTTTATCATGAACATGTGTTGGACTTTGTCAAAAGCTTTTTCTGCATCTATTGAGATGACAATGTGGTTTTTGTTTTTGGCTCTGTTGATGTGGTGTATTACATTTATTGATTTGCATATGTTAAACCATCCCTGCATTCCTGGAATGAACTCCACTTGGTCATGATGTATAATCTTCTTGATGATTTGCTGCATTCTATTTGCCAGTATTTTGTTGAGAATCTTTGCATCAATGTTCATTAGTGAGACTGGCCTATAGTTCTCTTTTTTGGTTGGATCTTTCTCTGGCTTTGGTATCAGAGTAATACTTGCTTCCAGGAATGATTTAGGGAGGATTGCTTTTTTGTCAATTTCATTGAAGAGTTTAAGGAGTACTGGCATCAAATCTTCTCTAAATATCTTGTAGAATTCAGCTGTGATTCCATCCAGACCTGGGCTTTTCTTTGTTGGTAAGTTTTGAATTACATTTTCAATTTCAATAGCTGATATTGGGTTGTTCAAAATTGCTATATATTCTTGGTTGAGCTTTGGTAGTTCATATGTTTCTAGAAATCTGTCCATTTCCTCTGTGTTTTCCACTCTATGTGAGTAGAGATTTTCAAAATAGGTATTCATGATCTTTTGAATTTCCATGGGATCTGTAGTAATTTCTCCCTTTTCAGTTCTTATTGCATGAATTTGTGTTTTTTCTTTCTTTCTTTCTCTTGATAAGGTTAGCTAGGGGTTTGTCAATTTTGTTGATTCTCTCAAAAAACCAGCTTTTTGATTCATTCATTCTTTGTATTTTTTTTTTTTTAGTTTCAATTGCATTGATTTCTGCTCTAATCTTTACAATTTTCTCTCTTCTAGGAGCTTTGGGTTTAACTTGCTCTTCTTTTTCTAGATGCTTGAGATGGAGCATTAAGTTGTTTATTTGTGCTTATTCTGTTTTCTTGATATGGCAGTTTATTGCTATATATTTCCCTCTTAAGACTGCTTTCAATGCATTCCACAGATTACAGTGTGTTGTTTCTATATTTTCATTGAATTATAGGTATTGCTTTATTTCTTCTTTAATTTCATCTGTAGCCCACTGATTGTTCACAAGGCTGTTATTTAATTTCCATGTATTTATGTAGGTTTTACAATTTCTTTTGCCATTAATTTCCAATTTCAGTGCACTATGGTCAGATATTATGCATGGTATGATTTCAATACCTTTGCATTTACTTATGAATGTTTTATGGGATAATATATGGTCTATTTTGGAGAATGTCCCATGTGCAGCTGAGAAGAATGTGTATTCTAATGTGGTTGGGTGGAATACTCTGTAAACATCTACTAAGTCCAATTGCTCACAGGTATGATTCAGTTCTGATTTATTTCTTTGCTGACTTTTTGTCTACTTGATCTATCTCTTTGTGACAATGGGCTGTTAAGATCTGTTATAATTGTGTTCTTGTGTATTTGGTTTTTCATGTCCATTAGTATCTGTCTTATATAGTTGGGTGCTCCTGTATTTGGCGCATATCTATTTACAATTGTTAGTTCTTCCTCTTGAATTTTTCCACTAACAAGTATGTAGTGACCTTCTCTATCTCTTTTAATCATTTTAGGTTTGAAGTTCATGTTGTCTGCAAATAGAATAGCTACCCCTCCTTTTTTCTGGGTTCCTGTTGCATGGAATACTGTTTTCCATCCTTTGACTTTTAATCTATGAGTTTCCTTTTGGGTCAGATGTCTTTCTTGTATACAGATATTGTGGGGTCCTGTTTCTTGATCCATTCTGTCAATCTATTTCTTTTTATAGGTGAATTGAGGCCATTTATATTTATGGATATCACTGATATGTACTGGCTCGACTTTGCCATGTTATGTTCCAGTTGTTTCTTTCTGCTTTTCCTCTTATTTAATTGCTTATCCTACCTGGTGGTTTCTTTCTGTTGTTGTTTTGGGGATTATGGTCATTTTTATCTCTGTCTAGTATGTCTTTCAGTACTCTTTCTAGGGTTGGTTTGGTGGACATGAATTTCTCAGTTGTTCTTTGTCATGGAAGTATCTTGTTTCTCCATTAAATTTGAATGAAAGTTTTGCTGGGTACATCAGTCTGGGTTGAAGGTTGTTTTCTTTCAGGGCTTGAAATACCTCACTCCAAGCTCTTCTTGACTTAAGGGTTTATACTGAGAAGTCTGCCATGATTCTAATGGGCTTTCCCTGATAGGTGAGTTGTGTCTTTTCTCTGACAGCATTTAATATTCTGTTTTTATGCTGTATGTCTGAGATCTTAATTATTATGTGTCTGGGTGTGGATTTATGTTGGTTGTGACTGTTTGGTGTTCTATATGCCTCACTTATCTGCATATCAGATTCTTTCTCCATGTTTGGGAAATTTTCTGCTATTATTTCTATAAATATTTTGCATATGTCATTTGCCTGGACTCCTGTGTCTTTGCTAATGCCCATTATTCTTATATTGTTGCTCTCAGCATCATCATGAAGCTTCTGGATTGTCATTTCATGCTGCTTTGTTATTTTTAAAAGTTCTATCCTTTCCTGATCACTAAGTGTGATCCTGTCCTCAAGGTCCGAAATCCTATCCTCAGCTTCCTTTAGATGGTTTTGCATGCTTTCAATGGAATTTTTTGTTTCTTGGATGTCTCTTTGAGTTTATTTCATGAATTCTGCTTGTTTTCTATATTGTTCATTCAAAGTTTCAATCAGTTTCCCATGCTCATGTACTTTTTTCTCTATTTCTTCTTTAGCTGCATTCAGCAACTCCTTTACTAAGGTTGCTATTTCTATCTTTACATGGAGAGTACTTGTAATTTGATTTCCTCTATAGCCTGATGGCGTTTTTTTATTTCACTCACTATCTTTTCAGAGATTCCCGGTGTGTTACTTTTGGGGTCCTCTATTTCAATGTCTCCTATACTTGCTTCTGGTGAACTATATGTTTGAGACTGCATTTTGCTTTTTCATTTTGTCATTTTCACTCTGCCTGGTGTTTTCTATGTGTAGGAGGGGATCACACACACTCTTTTCAGACACACCAAAGTCTTACAGTTAGTTGGAGGGGGTTTTACTACTGGCCCTATTTA
>PVLA01003472.1:0-27596 GCA_004027455.1 Hydrochoerus hydrochaeris
GAGGAGGAGGAGGAGGAGGAGGAAGAGGCAGACTCTTCAACAGCGCCTAGCGGTGCACTGTGGCAGGCAGGTGTAACAAAGGCAGTTGCTGCAGGAGGATTTTGGGAGTCGCTCCTGTTCCCAGGGTTTGGGGACACTCTCACCTGAAACACCAAGGGTCCCTGTCACTCAGGTATTCGGATGCACTATGGAATTTTTTTGTGGTGACATTTGAAATGATATAGAAGCATCGAGGTCAGAGCCCCCATGTTCACCCACTTGGGCTGCCTTAATAAAGCCCCACCGACCGGGTGGTTTATCAGATGGTCCTCCCAGCTCTGGTGGCTGAGGCCCAAGATCAAGATGGTCCCAGGGCTGGCTTCTCCCTGAGCCCAGCTCCTCAGGGCATGGGTGACAGCCCCATTCAGAGTCCCCCTGCAGGTTCTTCTGTGTCTGCGTCCTAACCTCTTAGGAGGGTGCTGTTGCTGTTGGATTGGGACCCAACTAGTGGCCCCTCTTATTTTTGGGGGGGTAGCGGGGATTGAACTCATGACCTCACACTTGCCAGGCAGGCGCTTATGCTGTTGAGCTAAATCCCTGGCAGACCCCCACTAACTTTAAAGACCTTCTCCTTCGGATCCCACAGTTTAGGGCCCTGGGTTAGGACTTCTGCCTGTGGATGCTGGGGTCTGGGACCTAACTCAGCCTCTGCCTTTGACTCCGTGGGTTCAGGATGGGCAGCAGACATGAACGTCATGCACTAGAATTGTGCAGCCGGCTTGGCATCGATTCTCCTCACAGCATCATGACTGGGGGCGACACGGTGCTGTCACTTCTCATTTCTGGGCAGCGCCCCCCCCACCTTGCTCTCAGTAGTAATTAATATTCTCTGTAGCTAAAAGTTTCCTTTAATATCAGAGATGTGATGGAAAGGCTGGCCCAGGCCCCGCAGGCATCACTCGGATGACATTTGAGTCATTTCCCCGACTTCCCTCCATGAGCTTCCTGGTAATTGGATGGAGTGAATCAGTAAGCAAGGCTGATATTATTATTAGATGTCACCCTTGGCCTCACACTGGCCATCGCTGGGGGTGTGACGCATCCCCCGATGGCCCAGGCCCAGGCCTGAATGTTGTCACTTTGGCAGCACATCTTCCTCTGGGAAGCGGCCGTCCAGTCACAAGGACAGCAGTGGACTTCGCACCTGGAAAATGGTGCCCGGAAGCTCAGTGTTGGCCTGTGTGCTGCCACCAGGGAGAGGCACCAAGTGGGGACGTCGTCACAGCTGCTTCTGAAGGGTCAGCAGAAGAATGCTCTCGTGTGCTCACCCTGGGGATGGCTTAAGCCACACAGTCCGGCTCTTCCTGGGGACCCCGCTGTGGAGAGGCCTGAGCCCAGGGGCCACCACCTTCAGAAGGGATTAGTCACCACCTTCCAAGGTCATGCAAGGAGATGTGAAATACAGCCAAAAACCAACAAAACAAGCCAGCAGTCCTCTCACCACGGCTCCATCTTGGCCACCTGCAGGACCTGGGGCAGCCTCTGTCTCTGGAAGCAGGGGTGTCCCATGGCTCTGGCCCTCAGCAGACACCCCGGCCAGGGATGGAGGCTGGGCGAGGCTGTGCTGCCTGCTGCAGTTGGTGGCTCTGTGGCTGTGTCGTCACTCGGCAGTGTTCCATGTTCTTCTCTAAGGGTGCTAATGTGACCCCATCCTGAGGACCCCATGCTCATGACCCGATCTAATTCCCCCCAAAACCTCACCTCCAAGTACCCCCACATAGGAGGTGAAGCTTCAATGTGCAGAACTAGGGAAGGGAGACATACATTTGGACACTGTGTGCATCATTCCCTAGGCCACGACCGCCCGGCTGCCTGCAGGACATCACACAGCAGTGGGGACGTGGGCTTCCTGGCTCGCCCTGCGGAGACAGGTTTGTGGGCTCGGGGCTGTGCCTGCAGGGCTGGCTGTCCCCTCGGGGCACCCTTGTTGAGTCAGCATCTCAAACCCACGTTCCTCATGCCGTCTTGTTAGATCCTTGAGGAAGGAGCCAAATTTGCCCAAGCTGAGTCTGAAATGAGATCAAAATCATGAAACCCAACATGGCTCGGGGCATAGACGGGAGCCTGATTAAACACACATCTGCAAGACAGCCACCTCCGTGCGTGCAGGGACTGCCAAGGACGTTACCCCGCTCTTGACTGTGACTGCAGAGACGGGCACTCTTAGGAGGTGCTGACCCTGGAGCCTGCCTTTAATAAACAGTCAGAGCAGGGCCTGCAGAGGACGCCTGCCTCTGTGCAGGCCGGACCACGAATGGCCATTCGGCTCTCGGGGGCCATCAAGCAGGAAAGACACAGTCGGTCCCAGCTGCATCTTGTGTGAGCCTCCTAAAATGGTTTTCCCGAGTCTGACTTCACTCACCTGTCTGGGACCAGCGGTGTGAGTCTGCCCCGGCTGCTGTAACCGGCATCGCATTTATCTTCTCTGGTTCCGGAAGTCTGTGGTCCAGGGGGCCACTGGCTTCTCTGGGGACCCCTTCTTGGCTTGTGGGTGGCGCATGGTCCTCGAGTCTGCACACATCCCTAGCATCTCGCTGCATCCAAGGGGGGATGCCAGTGACACTGGACTAGGGTCCAGCCTAGGGACCCCATTTCAACTTCGTTTCTTCCTGAAGACTCATCTCTGAGCATGGTCACATTTGACTGCCCCTCAGGGGTAGGCTGCCACACAGGAGAGCACCACTCAGCTCGCGACGCCGGCTCACATCTGTTGGGGTTCAGTTATGCATATTTAGACAACCTCTCTTTTTGGAGTCAAGAGCATCTGTTAAACTGGCTTCCAAGCGTCAGTTCCGGTTCAGGTGCTGATGCCTGAGCACGACGTGTCGGAGCTGTGGCCCAGCCTGTCACGCTCTCCATGAAGGTGTCCTTCTCAGGGAGGGGACCAATAGGTGACACAGTCAGGACTCCTCGGGAAGGGCAAAGCTCTGAGATGCCTCTGAGCTGGGCCCCAGCTGTGAAGCACCTGCAGGGCCGGGACAGGCGTGGTTGGGGTGAGGGAGGTGACTTCGAGGCTGGCGGGACACCAGGTTCTGAGGTGGACGGAGCATGGTTCTCCTGTCCCAGGGGGTCACCGCCTTCTGGGTTCTGCTTCATTGCTGTCCCTGTGGGGCCAACCTGGACAGGGTACCTCCAGACTCACTCCTGGACCACAGAAGCTCTGGAAGCAGGCGTTTTCCATGCAGGCACGGGAGGTGGCCAGTGTGGTGGGAGTGACCCACACGACAGCTCTGTCACCCGCCCCTCCACACATCATGATGCTGTTATTCCTCCCAGCGGGAGGTGGGCTCAGCTGGGCACTTGCTGTAACTCCAGCACCCCAGAGGCTGAGGCAGGAGGATTGCAAATTTATTTGTCCTCAGCCTGAGCAATTAAGTGGCATAGCAAGACCTGTCTCCAAAGTTTAAAAAGCAATTAATAATTTGAAAAGGGCTGGGGATGTGACTCAGTATCAAGGGCTTAAGTTTGACACCCAATACCGGGGGGAGGAGGTAGAAACGAAACCAAAAGCAAGCAGGTGGGTCTTCTCTGCCCACCCACCAGGGACTGACTTGTGACTCCACAAATTCAGGTGTTGAGGTCCTGCATCCCAGGCCCTCATTATGTGCTGGGCCTCGTGGCAGCGATTAGGGAAAAGATGAGGTCATCAGAGTGAGTGACAGGACTACTGCCCTTGTGCATGGGGTCAGGTGCACACGGAGGGACACCAGGTGAGGAATCCGGAAGGAGGATGTCACTCACCTGCCTGAAAGGGGCCTCGGGAGACCCCAGCCCGCCTGCAGCTCCGTCTTTGGCCTTTCCCCTCCAGCACTGAGTGAGACTCAAGATCTGGCCCTGTTGGCACCATGGCCCTGAGGAGATGCCTCAGGGGGCCACCTGGAGACTTTCTGGATCCGTTTCCTTAATTAGCATCGTCTGTTGCCCTGAGGGGTCCCTGAACCCCCCCCCCCAGGTCCTGCTCAGGTTTCCTGCATTTTCCCCTCAACTCCTTGCTTATTTTGATTAAATCAGGGCTGTCAGTCACGGGCCAGCCAGCAGTGTTAGGAGCTGGGCCGAGGATTTCATTCCTCCTGCAGCCCTAAAGGCCATGCTGTGTGTCTCATTCCTTTGATCCTTCGCAGTGCACCTGCTTGGGGGTTGGGGGTCTAGGTACAGACCCCAACATGGCCCAGAAACCCCAGTCTGTGGGTGCTGTCACAGCAGCCCTTGCGGGTGACATCCTGGGACGCAGTGTCTGCCCTCCCACCCAGGCCCTGGAGTACGGCCAGAGACCCTGCTCAGCTACAGAGAGGACATCTGTGTTTTTTTGGGGGGTCAGACATGCTGGATCCTCCTTGACACTGAGCAGAATCTGCCTGTTCCCACCAGCCCCCCAACACCCCACATTCGTGCCTGCATTCCAGGCTCTTCCCCACCTACCCAGGAGCCTGTAATGTGTGACCTTACATGAACAAAAATGACCAGTGGAATCCAAAGACATCTGAACCATCTTACAGTGGCCACGGGCGCTGTCTAGCGGCAGGATAGCAGCAGGGCTTCCACAGACCAGGTCTGCATAGAGCAAAGTCCTGAGCACTCTGGGGGGCTGACGCAGGAGGACTGTAAGGTGGAGCCCAGCCAGGGAAACAGCGATTTAGTGGGACCCTGTCTCAAAATAAAAACTACGATGAGCTGGGGATGTAGCTCAGCGGAAAGGCCCTGGGCTCAATGCTCAGAATCAGACACTCACACTCACCAGAGAGCACAATCTCCTAGGTCACCCACACTCTGAGGGTGCTCATCGCTAAGTACCAAGCCAGCTTCAAACGCCTGGGAGAGCTACTTCCTCTGGGCTTCTCCTCCCGGGGACCCCGTGGCTGAGGACAATGCTCACAAATACGGTGCTCAAAAGTGACTGCTCTGTTTCAAAAGGTAAAGATGACAGAGATGGGTGAGTTTAGATCCATTTCAAAGCAAAAACCAAATTGCTATCTGGTGGATGCTGGTGTCCTAAGAGCAAAAGTCACCCGAAGATGCCATTTACTGTTCCGTGATGCACACGTCCCACCCCCGCCCAACCCCTGGCTTGGAGCAGGAAATCCACAGCTAATTACAGGTGACCCAGGTATTAGGGTGGTCGAGGGTCACCAGGTATTAGGGATGTAAACTCGGGCTGCATCACTTTGCATTGAACCACAAGGGCCAGTGACGGGCTTGGTGCATTTCTGGGACAAGGTGACACTGTCATTGATGGCCTGCTGGAGGAAAGAAGCTCATTTTTTGAAGCTTAAGCCTTTGGTAGTAACTTAATTAGGCCATGCTGTAAAACTGTCAGGAAAACTGTCAGGAGGACCCCTGAGTCACCAGAGATGACAAATCCTGGCAAGCAGCCGCCTCCGGAGAGAGGGAAAGGGAGGAAGAGAGAGAAAGGCAAAGAGGGAGGGAGGGAGAGACAGAGACAGAAGAGAGAGAAAAGAGAGACAGAAGACAGAAGAGAGGGAGACAGACAGACAGACAGGGACATGGACACAGAGAGAGACAGGGAGTGAGCTGAAGTTTGCTGTCACGTCCCTTTGAAGCCAACCTTAAGGGTCACTAGAGGGCCCAGGTTTCAGGCCATGCCCTTCCCACTTCCGACTCCCGAGTACCTTACACACACACACACTTACACACACACACACACACACACACACACACACACACACACACACACACAGCACCCCTCGCCCCTGAACACCAGCTTTGCTGCTTCATTGCTGTAATATCACATCAGTTCTTGCTGACGACCACCCTTCCTGCAGCAGCAGCCACCTGACACTTTCACTCTCAGATGTCTGTCTGTCTTCACAGGCCTGGGCTTCCTTCTGCATCTTCTTAGCCACGCTCACTGCGGGGAAGCTGCACGCAGAACACATCCTAATTCTCCTTCTCCTTCTCATCTCCTCGTTCCCTTCCATTTTGGAAAAGCTCCATCTCTGGTTCCTGTGTCCTGCCTGCTATTTGGCTCTTCAGTAAGTTGTAAAGTTTATACCCAGGGAGTACTGTTCTGCCACACGGGACATTGGGGAGTGGTCTGTAGGAAACGGATGCACCTTCAGACTCACAAGCTTGAATATGTCATGTGAGAAACCCAGAGAATAAATCATTAATATCTTTAACTGACATGACTGTTCTAATGGTTACTGAACTCACATGCTGCTGTGCTGTATAATCCACTGACTTACAGGCTTCTTTGGGAGATTCAGGCTAAGTATGTCCCTGTATTGAATTCTAGTCTGTGGATGCGTTTTCTTCGGCAACACCCAGCGGTATCACAGAACTTTGCTGTTGCTTGGGGGGATCCTGGAGGAGCTTAGATTTCTAACATGCTTTCTTGGTGACAAGTGGCTGCCGCGGCCCCCAAGATGGCATGAGTAGGCAGCCTTTGCTTTAAGTCCTCACCGCTGCAGCTACGGTGGCAGGTGATAGACTTCTGCTGTCGGTCTCTCTTTCCTGTAGGATGTGATTTGCAAAGCAGATGCCTGTGGTCCTCCTGGTCAGTGGCAGAGGCCTGTCTGGCCACATATACAGGGGAAAGAAAAACCACCTTCATTGTTGGTTGACAGAAAAGAATGAGCTTTGAATGGATGGAATGATACCACAGCACGAAACTGGCCGAGTTGCTGGTGGGGGCAGCCCAGGCCCACGGGACCCTGACCCTTATGTTCCGTGTCAGTGCAGCTCCTGGGAGCCACTGGGTCTTCCCAGTGGGCTCTGGTTTCTCCAGCTGGACGGAAGTGGTTTCTCTCAGCTCCAGTGTGGACATCAGGCTCCTGAGGGCCATGTTTCGGTCCTCTTTACCCAAAGCTGAGTCCCCACACCTAGCCAAGGTGGCTGCGAAGAGACGCTGAGGGAGACTGGTGTTGTGGGGTCCTGAGTGACTGGACCACCTTCCTCCCAGCAGGCGACATGGGAGGGTGAGTGTGCACCACGCACCCTGGCAGTGTCAAGCACACGCTGCCCGCTCCAGGTGGCCAGGCCCAGCCTGTCCATCATTCCTTCACTTTCTTTGCTTGCTGGGCTCTTCCTCCAGTGCTCCCAGGCACAGGCCATGGTGCCTCCATTTCCTCTGCTGGACCCATTTTCTTTTGGATTTCTGGTGGCACATGCCGGTAATCCCAGCACTTGGGAGGCTGAGGCGGGAGGACCACTGGAAGCATGAGGCCAGCCTGAACTACACAGTGATTTCCTGTCTCAACTCTCCCTGATTGCCAAAAAGAAAAATTTGGGGCTTCTGTGCAAACATCCCTTCCCAGAAGCTTTGGCTCTGGAGCCACTCCTTCCTGGACACGTGGCCGCTGCACAGTCTCCTTGCTGTGTTTTACCCCAGAGCAGCGGCCCAGACTTACCAGAGCCCAGCCTTCTTCTGGAGTCTGTTCCTCCAGCTGGAAAGTTGGGGAGCAAATGCTAGATCTTGCTCACTGCTCTTTCCCTTTAATGGGACACTGATGGGAGCTCTTTGGGTGCCTGCTGTGTGGGACAGATGCACAAGACGTGCAATGCATAGCAGAGGCTCAGTGGCCTGGGCAAGGTGCCCAGAAGCCCCGGGGCGGAGGAGGAGAGCGCTGCAGGGAGAAGGGGCAGCGAGTCCATGTCTGCAGTCCCTGAGGTCTATGCTTATCTTCGGGAGTAGGCACATGTCCTCAACGGATCTGAATTCTTCCTGTTCCCCTGCCTTTCTCCCTCCCTCCCTCCTTCTGTCCATCTCCAGGTCCCTCTCCCATTAGCAAAAGATCTCCATGTTAATAAAATAACAAGTAACACTTTGCCACCCGGAACCATCTCTTCTGTAACTTCTCCTACAATCCCCTACGGCTGAGAGGTGCTTCTGGTAGCACAATTAGTATATTTTAATGTTGCAGTGCTGGGGATTGAACCCATGCTAGGCAAGCACTCCTGCACTGAGCTGTGAGACTTCATCTTTAAAAAAATTTTTTTTTGTTTTAACTTAGAGACAAGGTCTTACTGTTTAGCTTAAGCTGGGCTTGAACTCATTATGCAGCCCAGGCTGGCCTCAAACTCACGGTGATCCTCCTGCCTCAGCCTCCCAAGTCCTGGGACTACAGATGTGTGCCACCACGTCCATGTTGAGTTGTAGGCTTCATCTTTGTAAGAAACTTCTAGATCTTCCCCGAGGTGTGAGGCTGGCTGCAGTGGGACTTTGCACCAGCCCTGTCAGTGGGCACGCAGCGGCACCTCGTGCCTGAACTCGCCTTCCTCTGACAGCAGCTACGGCCGGATGCTTTTCCGGTGCCTAATGTCAGCAAAGGTACACCTCGCGTGCAGGATCAGGCTGGACCTCTTCCAGCTCTTTTAATCAGCTTGCTTGGCTTATTGATTTGTTTCTTTACATACAAAATGACAATGTGCCAGGCACAGGTTTTGTGAATATTCCCTCAAAGTCGAGGCTGAGCTTTTCGTTTTCTTAGCTGTATCTTTCAAAGGGTAGATGTTTGCTAATGTTGATGAAGTCAGCTTATTTTCATTAATTTGACAAATAAGATTTACATGCATTCATGGTGTACGGTATAATATTTTGATACAGTCGCCCACTGTGGAGAGATCAAACCAAACAACCTAATACACTGATCGTTTTTCTGGTGGTGAGAACGCCTGGAGCTACCCTGAGCGGCTGCCAGGTGTGCAGTGAGCCTCCCAGCCAGTCACCATGATGTACAGCCACTTGAATTCCTGTCTCAAACTTGTTCTGTGGTTGACGTCCCAAGAAACAGTCACCTAACCCGAGGTGGAGAAGGTGCTCAGGTACTTTTCTAGTCATTCTAACATTTGTGTTTGAGTCAAAGAAGGTGCTGAGGGAAGCACTGGTGTGGTCTTACGTGCTGACTGCCTCTTTACTGTGCTGGGGTAAGACTGGGGCTGGGATGCAGACTGCAGGATGCTTGTTGGGAAACCATGGCAACAGCCCAGGCTTGGACCAGGCTGGGCGCAGTGGAGAAGTCAGATTCTGGAGGTGTTTATCAGCAAGCTTCTCGGATTTGTCCTTGGTGAATAACGACTGCTGTAAGGGAAGTGCTTTACTCTTTCCTTTGAAGACTCAAGTGCTTCTGAGTTTTACATGGAGCCAAATATAAGCAGAGGACAAACCTGAGCCTTGAACAGTGCCTGCTAGATCGCCATCTTCACTGTTTTAAAGAACTTGTTTTGGTTTAATCCACAGGTTATCATTTTTCAGCCCTGGAAGTCCCAAACATAGTAGGACAACACATCCACTTGATAGTGAAAGATTAAAACAAAAGGAAAACCAACATATTTCATGTCATGCTCTGCATCACTGCTGCTAGGATGCAGACTCTGTAGGCTCTGCTTGGTCACATCAACTCATGTCTGGCCCTCTCTTTAACTCATGATTTATTGCTGCGAAGAACTCCTTTTGCCAGCCTTGCAAACTTAACTGTTCTTTATATAGCACCTGCTTTGTACACTGAGCAAAGACAGTAAATTTATTGTCTATGAACTGTTACTTTGAAAAATTACTTCAATGCAAAGTGATTGCCTTTTAGCCTCCGCAGCCAATAAATTCATTTTATTTTTTTGGAGGGGATGATATGAGGTCATAGCATGGTATATATAATCAGTGGTCACGGAATGGGCAAAGTTCTCCGGAGAAGCTGGGGAAGAGGGCTCCCGCCTGCCACCCATCATGGACAAGCTGGCCTCCTGCTTCCTGCTCTTGATGGGACTGCTGCACCCTCTCTTCTCTCTTCCTGTCACGGGCCCCACAGAAGCACCCCTTCAGCTGCCAGGTAAGACGAGCCTTTTCTGTGTTATTCCTGGAGTCCTCAGCAGTCTTTGGTGCTATGCTAGGGATAATGGTGGGAGTCCTGCTTAAAGAAATCTTCTATCAGCAGTCTCAGCTTTGAAAAGAGTGTCAGGGGACCCTTACTGCACACTGTAGACTTAGCAAGGGACCCAAGCATTGCTTAATTCATGTCTCCTCTATAATCCAAACTTTTGGTCGATATTTTCCTCCCCATTGTAAAAATTGCACTAAATTAAAAACACCATTATTTTTGACTTTTAAATGGACTGGATTGCAGAAGTGTCCTCCCAATGACAGATTATATTATTTTCCTTAAGAGTAATTATCTGGGGCGGGGGATATAGCTCAGTGGCATAAGTGCCTGCCTAGCAAGTGCGAGGTCCTGAGTTCTGTTTTTGGTACCAAAAACAAAACAAAAGAGTAAACATCTGATTCAACAAAAGGGCATCTCAAAAACCAGAGGAGTGGCAGGCTGGAGACAGGGGCGTCCCTGATTCCAGGTCTACTCACTTTTGCTTTTTGATTTATGTTCATTCCATTGATGTCCAAGATGATGTAGAAAATAGCAGTCAAGTAGAAACTTACTTCGCAGCTGCCACTTAGGTTAGGAAGTGTTGGATGTGCACTAGGGTTTGTAACACTTAACTGGATTCAATCTTGTCTTTAATGTCGTGTTAAAATTACACCTATTACAATTTAAAAACCAGATGAAAGGAGGGCAGCTCTCTCTCTCTCTCTCGTGATGGAAGCAGTTGTTTGATCAAACCCTCCCGGTCCTGATTAGCAGTCTTCAGAAATGCTGTGGATGCACTCTGACACCTTAATCAAGGCTGGTTCAGTCTCTGTGGCAGCATGCTGCATGCAGGCGACACCTGGGGTCCCAGCCTGGCCCACAGCCTGTCCTGAGAGTACACTGGCTGGAAGCCCAGGCCTTGGGTGCTGCTGGGTGATTCCACTTCACAGTGAAAAGGCCCCAATCAGCTCCTTAAAAATTATTTTGAAGTTGATCCAAGTGTCACTGCAGCCACCTAGAAGTCCAGCTAGAGCCACCCCATCCTGTCCATGTACAGGGAGGACACGACCTTTCCTCTCCTTCCTTCTCCTGCTCATTCCAGTTGTACCACCCAGATTGCCTAAAGGCAAAAGGCTGAGGGCAGCAAGGATAAAGTGAGGATGGCCCCGACCTCATGAGCTGGTGGGGGTTCGGGGTTCCGGGTTCGGCTCAGCTCTCCCCGCTGCTCAGGGCAGGTGGGTGGCACAGTAGTCATACAGGCAGGCGGCGAAGGACATGAGACTCATCTCCCCTCGCTTCCACAGCTGGCAAGTGAGACTGCAGCACCTTCGCTTATTAAAGTGACTCGTGGTAGACCATGACCCTCGTGATGGAAGCGTTTCTGTTCCTCTCCCTGCCCCCGGCTCCCGGCCCCGAGAGGACCAGGAACGGCAAGGACCGACACGGGCAGGCTGAGTACTGTGTCTGTTCTCACCCCGCAGCCCGGGATAAAGAGGCAAGGCTGGCCCTGGAGGCACTGGAGAGGGCGACCCTCCTGCGGCTGCTGCCGGTGGTGCTGGGCACAGGGAAGGGCGACGCGCTCAGGGACACAGGTAGGATGGGGCTCGTGCTTGCTCGTCCTTTGATTTCACTGCCACTGAACTTTCCCCCAGTCTCACCTTCCAGGCCAGGCCGTCCTTGGTCTGGAGTCAGGACGCGCTGTATAAAGAGGACATGCTCCACCCGACAGCCTCCCCTGGGCCCTGAGGCCCTCTCCCCCTCCTCTGCCCATCACCCCACTCCTCGCAGACAGCGGCTGGCGGCGGCTCCTCCTGCCTGGCCAGGGTCTTTCTGTTCCGAGGTGCCTGAGTGTAAACCCCGTTTTCCCACTCAGGAAAAGCTTAAGCTTCTCACTTTAGTATGTTACCCGAGTTTTTAACCAGGAAACAGAAAGGATGAAAACAGCCACCTGACAGGATTCCTTGGAAGAGAGAAAGCGAGTCACATTCCCAGGCCATCACACAGAAAGTAATCAGTAAAACGTCAGCCTTGACCGTTTGTCTCCGCGCCTGTGGTGGCTTGTCCAAGCCCTGCAGGGAGGTGCAGGGTGTTCCAGGGTGCAGCTGAGCCCCTCTGTAGACGGCCAGCCAGACAGGGCTCAGTTAGCAAAGGGTGGAACCCCTGGGTTGCTGAGGACCACACAGGGTGGCCTGTGGACCCCAGTGCTAAGGATTGCTGTCTTCATTCAAGTCAGTATCGCTGCCGTGGGAGAAGACACAGCCAGACAGACCTGGGAAACACGCTGTTTTTTTGTTTTAAAATCAGATACAAGAGAAACAACAGATCTGATGAACCAGTTTCAAAATCGCTTTCCAGAGCTGCAGACCGATGCCCCCTACCCAAGAGGAACCCTCGGGAAGGTGAGTGGTGCTGCCGGGGGTCTGGGTGAGGGGGCGTCCTGCACCTCCTCTCTCGGTCAGTGGAAGGCGCACCTTCCAGTACTGGGTTAATGTTGTTTCAAGGCATTTGTTTCCACAAATTCTGATTTGAGTAAAACCTGACTGTGACAAGAACTCAAGCCCTCGTGTGGGGTAAATTACAACGGGCCGCAAGTGCACGGAGGGGGCAGAAGTTCCCGAAAGCCACTTTTGCGCAGTGGAGAGGCTGGCAGAGGCGCAATGAGCGCCAGGGTCACAGTTCAACAGGACCATAAGGCTGAGAGCAAAGCCTGCACCGTGTCAGGCGGCCCTCTGGTCCGCTCTCCCGCGGGCTGGTCTACTGGGCCGGCCGGGCTCCAGCCCCAATGGGCCGGGCAGTCTGGAGCTCTGGGTGGATGAGCATGCAGGGCTCCCGGGAAGGGAGGAGCGCTGGTCTCACCGCACTCTAACCTTGCACTCCCAGGCACCGGGGCTACAGGAAGGTGCCCACTGCGCACCCCTCTGTCCCCCAGGGCATGCTGCCTCTCCTGGGGCCAGCCATGTGGGGACTTCAGCCTTCGGAGTGGAAAGGTTAATGGCTACAGCACATGGGCAGTTAGCAGGGTGTCCCTGTTAAGACATGGAGATCTGTGTTCCATGGAAGGAAAAGTCACAGACAGGCTGCATGGACACGGGCTGGCGTGGGTCAGGGGATCGCATGCAGCCACAAGGCTGAGGCCACAGGCCAGCCCCGGTGTGCTCCCCCAGCGCCTCAGAACCCCCAGGGACGGTGGAGCATGGGCTGCTTGGAGGTGCGCGGGCCTGCTCAGTTCCTTTTTGCAGCGGCTGAATGCATCCCTAGCTGACCTGCTGTCCTGCCTGGCTTGTTCTGGTTTCAGGCTCCCTCTGGACATGATTCTCATACTCTACTGAGTCGTCTTCTGGCAAGCAACAGAAAGCAGCAGAAGCCGCAAGGGGCAGCCTCCGAGTGCTTCTGGAAATACTGCGTGTGAGGCCCTGGGGCGAGGCCCTCCGCTGTCGCCATTCTGCCCCCGGGAAAGGCGGACTGCACCCGCGCTGTTGGGCAATAAACCCCTCTCATTTTGCAAGTATCATGAGTGGCTGTGTTTTCAGAATCTGTCATTTTTCTCTCCTTCATTTTATTCTTAAGAGGATTTCTTGAAAGTTTAAAAGTAAAGCTAGTAAATGAACAGAATACCAAGAAAAAAATCATAAAGATTTAATCAGAATCATTAAACTGCCATTTAAGGAAATGACTTACTTTAGCTATACCTTAAACATGACTACATAGGTTTTAATTTTTTTGGTATTTTATTATTTTTCTTGGAGACTGGCTCTCTCTCTCTGTACTGTAGTTCAGGTTGGTCTCCAACTTGCAGAGATCCTCCTGCCTCAACCTCCCAAGTGCTGGGATTACAGGGGTGCACCACTGTGCTTGGTACTGTTATTGCTTTCTAAAGAGTAGCATCTGAGCTTGGGGAGTGCGGCATCTCGGTCACTGGGTGCGGGGCGCTCGGAGTCTCCCTCTCAGCCACCGCAGTACAGGCGACTTGCTTGTTCTCAGCTCCTGTGACCTCAAGGGCCACACTGCACTCAGGGGAAGCCCCCCAGGCTGAGGTGGCCTAGAGAACCAGCCCAGCTTACTGACTGTGCGAAGGCCCACACCATGCGCACACACTCACCTCCAGAGCTGGGTGCAGGAGTGTGCAGGCTCCCCAGTGTGGGCGAGCAGTACTCCTCAGACACAGGGCCTCCTGGCCTCACCCCGGCCCCCAGACGCTGTGTGGCTTCAGCATCTTGATCCATACGATAATTTCTAGATTTTGTCATCACCAAGTTACATGGTCAGACTTTGTAAACACAGGCTTCCCTACAAAATCTGTAAGAATCTGTAAGAGTAATTCTTACACTGAATTTTATTAAATTGGCATTAAAACTAGCAAGTATTAAAAAATATACACATACTGGGGACTTGACCAGCTCTTCACAGTGCTCCAGAGAGGATTAAGTATGCTAATGAGCTGGCAGACACCTCATCACTGTGGGAGCCCAGACACCACTGACAACGCCAACAGAGTGTATGTAGACCAGGAACTTCCATAGCTTGTGAGAAACTGCACTAAACGCCATGAATACATATGCAAGACACTTTCTCAAGTTTACACGTGCATGGTTTATTTTGTTACTTTAAAAAGATACCCAATTAAAATATTAGTAATCATTAAAAACAAGCTACCTTAAGTGCAGTGGGAATGAATTTTCAATATGGATTATGAAAATTGAAATTGTGAATTATGAAAAAGTTGCACTTCATTGCACAACTATTCCATCCAGATAGCATCTTATTTCCAATAAATCTTGGCCTCGGACCCAAGGAAATAAAGCTTTGGGGTAATACTTACACAAACACTGAAGCCTATGCTGTACTCATTCGTTTCTAATTCCCATGGTTAGTGATTCAGAAAGTCAGTGAGCCTGCAAAGTCTGACTGGGTGCAGCCCCATGGGAGGCAGCAGGAATCACCCCTGGACCCACTGCCCTGCAGCAGGAGCAGCCTCTGAGCTGCTGACCTGCTTCCGAAAGACGAGGCCTTGCCACGGGTTTAAAGATCTGCTCACAACAAGCACTGAGTTCAGTCAGGCCGAGTATAAAGTACACTCCAGAGTGTGTACTAAGGTAAGGGGATGAGCAATTTTAGATAAAACAAATACCCAGAAACAGTGGGAAAGAGCTTACAACCTATGAACCTAGTATTTGAAATATGCACACATGACTGCAGAATGATTCTGATAGCTCTGGGCATTTACATAACTAAAACCCTTATTATTATAGAAGATCATCAGTGGAAGATACACAGGCTGATTAATTTTGTTTTGATTTTTCACCAAGGGAAAAAATATAATACAACTTGACCAACACACAAAAAAGGCCTCAAAAATCACTGAACTATCCAGATGGAGCAGAATGAGAGTTTCTATTCATAAAACAGGAACATTTGCATGGAACTGCTTAATATTAGAAAATTCCAAAAACTATCAAAGGCAGCATTTGAAAATGGTGTGGAAACATTCAGGTAGAATCCAGAAAACTAGTGCTTTAGAAAGAGACCTGAGGCCGACGGTTGGAGAACCAGAGCCCAGCAGTCATTGTGGGTAACAAGTTTGATTCTCCTAATCACTACGAGGATATATTTATTTAAAAATATATAAAACGTCAAAGGAGAAAGAACAACAACAAAAAAAGGAAAAATAATTGAGCTGCAAGTCATAAAGAAGTCCAAGGCCACTGTCACCTCCACTTGCTTGTGTGTCCCTCTCCTGACCTGCACGCTGCCGGGCGTCTCCTCCAGGACTTCTCTAAAGAGCCGCAGGGCGAGTGGCCAGCGAGTCGCGCTCCCTTCCTGAAGGACATAACCCCAGGTGGCACAGAGCTTGGCATAGGGCCTTGCCCCAAGGCCTCAGTCACCGAGCTCCATTTCCATGCTCAGTCTCCACCCTTAACCCTGTTCACAAGCAAACCCAGGACAGTACCAACCTCAATTCTGGTCAGCACAAGGGTACCTCTTTTGTGTAAATTTGGTGAAAAAAGAAAAAAAAACCAAAAAACAGTTTTACTAATAAGACTGACACTCAAACACATAAGCATGTAAGGACAGTATTAGCTCTTATAATAAACTTTTATAATCATTACTGTAAAACCATAAACATTAAAAAGACCATTGCTAAGTGGCTCTTTTGACATCACATGGGTAAATGCTGACCGATGTCCAAGGGAAGGAGGTCTTCAGAGTTTCAGGGCAAGGTGAAAAGCCATAGTGAGATGCATCCGCAAGAACAAAGGTCATGGAAAACCAGACGCTTCCGGACCTGCTAACGGACCCGACACTGCACCCTGCGCTGTGCAGAAGACCTGGAGGGAAGGCCTCATCCTCGTGGAGGGAGCCAAGCTGGACGCAACCCAGGTGAAAGCAGCTCATTTACGGGAACGCTGGGCCAAGTTTACGAGCGTAGGCGGGACCTCGGCACACGCTCCTCTGAGGGGGAAAGGGTGTACGTCACAAAAGAACAAAATAAACGAGGCTGGGGTTTAGGGTTCCTTCTAGCTATGCTTCTAATTAATTTTGGGTGACATCAAAATAGAGTCCTGCCATACACTGGCCCCTTTAGAAACAATCCAGGCTCTTTGGAAAACATTAAAAAAAAAAAAAAAGAGCCTCATTAGCACTTTTAATACATCAGAAACAAAACGCTCTACATACATTTGCTTTGCAAAAACAATGTCTTCCCTCAAGCAAGAAGGGAAAGTCTTTGTGTGTTGGTGATGATTCTGTGATCACTTAAGGGTCAGGGTTTAGAGAGCTACAGAGAAGTCTCTGTGTCCCATGAATCCTTGTGCCAAGGGGGCTCCAGCAGGGCCCTCTGCAGGGTGTGACCCAGAGACTCTGCAGCACCCTCGTGCCCTGGACCTCTGC
Source organism: Hydrochoerus hydrochaeris (assembly GCA_004027455.1). Lineage (NCBI taxonomy): Eukaryota > Metazoa > Chordata > Mammalia > Rodentia > Hydrochaeridae > Hydrochoerus > Hydrochoerus hydrochaeris. The sequence continues at coordinate 16,740 of PVLA01003472.1, forward strand.
CTTCCCCCAGGGACATAGCTCTGCGGAGAGAACGCAGTGGGGCGCGTGGTAGCGCCAATGCCATGTGAAGAGCTAAAAATCAATAGAGGGCTGTCAAGCAATGGATTTCTAATGAGACTTACTTGTTATCGTATGGGAAGTGGAAGAAAGTTTTAACACTTTAAAGTTATTTGGAAGGCTCATTTTTTTGTATACTCTTCTATAAAAAAATAAACAGAAAAATGGCATTTGAAGAATAAAGGGTTCGGGAAGCAGCACAAGAACCTGCCTGGCCATGCTGGGGCAGCCGCCCTCCCGAAGTGCTGGGAGGGGACACAGGAGGAGGTGGAGCCAAAGCCAGGGACACAGGAGGAAGTGGGCCAGGCCTCCGTGCTGGCGCAGATCACCCAGCGTGGCCCTCTGGGAACTCCAGGTCTCCCCAACAGTCTGCAGCTCCCAGGGGAGCGGGACGGCCAAATGCATCAGCTTGGCAGCACGTGGTGCAGCAGCGACAGCACCACCCCTGGTGTGTGCACTTGGAGGCCCCATCCTGCCACACAAGGAGTCGCACTCTGACTGCTGCTGTCCTTTTCCCTCTGTCACTGCAGGGCATGAGGCGGCTCTGAAGGGCACGGGGCCCTCCGCCAGCACCTCGAACGGCAGCCTGCAGCCTGCAGCCCTTGCGGGCGCCAGCATGGCCTGAGGCTGGGGCTCTTACACAGCTGGGGGTGTCTCTGGGACAGGTGACCTGGGGCGTGTGTTGCTACCGTCTGCAAGGCGCCCCCGCAGTGGGTAGCTGGATGTGAACCAGGGCTTTCAGCTCAGAGTTGGGAGCTGCTTCACGGAGCAGGGTGGGCTGGTCTGGGGGAGAAAAGCATGAGCTTCATTTATAGGCTTGCTGGACCTTGAGACCCTCAGGAAGTGTGTCTGGAGTTTCACAGAAGGGAAAAAGGGACCGTAACCTGGGGTAACTTGGTGTCCTAAAGCTACAATTTTTCTTCTACGTATGACTTTACTATTAGATTTTCCTTGTCTCCTTCCTGTCTTCTGTCTTCCATGTGACCTCGCTTATATTAAAGTGACTTCCAGATGATTTTTTTGCCTCCTACCCTCTCTCTGTCTCCTCCACTTGAGGGGTAGAGGTACACAGTCCAGGCCACTCAGGCAGCTGCAGAGGTGCAGTCACACACAAAGCTGCCAAGTCCTTAGGCCCCAACTCCTGCTGCTCTGCAGCACGGACACGGCCACCCCAATCGGAGAGCAGAATCGGCCAAGCCCGAGGAAGGGGGACTTTGACGCCACAGTTACCTACAACCAGATTCAAATGTCCAGGTTTCAACAACAACAAATCACAAGGCACACACAAAAAACAGGAGAGTATGGGTCACTCAGAAGGGAAAAAACCTACCCAACCCAAGAGAAATGGTTTCCGTGAAAGACTGGAGGGCAGACTTGTTAGACACAGACTTTAAATCAGCCACGTTAGCTGGATCTAGAGGTGCATGCCCATGATTCCGACTACTCAGAAGGCTGAAGCGGGAGGATCACAAGTCAAAAGCCTGCCTGGGGCACTTACTAAAGATCCTATTTTAAAATAAAGTTTAAAAAAAAGGGTTGAGGGGGTACTCAGTGGTAGAGCATTTGTCAAACATATGCCAAGTCCAAGCTTCAATCCCTAACACACAAATCCCCCCAAGAAAGAAAACACACAAAACACACAAATCCCAAGAAAGCAAAACCCAAAAGACCAAACCAAAACAAAGCAACCTCATCCAAAATAAAATTCTTAAAAAGCAAAACAACAACAAAAATATTGTAAAGATGCTCAGAGAACTAAAGGAAGACATGGACAAAGACAAGAAGACAATGTAAGAACAAAATGGAAATAATAAAGCAATATAAAAAGCAAAAAAAAAAGACATTCTGTGTCTGGAAAAAAAAATTCTCTGGTGGGGTTCTGAGGAGACCACTTTGAGGCAGCACTGAGAAGGGTTTGGAATTACTAATGGGTTTTTCTGTATTTACCTGGGTCTGTCCCAGGCCTAGATGACTTGCCCAAGACCCAGTGCCTGGCATGCAGAAAAACAGAATTCCCCGTGCCAACAGTCACAGGAGAGACCTGCGGGGTCTGTGACACCTCTGAAGCAAGGTAGGACACAGCTGAGGACACTCACTCACCCAGAATTCATGGGCCTAATTGCCAGCCTTAGAGAGAAGATAGTTCTCTCAATTAACAAGACTCACTGCTGGGAATGTCTCTGTTCTAACTTCTCAAGGTCTTGCTCATTTTCAGGGCCTTTTGCCTTGGATGTGCCCCAGACTTTCCTGCAACCCCCTGATACATTAAGGACCCAATAAGTGCTAACAGTCTGAAGAAGTCTTTGTCTTAGCTCCAAGAGACCTCTGACCTTCCTGGATCCCCACAAACCACACTGTGCTGTCTCTTTTATTTAATCCTTTGCCGTAACCTCATCTATAAGATTGGGAGACCGATCAGCTCCCCAGACTTCAAGGGCAGAAGGAAGACTGCCAAGCCTGAGCACGGAAAGCCAGGAGGCTGTGGGAAGCGAGCGGAGCCTCATCTCATGTGGGTGAGCAAGTGGGAGGGCAATGGATGCACTATGGAGCCAAACAGGAGGAGGAAGAGATGTGTTTGAGGAAATAATAAAAGACGTGAATATAAGCATCCAAGAAGCTTAAAGACTGCCAAGGAGGATGAACTCAAGAGAACCTCAAGGTGGCACATTATAATCAACCAAAGAGACACGGTAAAAGCAGCCAGTGAACAGCAGCTACCCACGCAGGCCCCCAGTGAGGACGTCAGCATATGCTCCTTGGGGGCCTGGAGGCTTCCATAAGACTGTGGACCCAGAGACCCAAAGTGCTCCAGGAACAAACAACGGAACTGTCAGCAGACTCCTGTGCCTGGCAAACCTTCCACAGTGAGGGAGAAAGCCACCCCGGAAGACAAGAGCAGAAGAGTCAGGTACCACTAGACGTGCTGCGCAGGAAATGCTGAAGCCCTGCCAGCCACGAAGGAAAGACAGGAGACGGGACCTCAACACTGTGTGGGGAAACTGACCCCAGGAAAGGTAAATACAGGGCAAGTATGAAGACTGTTCTTACTTTAATAATGATGTGTAACTCCATCTCTTTCTATAAGAGACTAATAAATGAGAAAAACTGTAAGTCTAAAAGATAGTAGTTGTCATGTTCCCGGGTTTAGCTTAGTTGGCTAAGGCCCCACTCTGTAAACTTGAGATTCAGAGTTCCATCCCAGAGCCAGGAAAAAAAAAAAAAAACTTTAAAAGGTAGTAGTTTTGTAACTTTGGTTAAAAATTGCACATTTTGTTTTCTATATAACTGAAGAGATTAACACATAAAACCAACTACGTGCTTTTGGACACATCATGTATTGAGATTTAATCTGGTGATAATACCTGAAAGGAGGTGGGGATGAGTGCTACAGAAGCGGTTTTTATGCTAAGGTAAGCTGTGCTAGATAATAATCCTCAGTTACCAAAGAGAAAATGACTGTAGAATATACCTAACAGGAAATGGGCAGAGAATTAAAACATTTCACTGCAAAAAAACCCAGCCAAACACAAAAGACAAGAGTAAGGCAGGAAATGAGGGACAATAAAAGCTTTAGAGGATACAGAAAAAAACAGCAAAATGTTGTAAGTCAAGTTCCTGTTGATCAGAACTACCTGAAAAATAAATGAGTTTTATCTTTCAGAGCAAAGCAAAGCAACAAAACACCGAGACTGAAAAAAATGGATTAAAAAAAAAGATGCAACTTGCACGCTGTCTACAAGAGACAGAGCTAAACCGAGGTACACAGGGAGACCGGGAGAGGCTGGGAAGAGATGGCAGCAGGCGGTGACAAGGGAGAGCAAGAGGCTGACAAAGCAGCCTGGCTGTGGGCAGATGGGCGGGGCGGCTTCCTGAGCCCAGGCGCTTGGGCAGCCAGGCTTCCAGGGAGAAAGTGGGCGCCAGCTGGACAGCAGAAGGGAGGGCCAGAGGAGAGAAGCTGGAGTCACTTCATGGACACTGAGTTTCAGCTTTCTGTGACAATGAGTTCAGGAAACAGACAGTGCTGACTGTGCGACGCCCTGAATGCGCCCAACGACTGACCTGCGCACTGAAAACCAGCTGCCAAGGGGCAGTTTATGTGATGTTTTCTGAATATGCAACCTCATTCTCAGGACGATTTTAAACCTGACTCCTCATCCTCCCACGCCTTGATACTTGAGGAAATGAAAGGCTGCAGCGCTACCATCACCACGGCTCTACCACTGGCGGGGCAAACACTGGTGAACAGGGGCTTCGCAGCTGACAATGCTCGCAGGTGAGTTCTCTGAGGCCTCCCAAGTTCCTGCTAGGTAAGGTAAGGATACTACCGCTGGTGTCTGTCTTATTTGTATCCTGAATTCCATCTCTTGCTTTGGTGGTGGTTTTTTTTTTTTTTTTTGGTACTGAGGATCAAACTCACAACCTTGCACTTGCAAGGCAGGTGCTTAAGCCACTGAGCTAAATCCCCAGCCCTTGGTTGTTTTTTTTAGTCTTTTGGATTATTATTGTGTAGGAGGTACTGGAAACTGAATCCAAGATCTTTGCACTGGGTTATATCCTCAGCCTTTAAAAGTTTTTCTTTTTGAGGCAGGGTCCCGCTAAGTCACTAATTTACTCAGGTTGACATCAACCTTGCAACACTCCTGCCTCAGCCTCCCGGAGTGCCTGGATTATAGGTGCACAGCACCACACATGACTAGAATTTTAACTCTTTTGAAACATGAATGTGTCCTTGAAATGCCTACCTCCTACATGCCTGCTCCCCGCCCCGTCAATCATACTTACGTCTTTTCTCTTTACTGCACCAAACATTTCAAGCAGTTTAAGAAAGACACTTGGTGTCAAAAAGCCCTGTTTTCAAAACCTGATGAGTGGCCTAACCTCACGCGCCTTCCTTGACACCTGCAGGCCGGCCTTCACGGCTCGTCCGTCAGTCAGGGGGCAGGGGGAATGACGCCAACCAGAGAGGGAACAGTCAGGCTTCCAATCTCCTGCAGGCTCCCGCAAGAACGCTACTGGAACTCCGAGCATGCCTGGCCTGGCCCGCTGGTAAGTGCAGCTGTTACTCTGCTTACGTGGATGCGTGTTTCTTGAGGGACACTCTGACCTTGGATCCATGAATGCACCTTGGCCAGCTCTTCCTTCTGTCCAGGAGAAAACTGGGGCTGCTGCGGTCTCATGCTTTCTAGCTTTTCCAGGTCTTCTTTCAGCACAACTTCTTTAGCCCTGAAACACAAAACAAACCTTCCTAGTTTGGGGTTCTACTCAAGTCACCTTGGGAGAGGACTGTATCTCTTTACTAAATGCAGTACATCCTGAAAAGATGCCAGGTTGGCAAAGCAGATGTGAGTGAAAGCAACCTTAGGTTTCAGTGAGGCAGAGAGAAGAAACGGATTCCCCCAGGTCCGCCTGCCTGGGGTCTAGACTCTGCGAGGTTCCTGCACTGTGCCCACCGTGGGAAGGACAACTTTCCTTTGTGTTCTGGACTCGGGATGAATAGCAGATTTGTTTGGTCTGGATCTGGATACATGCGGCACCAGCACTATAATCCTTAAGAAACCAACTGTGGCTGGACTTCAAAGTCCACATTTCTAACAGTGCTTCTGAAGCAGTGAATCACTTTGCATTGGAAACAGTAGAAGGCGCGAAGGTACAGGACGCCGGTCTCCTTTACCGCTCCCTCACCTCGCGGGTAGCTGGTAAGTCATGAGCACATGCTCAGGCGTCCGTTCAATCATTTTCCAGATGGAGTCGTCGGCTAGGCGGGCACAGGCTTCCTCCTGCTGTTCCTCCAGAGACTGCTGCTGGTCCTCGGAAGGTTCAGAAGAGCCATCGCTACTGGTAAATTGGACACTGCTGCTGCTGCTGCTTCCTGTCAACCCACACGACAGTGAATTAGAAGACACCTGCTTGAGGCTACTTTGCCCAATAGGCCCTCATCACTCAGACTGTGACACGCAGCTGACTGTACTCATTGCCCTGGCCCCAGTTATCCTGGCACAGGAACTGTGGAAAGGGTTTAGAGCTCCTAACAAAGTTAGCCACACACCCACTGCATGACCTAATTGCTTCATCCCCAGGTATTCACTCAGGGTAAGCGAAAGCATATGTCCATGAAGGACCCATCCTCTAGTGTGTGCAGCAGCATTACTGGTCATAGCTCCAGACCGGAAAGAACCCAGCCGCCCTCCACGTGCTGTCATTCTACTTGGCCATGGAGAGGCCACTGACACACCAAGGACTGACAGAAAACAATGGTGACGTCTGTTTTACATGTGTTACAACAAAAGACACACTGCTGCTGACCCCCTCAGAACACAGCCACTCATCCCATCACTGCTAATGCTCTCTGAAGCAGTTCTGGGTGCCTTTCCTGTCTTCAGCTGTGCTGCTGCGGCTGCCGCCATGTCCTGAATCAGTTTAAAATGCCGACGTTTCACAGTCACTGTGACACTGAGGAAGAGCTGGAGTCCCACAGTGCCGGATCCAGTGAACAAAGTAAGTAAGGGAACACTGGAACGGTTTTTAGAAGCCTGCCTTTCCGCTGGAGGTCACTTGGCAGAAGCACTCGCTGTATTTCTGACCATACCTTGTAAAGTATACTTACAAAAAAGGACTTCTAGGATAGCCTCAGAAAGTGACGAGAATGATGGGTTCAAGAGTGTTTGAATCAAGAGGAGGATTAATGGCAATCTGTCTTTAATAGTCTTATAATTTAAACACTTGCTGCATATTTTGATTAGACCCTGTACAATAAACGTGACCATCAACAGCATTATTCTAGCTGACAGCACCCTAATACAATGACTGCATGCTACGACTTGATTTATATGAAACTAAAGACGCAAAACTAAAATGGCAGAGAACAAACCTATGGTTTGCGGGAAGCCAGAGGGCCAGGGCAGGAGAAGACATCCCAGGTTGCGAACTCCAGAGCAGAGGGTGTGCATGTTCTGCACAGTGACTGTTGGGGCCTACGCTGACCTACGCGCCTGCCAGAGTTCTTGTTTTCTACACCTAGGACTGGTGAATTTTCCCGCATGTACCTCTACATGCAGGAAAACCTCCAGAAAACCTCCAGAAAGAGAGAAGGGAAGTGTCTTCATGTGGTTGGTGACACGGCCACAGAGAGTGGAGGGGTTTCCCGAGCCATGCACTACCTGAGGCCGCAGAATCAGTTCCGGATGGAGACACCTTGGGGACGCATGTCCTGGACAGGTCGGGGTGGTCCCTGCTCCCTCTGACACAGTGCTGGGAAGGAGGGACAAGAGAGAAGACATTTAACACCCCGAGCACAGCAGCTGAACGGCAGGTCCTAGGCTTCACAGGCCCAGCAGAATGAAGTGCCAAGTGTAACTGAGCGTTGAAGGCTCGCAGCCTGTCCCCATGGACACAGCCCAATGAAGCTCTTGTGTCCACTGCAGGAAAGGCACTGCCTCTCCCAGGGACCTACTGTGTGGCACATGCTGCACCAGGGTGGGCTGTAGCTTGTCGTTTGGGAAATACACATGCCGAACACACGCCATGTGCTAAGCACTGTGACAAACTAGCAACACGGCTGAGGATGACGCCAAGTCCAGTTCTCTCAGAGCCTGCTCTGTGCGGGGAGACTGCCTTTCACACCATGGTGGCCTCAGCACAAGCCAGCACTACCCACCTCCCCTCGCGTCTAATAAGGAAACCAAGGTGAGAAAAGGTTCAACAGCAACCTCAGCGAGCCAGCTCAGCCAGGACAGAGCCGTGACCTGGTGGGTGTCTCCTGCCCTGGCAGGCTGCGCCTTAGCCTAGACCTTTAGGGCCAGTGCACAGACGGTCATTGTGTCTTGAACATCTGTACCTTAACGGGAAGACTGAAGGGAAACCTGTGTAAGCATCCGCACTCACCTTACAGCGAACACCCACTTGCATGAGCGTCAGATCCCAAAGATTTACCTGATAAACCGGAGCATGCCCTTTCAGGCTTTGAGAAGTTAAAGGAAACTGACTAAACTTTGTTCTTTTTAAAAATGGCATGTAAAAACAAGAGATTATAAACCACTTACTGTCTGACAACAAAAAATGATTCCTATCTCTTCCATACATAATTACCATCCACAACACAGGAAAAAGTGGTAGCAGCACATTTCTATTTTGCCACATGGTTTCTATTTTGCCATATAGTTTATTTCCACCTTGCCTGACCATCACTGCAGGTGTAAGAAAATACACCTTAGAGCCAATGATCACATTAGTTTCACACCTGGAAACCAAGCTTAACAGGTAGAAGAAACCCTGCACACACAGACCACCTGCAAGATGGCCCTGCCGCTCTGTACTGAGGTCTGGGGGATGCACTGTGCATTACACACACTGAGGCTGAGTGTTGGTCACAACTGCAACAGGAGTCACCCCAGTCTAGGGTCCTCAACTTCAGTAAAGGAATCCACTCACTTTCCCCCTTGTGTGCCGACAGTTAGCATCACTGACGCCCTCCACCTCTGGGCGGGGAAGGTCCCTTCTGGCTGGTGTGGCCCACATCCCTGACATCTCTTCCTGGAGAAGGTTCAGCTGCAGCGGTGAGCTGCCCCTCGAATTCAGGCATGGAGGCTCCTCGCCGTGTGTCTCTCATCTGTCCTCCTCTCTCCCTTGGTTGTTGACTGAAGGAGGTGGTTCCAGGTTTGGAGCCACTGCTGGTGCTGCAGGTGGCATTTCAGAGAGGGGATGTGGAGAGAAAGGCGGTGACCAAGGAGAACAGATGGGAGGGGTGTGTAAGAGGATGGTCATGGAAGTATCCAAGTAAGGAGCAGGGAAAGCAGGAAAAGCATGCCAGTCGCTGGGCCAGGGTGCTGTGGGCAAGCCCATGGGTGCGGCTCCCCAGGCTGCAGTGTCCTTTGCTCCCAGGGAAGTCATGGCCGGGACGGGCAGGGTGGGCAGGAGCTGAGGGTCCTGGCCAGGAAGCAGCATGGTGGTGGCGGGGGCAGCACCAGGCCTGGGCCTGGGGTGCCAGGGCTGTGGTGGAGCACCAGGGAGCGCTCTGTGAAGCAGCCCCTTGTGGTGGGGACACCGCAGCTTCTTCCGCTTGTGCTTCTCCTTCCTGCATCCTGCCGGTCTGGTGTGCTTGGAGGCCAAACCCCCTGAAAGGACAAGGATGAGGTGCATGGTGGAGCGTCAAATCCCAGAAAGGAGACAGTCCCGTTTCCAGGTGATCGGGAGTAGATGCCAGAGGAATAAACCTCCAACCACAGTCACAGCTAAGAGCTGCTCGAAAAAGACAAACCAAATTCAGGGTAAGATTTAATCAGTTTACTTCAGACCTCTCTTTATCAGTTTCTTAAAAAACTGTTTCCTCAGGTCCAGAATCTAACAAAGGTCTGAGGTAAATTTGTGTAAGTGAATTATGTCAGCCTCACTGTTCCACACAGGTACAGGCACAGCTCTAGCTCCTGCTGCGCATCCCTCCTCTCAGTATAGCTGGCCGCTGCAGCTGCAGGTCTGCATTCAACAATCACAGGTTCAGAATATCTGGAAAAACAACTTGTATGTGTGCTAAACGAGAACAGCAGAGCGCACAGTAGCTGTCTACACTGCCTGAGTACAGCAGGCCATGAGACGAGTCCAAGCGCACAGGAGGGTGCCGAGGTGCCCGCCAGGGAAGGGCCGCAGGCACCGTGCCCTGCTGTTGGTGTCCCTGTACCCAGCCCTCACTGTGACTGAAAGTACTCTACTGTGCGCGACTTTAAACAGCTGCTACACAGACGCGCTACCTTGGACATGGGAGCTCTCAGCTCTCAGCCATGCTTCCGCTTTCGTGCTGAAGATAGCAGCTATAGGGCGAGGAAGGCGGCTCTCCCGGAACCGGTCCGCACAATCCTGCTCCTCCTTCTGCGTGTGGGCTGACAGTGCAGCCTTCGTGAGCCCCATTCGCCTGAACTCTTCGGAGGCCAGAGCAGCCGGCTGTGTGCTGAGGGCCCCAGGCTCACATGCTAGAGAGGCATCCTCTGCTGACAGAAGACAGATTCAGTGATGATTCCTATTGATTATTTATATTTACTTATTTTTAATAATTATTATTTATATTTACTTATTTTTAAAGTGATGTCAATAGTTTTACAAACACCATTACGCCTGCTGGAATACAACAAACTTCACCAGTCTAGGGCAAAATTCTTACTTTTCTTTATATATTTTTATACAAATACATCTATTCACTTTACAGAGTTATAATTGTATACATGCACTTATTTATTCCCTGCTTTTATTGTAAATGTGTTTTGAGACACAGCTCCCACAGCTTCTCGCTTGCCATCTCTGAGCACGTTCTCCCCACCCCATCACATGCCTGGCTCCCGCTGCTCCCTGGGTAACCCCCTCCCTGTTTCCTCACACCGAGGGGAACGGGCATGAAATGCCCTGTGAGCAGTCCTCAGCCCCGATTTATTACTGGGGTCAGGGCATACAATTCAGGAATAGGGACTTTCCGGAAAGCAAAAGACACAGAGAAAGCAGGTAGTGAGAGCACAGGAACTCTGCCTGTGCATTTTCTGCTTGAATACAAATGTGGCCCTGCAGATGGTGAGACTGCTTAAGATCAGAGGAAACTACTAAAAGTATTTCCTTAAATGAAAGTATTAGGGTTTTAAATATGCATTCTTTCAAAATGGTAATGAAAGGCCAGAGGACCAAGACATAGGTGACACAGGAGAGCCAGAGCCAAAGCCAGTGCCGGTGAGCTTCCCATACTGTTGGAGACCTTGCTTCAACTGTGACGTTGCACAGGCCAGATCCGGGGTAGCCGCTCATGCGGGAGTCCCAGGGTCAGGACAG
>PVLA01003472.1:27696-211533 GCA_004027455.1 Hydrochoerus hydrochaeris
AGTTCACATGTGTATGTTTTTATGTAATGCTCAATATGGAGTCGAGGGTGGAGACTCCAGGGGGGTTGCTGGAGGCCCTCTAGATAACCCCTTTGTGAGGACTGGTTGTGGGGTTTTGCCTTCTGTGAATAATGTGAGAGAAATGAAAGAGCTCATGGAGGAGGATTTACAAAATTCCTGTGAGACAACTACCCTGAGATACTAGACAGGCAGCCAGAGACGGGCAACTAGGACCCATATGTTACACCACTGGCCGCCTAAGACAGGCACAGGACCAATTGCTGTCCTGCAGGCCCATGACGGGTAAGGTCTGGTTGGGTACATGTGAGGAGTCCTTGACCTAAGACAGGTGCTCTCCTCGCAGGGACTGCCACTCCCATAAATGATAAGAAAAGCAGTGTAGGTAATAATCTCACACATCTCTTCCTCCTGTGGGCCTCCAGTCCTCCTGCGGGTGTCCGGTATGTCGGCTTGCATTTCCCGGGCTGACTAAATGTCAAGATTAAAATGTTAATTGATGCCTATTGCCCTGAACCTGGGGCGCCTTCTGCTTGGAGGTGAGGTCAATTAACACCTATTGTTTGGGATTGTCCCTGCCTGGCCCTGGGCCTCTGGGGAGTTTCCTGCTTGGGGCTGGGGGTGGTTGCCAGGGTTGGCAAATATATATTCCAGCTTCTAAAAAATAAAAGCGGATTCAGATTCACTCACAGACTGGTGTGCAGTGTTTTCTGTCTCTCAATCGCCGACTCCCTGACCACCTTTGGGAAACCCTAGCCCTGCCGCAGCTGGACTCCGGCAGACAGTGCTCTCCCCAGGGCCTGGCTCAGGTCCGCCAGACTCTCTCTGGCTCACGGGAAGGGAACCTATTGACACTGCTGCTCCCCAGGAACCCTCGCCTTCCTGTCTCACAGGCCATGGGGAGGGTTGGGGACAGAACAGCTCCTAGTCACAGCTCAACCTCAGCAAAGATAAATTAGAGATAACTGAAAACTCAGCCTAACAGGTCTGTCACCATTTCATCTACCAAATCACTATGAGCAATTAAGGGTCAAAAGGACAGGAGGTGGTAAAAAGAAAGACTAGAATAGGGGCTGGGGATTTAGCTCGGCGGCATAAGCAACGGCCTTGCAAGCACGTGGTCATGAGTTCCATCCCCGGTACCAATAAAAAAAGAAAGAAAGAAAGAAAGAAAGAAAGAAAGAAAGAAAGAAAGAAGAGTAGAATAAATTACCAAGTAATTATATTTGAAAGGAAGAATGCCCTGCATTCTGTGTCTCACACACATCAGCTGATTCCATCCATGAATAACACAGATAAGAAATACAGTCTAAAGACAGCACACACACGGCATTTCCAACAGTGCCTCAAAGACTCAAGGGAAAAGCACTTATCCCTGACGAGTCAGGGGCCAGCGAAGGGTCCAGTAGGTACCTGACTCCACGGGAGGGACGTGGACCGGGCGCTGCTGCAGCTGCACTGGCTCACGCCCGAGCCCAAGCTCAGTGCTGCGGTGGACAGGGTCTGCGCGGCATCTGCAGCCCAGGCATCTGCTGGCACTTCTGGCGTGGGAATGGCAGGGGTCTGTGCAGCAGCTGGTGACACAGGAGAAATGACAGTAGAAAGAAAACGACCAACAGCAAAGGGATATTAAAGCCAAGAGTTTACAGAAGTTGTTCACTCACAAATTAAAGCCCACTGGCCATAAAAATGTAATATAAAAGTAGGATTCTGTGATTATGATGAGAGAAAAGCCGAGGACGGGATGGAGTTAAGATGAGTGCTCCTCTCGCTAGGAAAGCACTGCCGTCACCTTGCAGAGCCTGGGCACTGTCCGCGCTGTGGAGTGGCCTATCCTCCTCTGAGGACAAGGAAGTTGTGTTCCTACATGAGTCGTACTTCCTCTTCAAGTCCAGGACACTGCAGCTCTCCAGGTACCTGCAGAAGAGAGGCAGCCGCATCTGCCTGCTGCCTTCCCAGCACAGCTGACTTCCCAGGCCGCTTCTGCCTGGGATGCTCCCGACTCTCTTCGCGCCCGACAATCTCAGCGGAGTCACTGGGCTCTAACACTTGAACTGAGCCTCACATCTTACACCGTTTAACCACCGCATGCTTAGGTCTTCTCAGCACTGGCTGGGCTCCCCCAGAGAACGGATGCATCTTGGGATTTTTCCGCACTTTCCCTAACAGCCAGTATACTGCAAACTGCATGCAGTAAGCACTCTCTAAATATCTACTAATTATAATACAAAATCAAGGCCAAACAGCTCGTTAAAAATTACATGCAAACTCCAAAAGGACAATGTATGCTCTTGGGAAAAAAATACCAGTAAGTGTACCAAATTTGGTAGCAGAGCTGGATACAAAGTCAACACTCAAAAATCAACAGACTTCCTGTACACAAACGACAAACTCACTGAGGCAGCAATTAGGGAAACCATATACTTCACAATAGCATCCAGAAAATGAAAAACTTAGGAATCAATCTAATAAAGGAGATGAAGGGTCTATACACTGAAAATTACAGTGCTCTGGAAAAGGAGATTGATGAAGCTAGCAGAAAGTGGAAAGACATCCCTTGCTCATAAACAGGAAGAACATAGTGAAAATAACCATATTCCCAAAATTGTTATACAGACTTAATGCACTCCCAATCAAAATACCATTAGCCTACTCAAAGAACTAGAGAAAGTATTCCTAAAATTCATTTGGAACCAGAAGAGACTTAGAATAGCAAAAGCAATTCTCAGCACAAAAGGCAAGGCAGGAGGCATAACAATCCCTGACTTGAAAAATTATACTACAAAGCTACTGTGATAAAATTAGCATGGTACTGGCAAAAAACAGATCAGTGGAACAGATAAGAAAATGCAGACACAACTACAAATACACTAAGCCACATTATCTTTGACAAAGGGGTCAAATATGTTCACTGGAAAAAAGCCTCTTTAATAAATGGTGCTGGAAAAACTGGCTGTCTACCCCCAAAGACTAAAACTAGGCCCATGTCTGTCACCATGCACTAAAGTCAAAATGGATCAAGGATCTAAACATTAAACCAGATAAATCTACTGAAAGACAAAGTAGGTAACAATCTTGAAGATATAGGGGTAGGCTGAGAGTTCATGAACAAAACTCAAACTACATGAGAAGTACTTCAAAGAATCAACAAATTTTTAATAAGATCTTATCTTATTAAAAAACTTTTTGTACATCAAAAGAAATCACCAACAGAGTGAAAAGACAACCCAGAGTGGGAAAAAGTTTTAGCCACCTGTCCCTACAACAAAGGACTTGTATCTAGAACATATAAAGAATGGAAAAAAACCCCAGCCCCCCCCACATTCAAAGACTCAATCCAAAATGGGTATCTGAGATACATGTGTACTTCTCAGATGAAGAAATACAAACAAAATAAACATATGAAAAATGTTCAGTATCACTGGTCATTTGAGACATGCAAATTGAAATAACACTGAGATTCCATCTTATACCAGAGAAAGTGGTTATCATCAAGAAATCAACCAATAACAAAGGCTGGAGGAGCTGTGGGGAAAAGGAACCTTTCTCCACTGTTAGAGTGTAGATTGGTGCAACTACTGTAGAAATCAGTGTGGAGATTCCTCAAAAAAAGGATTAGAAGCCCCATTTGACCCAGTTATTCCTCTTCTGGGTATTTTCCCAAAAGAATTAAAAACATCATACCACAGTGATACATGTATACCCATGTTTATAGCAACACAATTTGTAATAGCTAAATCTTGAAAACAACCTAAATGCCCACCAATGGAGGAATGGATAAAAACAATGAATTTTTATACAATGGAATAATACTCAGCTAAAAAGGTGGATAAATTTGAGACTTTTAAAGATAAATGGGTGCAATCTGAGACCATACTCATAAATGAAACAAATCAGACTCACACATGGAAACATCGTATTGTCTCTCTAGTGTGAGAAGCTGAAAGAGTAAGTAAGACCCAAAATGTATAGTGATATTATGAAAGGGGAAGAAGCTGTTCAAAAGGAAACAGAAACTGGGATGGGGGAAAAGAGAAAACAAGGAAGGGAAAGAAAAAAAAATATAAAATAGTTAAGGTAGTTATACTACTAATTTCTACTAGTTCATTGAAAAGAAAGATTTGTGCCTATACTGTTTGATCAATTTTTCACACTATATCTTGTAATACAAGCAACTACTTTGAAGATAACAACATGTAATTGTTACTTTATTATCTTGTTTTGAAATTCTGTACCTTTTTTCTCTTACCTGATGACACTATCGATACAGTTTATCTGTGGATAAGACAGGCTGTGCCGGTCTTTCCTCGAATTCTCACAGGGCGCGGGGTACAGGATCCCATGGCTCAGCATCCGAGGGGAGGAAAAGGCCTCATGCGCATCTGAAAGAAGACAAAAGGATGAGCGATTAAAGCACTTAGCACGTAGTTAAGAAAATACCAGCAAAATTAATGACATACACAGCAGACTGCATGACTGTTACAAATGAGCACAGGGCTAGCTGCTCTGATGCAGAAAGACACCCACAGCACAGAACACCGTGAATGTGCTAAGGTGCGAAACACGTGGAAGGATCGTGTAGGTACTGAAACAATGAGGGGAACACATTTCAGGCAAGGGTCATCAGTAATGGTCCCAGGTAACAGGCTGGTGCTACCTACAGCCCTGGTCCACCTGCCTACACCATGTGCTGCACTATCACCCATCACCAAATACCTACAAGGGACTGTTCCTAGCACCACAGAGAACTGGATGACAAGACACAGCATTACCTGCATCAATCTGTGGCGATGCTGGCATTGTCCTTTATTTGTGCTGTCCAATGTGGTGGCCACTACCACCACACAGAGCTACTAAGCACCCGACCATGTCACAGGTAGAAGAAAAAAAGGCCTCTAGGCCCCCGCACTGGGGGACTTAAAACTCCCTTGAGAGAATGGACCAGCAAAGAAGACAGAAACAGAGATCTAAGAAAACCCCACCAAACACAGATGCCTCAGGAGTCAAGCATGGAGCCACATTCCAGGGAGGAGTGGCTTCTGCAGATGCCGCTCCATGGCAACGCTGCTGGCTGCAAGGCTTGTCCATCCTCAGAGCCACGATGGGGAGGTGCTCATCAATGCCCTCGGTCGGCTTCGTAGTCATGTGGGCTGTACAGAGCTCCTCCCTCGCCCCCTTTATCTTGTGTACCCACCCATCAGGGTGGCTCAGTGACCCAGGACCACGAGCAGCAGATCAGCATCTGAGTCTTTCAGGTCAGCGCTAGATGACCCTGCATCACAGGGCCAACGTTATCCGCCTCCCATCAGTTGACTACAGAAGACACAGTATCAACTCTGACCTGTGGGTTTTTAAATTTCTGAACATTTGGGGGTTTCTAGATACACCTGTCATGGATTTCTAGATGGTGCAAGACCCTGTAGTATTTCTCTTCTTTAAAAGTTGCTTTGATTTACATGATGGCCCAGAACAGTGTTCCATGTACTCTTTGTGTGATATTAACACAGCTTCCTGGTGGTTTATTTTTATTTTTTGTCTTTTTGAGACAGGGTCTCACTATGCAGTTCAGGCTGGCCTTGAGCTCCAACAATCCTCCGGCCTCAGCCTCCTGAGTGCTGGGATCACAGGTGTGCACCACCACATCCAGCTGGGTGGCTCATATTAACCAACACTGCATACTTTTCTAACTGTTTGCCTTTAACCTATTTTCAAAATGGGTTCTTGCGGACACCATGTCCCAGGAGGTGAGGAAGGAGGCTACTCTGAAATGCAGAGGTCAGGATGTAAAACTGTGACATTAATAATAAGATTCTGGATCAAGGCAAGAGTGGGAAGCGCCCACTGGACCAGATGATAATGAAAACATTTGGAAATTTCAGCTTTAAGACCTCTTAAGAGGATCTTCTCTGTTGGGACATAGGATGATGATATTTAAGATAGATAAATTAATCTGCACTGAGAGAATCTGTGGTTTCAAGGGATTAAAAAACTTTGTATTTCTTTTTTTGTTTGTTTGTTTGTTTGTTTTTGAGACAAGTCTCACTATGTAGTGCAGGCTGGTCCTCGAACTCAGTGATCCTCTGGCCCCAGCCTCCCTAGTGCCAGGACTGTAGGCGTGCCCCACCCAGCCTAGGTGATTTGCATTCCTGTCTTGTGCCCTTAATGTGTAATAGCGGAAGAAATGAATGGAATGCTGAACTTCCTACCAAGGTGGAGAGAAACTTAAGGACGGGACTTGCTGCGTCTGGGAGAGTTCCCCAGGGCCAGCCACGGCTTGGACGTGTGTCCCTCTAGGAGTCAGTTTAAAATTTAAAACCCAGTGTGACAGCATAAAGAGGCAGTGCCTTTGGGAAGCAATTAAGTCAGGAAGGCAGAGCACTGACACTTTTTTTGGAAACTCTTCCATGATGCTGTTGAGGCCTTGAATTCACTATGCAGCTCAGGCTGACCTGGAGCTCGCAGAGATCCTCCCCTTAGTCTCCCAGACGCTAGGATTACAGGCATAAACCACCTCTTGCAACCCTTACACTTGCTATCAGTGATCTTAAAGGGCTGTGAGAGTAAAGTGTGTAACCTGTACACTGGGAGGCTGAGGCAGGAAGACTGCAAATTCAAGCCCAGCCTAGGAGGCCTAGTGAGAGCCTGCCTCAATATAAAAAGGGCTGGGAAGCAGTTCAGAAAGAAGGCCCAAGGTTAGGTCCCCAGCAACACACACACATGCACGTACTCACCCCCACCCCCAAAACTGGGACAACACAAGAAGCCCTATTTCCAGAGAAAAAACTGAAGTGCACCAAGGAAATCTGCTTGGTCCCTTTTTGCCTTTTGTCCTACTGCTACGTGAGGACACAGCATGCTCCCATCTGGAGGACACAATGTCCAAGACCCTGCCTTCCAAGAGGAGCCGTGGGCCTCACCAGACGTGGCCACCACACCCTGACCTCGGGTTCCCAGCCTCCGACGCACGACAAATTCATTCCTGTCTGTGACCTTCAGTCTCAGGAATTTGATACAGAAGCTGCCAAAGACATTACCTGTGGGAACAGCACTTGATTTTTGTAAGTCCTGTCAGGCCTTGAAAAACACAGCTCTTACCACTGTTCTTATGGTCAGTACTGGCCTGAGCAAGAAAATGTCAGCTCTACTCTGTAAGTGCCCACTTCCCACGAGACTGAGACCAGTGCCAGCACCCGAGTTTCTAACACCTGTCATGACATCCAAAACTGTATTAACATTTAGGGAGGAAATGACGGGAAGGTCAGCTAAATCCAACAGTAAACCTAAGCTGAAGGAATGACGAACTTCCTACCAAGGTGGAAAGACAGACTATATTACATACCTCCATATTACACATAGCAGAACTCCATAATGTAGAACTTTGCTCTGTTATATAGCTAGATTAACTTTTCGGAGTAATGCACGTAATCCCAGCACCTTGGGAGGCTGAGGCTAAAACATCACAAGCAACTTAGGAAGACCCTATATCACAAAATAAATGCGTTACAGCTCAGTAATACAGCGCCCTTGGGTCCCAGTGCCAGTACCACACCCCAAGAGAGGAGCTTCCTGATACAGCTGATCCAATTCTTTTGGAATAGTCTTTGCCTCACATCTGAGTAAACATGAGTAAAAAAAAAGGGGGGGGGTCAACATTTCTCATTCAATTTAATCATCGATTTTCTCCATTGGTTTGAAACAAAAGAGATTATTGTTTGAGTATATTTCATTACCTGCAATGTATTCTAAAATTGACTCTTGCTTGAAAGACAGCTTAGCTAGGGAGGAAAATCTGTGAGCTCACTAGTGTCACCGTTCTTCACAGAAGCCTTGTGAAATTGTGCTCTAACACCATTCAGAAAGCAGCTGCGCAGGCCCAGGCTTCTTGCTCAAGTATGCAGGAGTGGACGAGGGATGCGACCTTGGCACGGCGACTCACCCCTGCCCGCCAGCTCTGTGTGCGCCCCCTTCCTTTGCTTGACGGGCGATCTGATCGTTGACTCAGCATACAGCTGATGAGCCAGATTCTTTATTTTGCTTACACTGGCGCAGATCTGCTGCAAGGTCATCTTAGGAAAAGAACAATGAAACAGGTTTCAAAAATGGTAAGAACATGAACTGAAAGATAAAAAAAATACATTTAACTTCTGGTTCTTTAAAGAAATAAGGACAAAAAGCAGAGCCACCACTTTAATTTGGCTCCCACTATGCTAAGGTTCATTGATACACTTTAAGAATTTGTTAAGATGCTAATTTTTTTTTTTTTTTTTTGGTGCCCAGAATCAAACTCAGAGCCTTGTGCTTGCCAGGCAGGCGCAGCTCTGCTGAGCTAAATCCTGTCAGGTGACAGCTCCGAGTTGGAAACATCCCCCCTCAGAGCCCCTGGTACAGGGCTCCTCTGCCATGCACCTGCCCCCTGCACACGCTCTTCTCCACATGGTGCCCACTGGACTCGCTGGACAAGGCTGCGCTGAGCAGCTGCTCCCGTGACCCGCTGCTGCCCAGGCTGCCGTAGCCGCTGGAGCTGCTCCTGTGAACCGGCTATAAACAGAGAGGGCGATTTTGGTTAGTGGTTATGGAAATGGCAGCGGTGGACACTCAGAGCTTCTCTCCAATCACCAGAAAATTCAGGTGAAAACATCCCCATCCTAAGTCACACAACCTCCACAGGCGTGTGCAGGCTGACGCTCTAACCCTGCTGCTCAAAGCACAGACAACCCTCAGGTATGTCCCAGTTCTCAAGGGCAAAGTTGTGCTTTCTAGGCTCGGCGGTCTTTCGGCACAGCACATTATGTAAACGCCATGGTGTAATTTCTAAAAACATGAAAGTAAATGATAGTTCCTTAGGTTAAGAATCGATAGAACGGTATACTGTAGTTTTTCAAGAATTTTGCAGATACTTCATAAACTAGAGATTTTATAAAAGACATTTTGAAAAGTCTTGAACAGTTGTTCTATGACGTGGTCAGTTTTACAGACTAATAGAAACCCTTTGACACAGTATTTCCTTTCAATGTGTAATTTTTCCTACTTTTATCTTGTAATAATTCTGAGAGTCAATATTCCTCTCCTCTGCTGCTGAAAGTTGGAATTATTAACACAACACAGAAGCCAAAGCCCAGAGGTTAAACACAATGAAGTGTTTGAAACAGAAGAATTCTCTCAGGAGAATTCTGTCCTATTTGGAAATAAATTCTTCCAAAAATGGTCTGTGAACATATACATAATGAGGAACAAAAAACAAAATTTCATTTAAAGACAAAAGAGAAAGACAAAGATCTCTGAAATGCAGAGGTAAAGACTTATCTCTGCTTACAGTTTATTTCTTTGAGGTGATTTTACTAAGCCTAAAAGTTAACAGAGAACACAATTTTGAGAATTTTGTGTTTTTTTAAAAACCCTCACTTTACCTCCAAGAGAAGTTTGTGGATTTGTTCTTGTAATTCTGTTATGTCTTTGTCATTATTGTTCATTTTTTTTATTCTGCTAGCAAAAACATCCTCATTTAGTGGGCTCCTACAAAATGCCAAGCGAAAGACTGAGTCAAGCAATTTAAAATTCATTCATGATGCAGATCAAAGGGATTTTAACAGGCCATTCAAAGACTGCATCTATGGTTTTCAAAGCAACTCTGACTCTAAATACAGAAAATATAGAGGTAAAATTCTCTTCATGGATGTGCAGAAAAATGAAATATTAATAGGCTTTTAAAGTTTCCCTACAGAAGTAACCTTTCTGCAATCATTTCAGCACTATATATATATATAAATCTATAACTGGTGATGGCTTCTAAAATATCTACAACAACGACTTCAAATTTTGACATTAAAACTAGGTAATTTTCTGTAGAAACCTAAAACTCCTAGCACGCAAACAGCATGTCATGATTAATGCACCTAATTAATTAAGCTATCCAACAAATCCGACTCTACAACCTTCCCTAGTGATGAAAATGTAACTGCCACAACACTGCCTTCAGTCTCCTTGATACACAAATTCTGGAGCGTTTAAACACTTGCTATCCAAATATGACAAATGGCAGACACACCAACAAAGGATAGCAAAGAAGCCAGCTGACATCTACTTAGGACTTCTCTTTGGTGAGAACTGTACTAGTTTTCATAATACACAGTAATAACGTTTCGACACCCTTCAAACACAAGACAAGTGCTTCACAAATTCGAGCTCCTTCTCCAGGCACTTGGCTGGCGTGGGGAGCCAGGAGCACAGGAGCACGAAGGGCCAGCCTTTCCATCGCACGGTCTGCCTCTCGGGATCTTAACAGAGCAAGCACTAGTGAGGCCCAGGGACCGGGTCAGCCCCTGTGAAGTAGCAGTTGTCATTTAAAGAGTAGGGAGATCGGCTCTGGTAGAGCATTTTTTTGTCTAGCATATTCTTAGCCCTGCAAAGTAAAAATATAAAGGTGAAAAGATCAGAGCAGCTAAGAAATGGTCCCAGTTCACATAATAAGCAGCACTTTAATATCTCCACGATTCCAGCCTGCAGCCCCCACAACTTATTCAGTGACCTAGAGCCGGAACTACTACCCCGAAGGCAGAAACGAGTACGGGAAAATCACAGGACACTGGCAGTGTCATAAGAGTAGTTAGTGACCACTCAGCTGGGGACTGTCACTTGAGGGCCTGTCCCCCATGTCAGTGTAGCAGCTGCCCTGTTTCTGTGCCCCACAGCACCGTGACTGGAACGGCAGCCAATCGGAACCTTCTACACTGCCCAGGCGCCTGGTATGTAAATGGTAGGTGCACCTGGCCTCACAGCCGGGCACACTGCACACTTTACACAACCGTCTGCCAGCTGTCTGTCTCTGCCTGCTTCCCACCGCTATGTAACCTCCACAGTGTTGGGTTTTTATCTGATTTCTTCATTCTTGTATTGCCAGTGCCAAACAGTTCCTGGTCTACACAGGTGGCTGGTTAATATTTATTAAAAGAATGCATACACTGCTGGGTGTGGTGGCACACGCCTATAATCCCTGCATTTGGGAGGCTGAAGCTGGACTTCAGTTCAAGGCCACCCTGTCTCAAACAAAAAATCAAAAAAAGAATGCATTCATAAACGATCAGTGGCCTAGGACTAGAAGTTCTTCTGATTCATGGTATAAACACTGCCTGTGTGCTACAAGTTTAAAAATCCTTCAGATGTCTTTGGGTTTTCTTTGTCAAGTGAAATTCTGAATTGAAAATGAGAGGCATTGTTTTATACCAGGAGATTCAGAGATTCCTGGGAAAATGTCCATGAAATCACCCTGCATTTTTAACTGAACTGGTTAGCCTGCAGGTGGAAGAGACGCATCACATAATGGCAATAACGCCACACAGCACTTAGGCTGCTGTGTATGGAAAGGAAACCAGGAAGGAGGAGGAAGATGGCCTTAGCCTACCTCCGCCTTCCTCCCAGTGTGATGCCTGGGAAAGGACGCTGCCTCGCCAAGGGTGGATTTTATCTGTGCAGGACAGGTGATGGCACCCATGCTTCTGGCAAGGACCCAGAGACGGGTAGGGTGCCTTGCTAAATGCTCACAGATCCCTTCTCCTTCCACCACGCCACACTGTCCCCAACTCCAGCTGCATATGACGGTGCTGTTTTTAAAAATTTACTGTGTGTTCCATTAAGGTTAGAGAATGTTTTATCTTCTTGCTCTCAAAGTTTGACACAATGTCAAATTAAGCCAATCCACAGACACTGGAAGGCATAAATGCATAACAAAATAATTTTATAAATAAATGAACAATTACTATTTTATGGGAGATTAATACCTAGAAGACTCTACATTCTTTTACACACATACTCATGGATATTGAGATGTAAATAGTGGGGAAGCCTTTAAAAATACAACACTTTGGGTACTTATAATATGTCAGAGGACTGCATATACACTCACAGGACTGAAAGGATAACTTGGGAAGGAAGGATAACCTGGTGCAGAGGACAGAGACACCTCAACAATGGCCAAGAAGGCTCCTGGAAGAACACTTACTCCTCACAGAGTTCCTTATACTCCCACTTGGCAACTGTTTGATTTTCTTCTTACTTCCCAGTACATTTTCCTGCTAGGTGGTATGGGGGGCTCCTTCCTGAGCAATACAAATGGCACCTATTTGGCAGTGTTATTTCTCATCTTAACTGTTAGGTTAGTTTTCTAGCATGAATCAGTCTTCAGAGTTAGGGGAGCAGAGAGCCCAGTTCTTCCATTAAAGTTTCTGGAGCACAGAGACTCAAGAGCCTCCATGAGGCCTCCTATCAGGAATATGCACCACCTCTACTGTGCTATAAAGACACGGCAAAACACATCTTAGTAGTAGTTCTACCATTCTCAGTTTTATGTTTACACTGTATAACAAAATGCAAAAACCGTAATTTCTCAATCTCAGCATGACACCAAAGAAATGTAATTTCTTAAAAAATGCTTAAAAAAAAAAAAAGACAAGGAGAAAATAAAGAAATCAGAGAGACAGCTCTACAGCCAAGGGATCAGAGAGAAATCTATAGCCAAGAGGAACACCCACGGGTCAGTTAAAAAGGACCAAATATTCGAGGGCCTAGAAGAATCGGGCTAAGCAGCAGGCTGGTTGTTTTAGACCTACTGACACGACAGTCAACACGGATGGGGACACTGAGTAAAACTCATATGTGCTGGCAAAAGAAGAAAAAGTAGTATACCACCTTAAAAACAAAGATTTAATAAACACAAGTAGCATCTGACAACAGAAGGTGAATATGGAAAGTTTTGTATGGTCACTTACGAGATCTTAAAATACAGAAAAACATTTTTAGGGTCAAGGATTTAGCTCAGTGGCATAAGCACCTGCCGGGCAAGCATGAGGTCATAAGTTCAATCCCCAGTATCAAAAAAACAACAAAAAAGTTTATGTTTTAAATGTATATATTTTTTAAAAAAATCTTCATAGTCCCATTAACTACATGTAACCAAATTTTATATTTTATTCCCCTCCATTCTTTCCCTATTTCATCATTTGTAAACACATTTTAAATATAATTATAACAAGAGACAGAGGAAATGCTATATGTTGTCTTTTACATCTAGCATGTTAAACATTTTAGAGATCAGGTACAGAACTGACAAAAGATTTCATGGCGAATATAATAATATACTAAATAAATATTTTGCAGTTCACGGGATGAGAATCTGAGCCACTTTAAGCCTGACATCAAGGCTTATGGCTCTTGATTCTTATTGCCAAATCCACACAAAGAGCACTGAAAGAAAATCCACGCTTTATTCAGTTCACTTTCATTTGCTTCGAGGGGCAGTCAATGAACTGAAGATTCTTTGATAAATAACATTTTTAGACAATATTACAACTGATCAACTCACATTCGTACTTTATGCAGACTAATGATAAAAGAAACCTTCTGGCTCCAGGGGTTCACAAAGCTGGACCAACTAGAGACCAGGGCAATGAAGTCTCCATTCTGAGCACAAAACCTAATGGGTGAGTGTTCAAAGTGGGGACGGCCCACATACCTCAGGACTACGGAAAACAAGACAAAAAGGGACTTCACAGACATTGATCACAAGGGTCCTTTTTAAAAAATGTTTTTGCTTTTTAAAAACTCGTAGAAATACAAGAAAGGTAAACATGAACAGTTAATATTTTTTTCTGGCAAACACATTTCTGAAGTGTGATCACTAGATCACCACTTTACAAGAATGTTCATCAGTGCATCCTTATCAGTACAAAAATTATACTTTTTCAATACCTATTAATGGGATGGACAGAATTAAAGTTTTTTTTTAATCAACTGTTATTCTCTATCTGCATAATGAGAAAAGCTGTATCATATATGTATTACTTGCCTACCTGGAAGACTGTCCTTGAAAGAAGACAACTGTCTCCGCTTTGGTTAACCCTGGCCCTGTATCCACGTTCTGACAAGTGCAGAGCTGGCTAAGTTTTGTCTTTATCCTTTCAATTGGCTTTAAGCAGTACAAACAGGTCTAGCATGGAGGTGCTGATGTATAGTCTAAAAGCAATGCCACAGGTCAGGCGTAGCTCCCAAATCATACGTGTGGGCTAGACCAAGAGTCCCCACACTGTGCAGCTGAAAACGAGCCTCAAGAAAAGGGTTTCTCAGGGTTTGAAAAATTATACATCAAAACTAAAGTGCCAACCCCAAAACACTAGATACTGCTCCAATCTGTGATGTGCATCTTTCTGCATACCTTGCTCTCTGAATATTGCAAAGGTGATTTCAGGCCTCCTGTCTAGTCCCGCTCACAGCACTCAGGTACTTCCTACCTCTCACAGCCCCTTATCCCTGAGCCACGCCCCTCTTCACAAATTAATAAAACCTGGGCTTGGCCCTGGGTAAAGGCCTTTGTTCCGGTTAGCCATTGTTCTAGCTGGGCTTCGGCCCTCCTTGGCTCCCCACAACTACAGCTATGCCTTAATGTCTTTATTCTCACTGTGAGTCACACTGGAATTTATTAGAATTCCAATAACTTTTCCATGGAATTACAAATGTGGATTTTTCTGCACTGCAAAAAGGTCTAGAAGGGCTTTCTATATGTAAGTACCTCCAGTTGCTGGTGTGGTAGTTGGCATAGAATAAATTTCAACAGACATTCTTTGCATGGATCTTTCTTCCAGGAGTCTTCCTTTTTTCACATTTTTCTTACTAGCGCCTTTTGGTTATACAGATTAATGGCTTTCACTGTGGTACTCACACAGGCACACAGTGTAACTTTGATCATTTTCACCCTCCCTCAGCCCTAACCCACCCTCCTCGCTAGTTTTACATTTTGAGGGGAATTTCAGTGCATGTGTCTTGATCGTATCCCCGTTACCTGCCCCTTCCTCTTGTTCCCTTATTTTTGTTTAAGTGCCTCCTTTCTATTTCTATGCCATCTTTTTCAGATTCTATATATTAGGGAGAACATGTGATCTGTTCATTTTCTTGCACATGATGAAAATTGCTTCATGGGTACTCTATTGTGTATATTCATTTTCTCTGCCCACCCACCACGGATGCCACCTATGTTGGGTCTGTATCTTGGCCACTGTGAACTGTGCCATGGTAAATATGGGTAGATGCAGGTCTTCCTACAGCACGCTGACTTTCTTTGGGTAGACACCATACAGTGGGACAGCTCGACCAGAGTACCTGTTTTTAGTTTTGTGATTTCCACAGTAGCCGCACTAATTTACACTTCCCCCAGCAGTGTAGAAGGGTTCTTTTTCCCTGCATCCTCATCAGCACTTTCCTTTTTTCCCATGTACCAGGGATGGAAATCATGATGTCGTGCTTGCTGGGCAGGCACTTATGCTGTGAGCTCTCATCTTCCTATTCTTGATGAGAGCCACTGACTGGGGGTGAGGCTGAATCTCAATGCAGTCTTGTATTTCCCTAATGGCTAATTATGTTGGACATGTTCATATCTGCAATTTATGCTACTTCTTTTGCAAAGTATCTGTTCATCTGTCCACTTATTCACTGTGCTATTTGTTTTTCTTTTTTTTGGGGGGGGGGGTCTTCTTGAGACCAGGGTCTCACTATGTAGTTTAGGCTGGCCTTTTAGCCCAGACTGATCTTGAACTTGAAAATGATTTTCCTGCCTCAGCCTTCCAAGTGCTGGGATTACAGGAGTGCGCCACCATGCCTACTTGATTTTTTTGGTGTGACGTCTTTTGTGTTCTATATATACTTTAGACATTCTGTTAGAAGAGTAGTTGGCAAAGATTTTTCTTTCATTCTTCAGGCTGTGTCTTCAGTTTCTCTTATTGTGCAGTAATTTTTTAATTTGATGTTGTCTCATTTTGTTGATTCTTGCTATTATTTCCTATGCCACTGGAGTCCTAGTCAGGAAGTCTTCTACAAATAGATGCCCGGTTTTCTCTGCACTTTTTGTTAAAGGGGCTATCTTTTCCAATGTGTGTTTTTAGCTCCTTTGCTCAGAATCAGCTAACTCCAGTTGTGCAGCTATGTTTCTGTGCCCTCTTATTCTGCTGTTGGTCTACTTGTCCACTTTTGTGCCAGTACCATACTGTTTTTGTTACTACAATTTTGTAGTATAATTTAAAACTGGATATTCTGAGGTCTCTAGCTTTGTTCTTTTTGCTTAAGGTTACTTTAATGATTTGGTTCTTTTGTATTTGAAAACACAGTAATTCTAGATTTTTCCTAGTTCTGTGAAGAATATCTCTGGTATTTTGATGGGGATTGTGTTCAATCTATAGATCACTCTGGGTAATATGGTCACTTTAACAATGTTAATTCTAAATCCATGAACTTGGGAGATCATCTGCCATCAAGGATACCTTGACATTTTTCTTATTTGTACCCCTTTTCTTTCTCCTCCCTGGCTGCTCTATTTAAAACTTCAAAACTCTACTGAACAGTGGACACCCTTGCCATTCAGAGTGATGCTGGCTGAGTCTGTCATACACAGCCTTTAACGTATTGAGAGTGTCCTTCACTGATCACCTAGATTCCTTTGGGCTTTTATAATAACAAGATGCCGGTTTTTCCTTTCAGAGGCTTTTCTGCGTCAAATGTGATGGTCATGTAATTGTTTCCCTTGGATACAGTTATGTGGTGTGCTCACTGATTTAAGGTGAAGCATCCTTGCATCACTGTTATGAATCAGTATTGACCATGGTGTATGATCTTAATTTGTTGTTCAGTTTGCTTGTATTTTATTACAGATTTTTACACCTATGTTCCTCACAGTTATTGGTCTGTAATTTTCCTTCTTGTGTCCTTGTTCAGTGCTGGTATTTGGGTGATGTTGAATTTGTTTATGTCTCATCCTTTTCTATTTCATGGAGCAGTCTGAGGAGCACTGACGTTAGTTCACTGTTATTAATGTGTTTAGGTTTTTAAAACCGTCTTGGTTCAGTTTTGGTAGGTCATGTGTCCAGAAATTTATCCGTTTCTTCTAGATGTTCCAATTTACCAGAATATAGGTTTTCCAAGTAGTTCCCAGAAATCCTCTGGATTTCAGTGGTATCAGTGGTGTCTGTTTTAACATTCCCTTTCTCATCTGATTTTATCAATTTAGGTTTCCCCTTTTTTTGGGTTAGTTTGGCTGTAGTTTCACAATCTTATTTATCTTTTCAAAAACTTTTTGCTTCATCAATCCTATTGTTCAATTTTTATCTTACTAATTTCATATCTCATCTTTAGATTTTTGTCCTCTTTTATTAGAGTTGGTTTTGGTTTGTTCTTTTAATAAGACTTTTAAGTGATCTGAGATCTGACTATTTTAATGTAGACACTTACAGCTATAATTTCCTCTTAAAATGCATTTGCTTTATCCCAGAGATTCCATTATGTTGTGTTTCCATTTTATTTTAGAACTTTAAAATTTCCTCGATTTCTTCAATGATCTAATGATTATTCTAAAGTGTATTACACAATCTCCACGATTGTATAGTTTCTATAGTCTCTCTTGCTATTATTTCTAGTTTCATTACATTATAATCTACTAAAATGCAAACAATTATTTCAATCTGTTTGTACTTGTTGAAGTTTGCTTTATGGCCTAGAATATGATCTGTTTTTAAGGATATGCAAAAAAAAAAAAAGTTGCTGAGAAGAACGTATATTCCGTAGTTGCTTGAGAAGAGTGTTCCATAGACACTTGTTAAGTCCGTTTGATTGGTGCTTATCTCTGACGTTCCTCTGTTGACTTTTTGTTTGGACTACCTATCACTGGTGACACAGGAGTATCGAAGTCACATGGTATTATTGTATGGGGTCCTATGTGTCCATTTATGTCAGGTTACGTTTGTTTACCAATGCCTGGTACATATGTATCTATACTTGTTTCACCTTCTCGCGCATTGTTCCCTTTGCCAATATGTGGTGGCCTCCATGTCTTAGCTGACTACCTTTCACTTTCAGTCTGTGCATGTCTTTGCTGGAGGTATTTAAGACAGCAAAGAACTGTCTTGTTCTTTAACCCAATTTGCCAGTATGTCTTTTAGGTAGAAGAGTAAGACATTTACATTCAGAAAGGTATATATAACCTTTCTAATGGTTGATTCTTCCCTAATTCTCAATAGCTCGTCTACTCTTCCTCTTTTCTGTGTAGGATTCCTAGAAGTATCTTCTGCAATGTGGGTTCAGTGATCATGCGTTTTAGTTTACACCCTTATTTTGGAAGATTTTTATTTCTCCTTCAATTATGAAGGATAACTTTGCTGGATATAATAATCTAGGCTGGCAGTTATTTTCACTCATCTTTGAAATGTATCATTCCATACTCTTCTGGCCTTTAGAGCTTCTATAGAGAAATCTATAGTTTCATCTACTTCCAGAAAAACACACCCTGGGGTATGTGTTGTGGTAAAAATTCTTTTATCCATTGGGATTTGAGGGGCTATTAAAAAAAACAAAAAGACTCATCTAAAGGCAAATATATAAGGAATCATGCATTTCATATATTTAAAAAGGAATAAAATCTCTAAATGAAATGGTAGAAAATCATTTTGGGGCTCTGTCTTCAAGTAGCTAAGGCAATAGTTAGTAATTTTCATTAACTAAACTTTAGTAAGGCCAAAATGTGATGATTACTAAAGTTAATTAAAGCAGAGAGAAAAATGTACATATACTGAATAGTTTCTTATGAATAATCAGTAAAAGGTTTAGTATTATTTGGTGGTTATTCCTAATTACACAACTAAAAAGATCTGAAATGCATACTTTTTTTGGGGGGGGAACCAGGAATTGAGCTCATGACCTCACACTTGCCAGGCAGGTGCTGTGCAGCTGAGCTATACCCTCAGCCCAAGGATGTGAAATGCTACTTAGTAACACATGGATGGATGTCCTTCAGCTGAGCAATAAATCTGGCAGGTCAGCTCTGCTCTAAGCTAAAAATGCAGGTAGGGTTTAGGAACCTCACTGGAAGCTCAAGCAATTTTTGTTCTTGGACCACAGCCAAGGGGCCTCCAGCACTCCTATCTGACTGCTGGCATTTGGGTCTTAGCTACACACAGGCCCTCCAAACTTACCTTTGTAACCAGAGTGAATCTTTTCGATCAGCGCTAGGCAGCAAGGTTCCAACTCTGGGAGGGCAGGGCTGTGTACATGAACCAAATACATACGGGATGATCCGAAACGGGGAGTAACACCTCTTGTGCCCGCTGTCTCCACCTCTGCTGAGGAGATCAAAGCCAATCAGTGCAGGCCCTTAGGCCCTCTGCCTGCAGTAAGCCAGGCTGGGAACATTTCACTGGCGCGTACTGAGACCATCATCCAGACCGAACATGTTTGAACATGCGGCGGTTTACAATTTTAGTGCCTGAGGACTGTTACCTCTCTCTTGGGCTTCAAGTGGTCAAGTCTAAATTCATGCTCTTGTTTCTCCCCACCATGCCTCTGCCCTCCTGCCAGCTGAGGATGCAGGACCATGCATTCCAAGGAGGCCCCGGCACACCAGGGAAGCTCCCATCTTGCTCTCACTCCGCCTCTCCCCTTCTATGGCTCCACTTCTGCCCTCACTCACATGGAGTCAGCTTCTCCCACCCCGCTTACAAGCATCCACATGGTTGTGTCCTGGCTTCTCCTTGTAAGGATTCTCCAGGCCTGTCCAGTCCAAGGGTTCTGAATCCATTTGTGCGCTGCTGGACCTACAATCTAACTCTGGCCCCCAGTTTCCTTTGAACCAGTCTGCTTCAGAGTCTCAATTTAGATCTCAGGCTTCTCTTCAAACACATGTTCTTGCTGCCTTTCTCCAGCAGCTTTTCCTACCTTGCCCATCTCAGGACAGCCCTAGCCCAAACCCTGGTGTCAAATCTGACTGCTGTTTTTCACTTCCCGCCCTAAGTCAAATCCACCGATAAATCTGGACTATCCTAACATATCTCCTGTACTACACCACGGTGGCCTGGGTCTATGTCTCTTCACACGCCCTGCAGGGCCCTCTGCTACTCCACAGAATCTTTCAACATGGCAGCCAGTGTGACTGACCCTTTATACTGCACTTGCTGCTTCCTGTCTGAAAAGTACAATTGCCTGGGTCTGCGCACTGAAACTTTCTAGAAGTAGGGACAACCCTGTTATAGCACCAACCACCCCTGCTACACAGATTTGGCCTCTGAATATTAATGCCATTTCCCAGGGCCAGGAATGTGGTTCTTAGAGTAACACCCAACTCCACATCTGCGGTGAGAAATGCCCAAACTGAGTGCGGGGCATCTAACCTGACTCAAGGGAGGTCCCTGGAGACCATGGGAAAAAAATCTTACAAGGGCAGAGTGGCCACTCTAAAGGGGTCCCTGCTGGCCAGAGACAGGTCCTGTGAGTAGGATGGAGGTGAATGGGAACGTTAGCGTTTAGAAACTCATTCTAAAATTGATGGGGCACATGAGACTTGCCCCCAGAGAACTTGGGGAGGAGAGTAGAGGAATTGGGGGTAGTGGAGATGGCATCAGACTGGCACAGGTTACTAAAGCAGAGTGATTAGAACACAATGGTTCCTTATACAGTTTTCCAGAGGACTCCCTGAATGGCTCTCCTTGAATACAGAGCAATTACCTCCACTTGGGCTAAGTCTGGCCCTATGTCCCCATGCACTGATGTGTACAGAGCTGGCTAACCTATTTCCTCCTCCCTTTACTTGGCTCTAAGCAATGTAAATCAGGTTGGCTGAAGGACTGATGTGTAATCTTGGTTGCCAGGTGACAGTCACTGTTTCCCTGTCTCAGTGTCTCCCTAAATGGCTGAATGAGGGATGCAAAACCAAAACCCCAGGGCTGTCAGCTGGGTTTAAGCCAAGATAAGAGGCTCTGACTTCCCAAGGCTAAAAAGGTTTGCACATCAGAGCTGAAGCGCCATCCCCTAAGCATTAAACGCTACCTCAACTGTGCTGTGCAGACTGGTCTTTCTGCATGTCCTTCTCTGCTTTCTGGCCTCCTAGCCAGCCCTGCTCATGTATCTCCTGCCATTCTCCCAGGCACTCACCCTTCAGTCACTCCCCCTTCATGAATTAACAAAATCCGGCTGAGTCTGGGTCTAGGCCTTTGTTTTGTGAACCTTCATCTAGGCCGGACTCAGGACTCCTTGGTTCCCCGTAACTATAAACACGTCTTAGTGCCTTTCGCCGTGGGTTGCCCTGGAGGTGGCAGACCGGAGTTAACCTGCAAGAATTCCAATAATTTTTCCCTGGGATTACAAATATAAACTTCCTAGATTGTGACAAGGACAGGAAAAGGGACTTCTATACAATTTTTTTCTACTTGTGTCACGCCAGAAGATTCTCAAGGAAGAAAGGTTTGATAAAGAGTAGTTGCCTTGAAGAGAGGACTTCTCTCAGAAGGCTTGTGTGGCTCACTCCCTTGTGGCCTTCAGGGCTGGCTACAATCAGGTTCAAAGGACGAGTTCCCTGATTGCTTCACCAAAATGTGTGTGGAAATTCAACTGCCAGGGCCACTGTATTGAGAGGCTGTTGGGCCTTTAAGAGGCCGGGGTCACAGGGGTCCCTGCCTCAGGAAGCTCCTGGAGTAGGTCATGCTGAGAGCTGGCTCTTACAAAGTGTCCGGCTTCCTTGCTCCTACTTCGTTTCCTGTTGTCATGCAGCTCATACTAGCAGCCTAACAAATGCTGGCACCATGCTTTTGGCCTTCCAGAACCATGAGCCAAAATACACCTCTTGGGGATGGGCGTGGTGGTGGATGCTGTCATCCCAGCACTTGGAAGGCTGAGACAGGAGAATTGCTTCAAGCGTGAGGCCAGCCTGGGCTACATGGTGAGTTCAAGGCCAGCCTGAACTACATAGCGAGATTTTCTCCAAAACACCAAACTCAAAATACATTTCTCTGTTTTATAAATCACCCAGTCTCAGGGATTCTGTTATAGCAACAAAAAGGACTAAAACAACCCTGAATACAACAGCAATCTTGGCATACCCCAGAACTCTTCCTCTGTTCACTGTCTACATGGAACATACCCCGTCAGCAGACACACACGTTACTGGTCTCTTTCCCTTGATGTTTGCGTACAAATGAGGACAAGAACTATTTGGTCCCAGTACTGCACCAGGACCTAAAAGTTACTACAACAAACACCTACAGCATTTACTGTAGCAGGTCCTGCTCTAGGGCTCTATTAACAGTGCAGGACCCACGGACTCCCACCCACACACCTTTTCGGGGATTATCTCTCACTGTGTGTCCAAATACTACTCGCTCAGGTCTCCCTAAGTGTACAGTGTGTGTAACTCATCTACCATATGTATTTTTCTCTTATCTAAATACAGTACCTACAGCAGTTAGGAGCTTCAATAGTGTAATATTAGCAACTGTAATATTTAAAATATTTCTTATAATGCAAATGTGATACTGTAGTAAATTTAGAAGATGGAAAAGATGATTGGTAAATCCTTAAGAAATCAACACTTGTCAGTCATTCTAACTCACTGCCTCTGGATCTTTAAAACCTTTCAATAAATATAAATATTTTGCTTCCTTTAAAGTTATTTAGGCTGGGTGTGGTGGCATACTTCTGTAATCCCAGGACTTGGGAGGCTGAAACAGGAGGATTGTTACAAGTTCAAGACTAGCCTGGGCTATAAAGTGAGTCCCAGGCCAGCCCAAACTGCATAGGGAGACCTTGTCTCAAAAAGACAAAAAAAAAAAAAGTTATTTAAAAAAACGAAAAATTGACAAGTGGCCAACAAAAGAAAAAAAATACGGCACTTAAAAGTGTACTTCGTATCCAGTGATTTTTTATATACCACTCAGGTCAAGAATTCTTTCTCCATCTTTTTTTTCTATCGCATTATCTTGTCTTCTCATGAGTTTTCTTCTCAATTCAAATGAAAATTTCTTGTGACAAGTACCAAGTCTTTTTTTTTCAATCCACAAGAGAATCCAGCTGAATACAAAAGAACCACAGTAACTGTTGAATAAAAATCACAGTATAAAGCACATTCTGAGCTCCCACGCTCCTTTACTTACTGGATCCTGCAGAAAAAGGATTTCACTGGCGCATATTCATACCGCGATGCTAGAAAAAGAAAAATGTCACTGTCTCCTGCCTATGACGGCTCTTCCTCAGCAAGGCGAACTTGCACTGTGACCAAACCAAATACAAATTACATCTTGAGTAAGAGTCCTCTGAGGGCAGGAGGGTTCCTGCCCTTGTTCTGAGGCCTTCTCATTGCCCTGGCAGCCCTGGGGTAAGACAGCACAAGACCTGCCCTCTTTCCCTTCAGACCTCCTTGTGTCCTCCCCTGGGAGCCTTAGCTGAGCACCGTCACCGTTACAAAGGCTGCTTTACTCATCCTTTGATACAATCATCCCGTTCCACGGTAATGAGTCTGGACAATTATCAATAACTGGGAATTTAGACAATTTTCAGTGTTTAGCTCCACAATGTGTGAACTTGATTTTTTTCCCCTTTCAATTCTTTCCTTGGGTAAATTTCTAAAAGTTGAAAAATTTTGGGTTAAATGACATTATAACTCTCATCATGAATTACTGATCTCCAAAAGATTTTACTAATTTAGTGTAATTAACCATGTTTTTTCTCAAGAATTTTGGCCAGCCATCATGCCAATGGTTTACATCCACTTTACCGACTTGCTGTGACAATTTAGAAATAAATTTCCCTATCTTAGAATCAAATGGACGTTAGGATGTGTTTGTGTCTTCTTCAGCAGTATTCCCTGAATGTTCATTTTTGGAGCACTGGTACACTGGAATGAAAAGTCTTCCATTATAGGGACCATGGAGACATGCAGAGCTGAGAAGCTGGAAAAACAGAAACTGAAGGGAACATAAACAATGTGAACCCTACAAACCAAAACACTGACAAGGCCAGGCCTTCACTCCTGTAAGGTAACAAGCACAGGCAAAATCAGAAAGATGACTGCTACTGTAGTGGGAAACTGCTCACATGGTCTGCACGCTGAACCTGGCACCAGGCTGCAGCTGCCCCCAGCTCCCTAAATACTGGGAGCCAGACTACTCGATCCCAAGGCACTGAACGCCCAGGTTGGAGATGTGTGAATTAGTCTCATTTCTGGAGTGTGTGTGCTAAAGAAATAGAGATTGGATTCTCCTGAGGGGTTTAAACAACTGGAATTAAGTAGAGCCATGTTCTAACAATGCAGGACCGATGGCTGGCAACAGCTCAACAGGAAGCTTCTGGGACCATCATGTTCTCCAAGATCAGAGAAAGGGACCGAGGGAGATAACACGGGCAGTGGCTCGCCAGGAGCTCCTGTAGGAGTGGAATCTAAGATTTATAAGGCAGAAAGACAGTACTAGAAGTAAACTGGATGCACATCGGCTATTTATGGTAAGAATATATTTTGAGGTCCAAAAGACAAATATTTCAGGGCATACTGTTTTTGTGTGGAAGAAGAACATCAGAGCAGTCAGTCAGTGATCAGCAAAGCTAAAAAGACATGACAGAGCCACACAGGCAAAGCTGAAGAAAAAATATGAGAGAGCTGGCAAATGACCTAAGGCATCTGTGCTGGGTTTAGCTGTATCCCAGCATCTAGAATAGTCCCAGCCCACGGCGATGCTACATAAACGGTCACAAAACGAATGATTACAGAAAGCAGAGAAACAAACAGGGACAATTAAAAGATGAAAAAGTGTTCTTAGGAAAGAGGAAGAGAAATGTAATTCTAAAAGAGGGGAGGGGAGAAGAGGGAGCCAGAATAAGACAAGAAAGTTACACCTGTTTTCCAGAAGTTATGTAAAAATACTCAAAAAAGATGGCATGAAGATCTATAATTGGAAGAAAGAAACCCAGAAGACTTTACCTGTCCAATAGTTGGATCAAAAAAATCAGGAAAGGTCTATACTATGTTGGCAGATATGGAAAAGTTCTACCATCTGTTTCACAACAATGTAAACATACTTTACACCACTGATTTGTGCACTTAGATAGCAAATTTTAAGCTCTATGTTTTTGTCATGATAAAAAATGAATGTAAAGCAGAGAGAAGGACTTAGAATTAAGAAGACACACACTCAGCTAAGGCACATGTCACAAAGAACATGAAATAAGTTATAAAGGGTAACTCTGAAAAGAATGAATTAAAAATCACAAAGGATAGAAAGTCACAAAGAAAACTGAGTTCACAGCTTCCAATTCAGACAAAACAAGCATTTCAAAAAAACAAAACAAAACAAAACCCCAAAGCAATGAGGTTCATGAACTTTTGAGAAAATAAAAACTGGAAAGGAGAGCCAACTATCAGAATTTTATCGCTAAAGTAAAATATACAAAAAAATTATAAAGTCTCTAAAAAGAGGAAAATCACTTAATTTTACTGACTTAGCCTTCATAGCAACTAAACTGCTATACAATATGCTGGTAATCAAATTATACTTATAACATATAACCAGTGAAATTAAGTGAAAACAAATGTATTGAGTCTTTGCTATTAGAAATATTTAAAATGCTACTTCATCATATGCTCTCAAATAATTTGCACATTCTAAATAATGCATTAATTTCTCTACTATTTCAGTAAGCATGAAGCTGATCTTGCAGTGTGACACATATCTAAACGCTGGTCCCATTACCTCTCTGGGTCCAGTTGTTCCAGAAAGGAAGCTGAGCTCGGGCAGTGTGCATGTAGAACACCCTCATGTCCTGAGGGGCAAGCAGGTCAACAAAGTGAGAGGACTCCAGGAAATCTTTCTTGCAATTCAGGATCGAAGTGGACTGTTTAGAAATATGCACTAACCTTCCGGATAGAAATGAAAAGACTGCCACAAAGGTCTGGGGAAATGTTTTCCTGGGGAAAACATTTGAAACAGAGGAAATATTGAGTCACTTATTAGCACTAATCCTAATGGATTTCTACCACTGTCAGTAACCTAACGCACATATAGACCATAAGGGCAAGGCAACTCTAAGAGTTTCCTCTAGTGTACTTCTTAAAAATGAAAATAAAACCTGCAATGAACTTTCTGGAGGTTTGATGTGTAAGCAAAGCAAAACACAACAAAACACTAGCTCCTTCTACAAAAACATATGGACACGTGGCACATAAACTTCAAATTCTTCTCCTTTGCAAATAGCACTCTTGAGCTGGATGGGGTGGCACACACCTGTAATTCCAGCATTTGGGAAGCTGAGGCAGGAGGATTATTGCAAACTCAAGACCAGCCTGGGCTATAAAGTGAGTTCAAGGCCACCTTGAATTGCACAGGGAGACCCTGTCTTAAAAAGACAAAAAACAAACAAACAAACAAACAAAAAAACCCCCTGGTACCCTACAACTGAAGAAAACCTTCTGGCCACTCAGATTCTATGCTTTCAGAACAAGCTCAAGGTGCACATCCTTCCAGAATCTGCCCTTGACAAACCTCACTGCATAAACCCAACTGCTCTGATTCCTTTCATAGACACAAATGTATTTATAATCAGCCACTGTTTGCTAGGTTGACATGTGCTTCCCTCTCTAGTTTTATTTTTACCAATACATGTTTACAGGACATAACAATTATATTCAATGGCACAGACCTGTAATACATTCATTTTATGTTGTCTTCTCTACTCTTTTCCCTGCCTCCCTCCTAGTTTTCAAGACCTGCTAATGTTTTCTTAAACTTTAAAAACCTGCACCATGCACTAAAATAAGTTCTATTATACTATTATGCAGCTTATGTTTCAAGATCATAAAATCATTGTTACCATTATATTGAGATCTAAACATAAAACTAAGTAATCACAAAATGCAAGACTTATTCTATCAATAAGAAGAGATTCAAGAGATACCCTAAAGGTCTCTTCCAAAGTCTCACAAAAAATGACATCTCAACTCACCTCTTCTACAAAATCCACCCATTACAACTTGTAGTAGATATTAGAAAAAAGAATGATATAAACCGAAGTTAACAATTTGAAAAGTAGAATAAGATGCAGGAAATTACTCTGCAGGTTGTTCTGATCCTTAAACAGGGAGAACTAAGGGATGTTAAGGGAACAGAAGCACCTGACAACCAAAGTGAAAGAAATACTACACAGCACATATAGTGCTGATTCTGTTTTTAGGCGTTTTCTCTGGCCAGGGCAAGAGAAACCACATGACGCCTCTGTAGCAATTTTCTCCTTTAGTTACTTCAAATTGCAGTTACTAACGTTCATTCAATATTCTTTTAAAAACATGTAAAGAGGGGACAGAGAAAGCCTTTGGAAAAGTGGCAAGTGCTGAAACGGCAAGATTCCTGGGTCCTTACTGTGTTCTGGTGAGCGAGTTCTGCAGCAACAGTGGCCAGCTCCTTGGGACTGAACACAGTCGCGTTCTGCCAGAGGTAATCCGTTTCCACTGAGAATCTGGAAAAATTCACTGTTTGCTAAGAAACACATGGAAATAAACACTTCTGTAATAATAATATCTTATCAGGTCATTTTTAGCTCTAGCAAGCTGGCTTCTTAGAATAAAGACACCCCATGAGCATTTTCCTCATATCCAGATCATTTTCTGCTTGCTCTTGCTGTGCAAACTTAAAGAGTGTGAATTTTATTAATTCTGTATAGTGTACATCACAAGGCATGAGAGACACTTCATGTACTAAAACAAACGAATGAAGCTAAAAGTTCCAGGCACACACATGGGTATTATGGTGGAAACATTACTCCAGCATTCACAAAGTGTGTATCTCAGATGAAGCCTACAGGTTTGTGCTGCAGACAACACAACTTTATCAAATCTCTTGAGAAGAAAAGTCAGAAACAAGAAAACACTGTGCATCTTTCATGCAGTAAATTCTTCATATGACTGCATTTTCAAAATGTATGTATGACAAACGTATTTTTAGTCAAATGTATTTTCTCATAACTTTGAAGGAAGACAACGTTCCTTTTACAAGTTATTCTTCGAAATGTGCTTATGCTAAACTGTCTTGTCTCTTGCAACAGATCAGCAAAACACTGCAAAGCTACTAAACCGTTAGTACAAATCAGGTTCTCCTGAACACACTAAAGAAACTGTTAAATTTGCTCAGACTACACCTGTGACTAAATGCACTCCAAGCATGGGCGCTGGTACACCTGTGCTAGTTTTCCCTGCAGCTCGTGTACCTTGCACGTTGGAGACAAAGCGAAGGGCATAGTTGAGGACATCTAAGGTGCTTGGTTTCCTGCGCCTCTCCGCTGGCAGGTAGTTTTTCATTTCTTGAACAACCATTATAAGTTCTTGAGAAACTCTCTTTCGATCTTCTTGTTCACTGGAAGATTACAAAAAAGAAATGCTAACAACAGCTGCTGCCCTGGCAAATGTGTATTATTTTCTATGTGCACCTGCAGGTTGAGGTCACAGGTTTATGATCTCTTTTCTCACAAGTAGGCAACCGCGGGCAAAGTGATTGGAAGCTGTCCAGCACTTTCCAGACAAATTCTTTCATTACTCTTTACCTTCTCAGGCGCTCTGGCAATTTTCCTCGGGGTCTCGATTATCCCACCCTACCCCAGCTCCAACAATAGTATGAACAGCCCTACACCCAGCTTTCCCCTTTCCAGCGCCAGCCAGGACAGCAAACACCAGAGTGTGGACCGCAGCGGGCGTCACCTGTGGCCGCTGTCTCCGCCTGTCCCCGGCAGCGGGGCCCCGGAGCCCCACGGCCCTTCCAGCGCGTGCGTCCCAGACGCGGGCGGGTCCATCTCGCGGAGCCCCAGTCCCGCCGCCCGCTTCTCTCGCTGTGCAGGCGGCGACAGTCACCAACTGCTCATTCCGATCCCCGCCTGAGCGTTTGGGGGCGCTCAGTCACGACTGTCCCGCTCCATCGCCGCCCACGCCCATGTCAGGGGCACTTTTCTCTTCTGCATGTCCACACCGAGCCTTCTGGGGCAGTCTCGTCCCGGCAGCCCAGCTCGGGGGTGGGGGGGTGGGGGAGGCAAATGTGGCCGGAAGCCGAGCTGGCCGTGGCCCCCGCCGGGAGTGGGGGTCTTCACCGCTGACCAACTTTCTCTCCGCCCCGGCAGTCCCGCAGAGTATGCGAGCACAGCACGCGGGTCGGCGGCCACGTGGGGGAGCCACATTCCAGGGCCGCCGGCCGAGGGCAGGGTCCGGGGCCCGGGGCCCGGCCTCGCAGCTCGCAAGACTCCCGCCAGACCAAGCACAGCTCTCCCTCAAACGCTGGCACTAGACCGCGTGAGCAGTCTAGAGGCCCGCCGCGTGCCGTGCGCGCGCCACGGGACCTGGCCACGCCTCTTGTCGCGCGATTGGCCGCCACAGAGGGCTGTGCGGGCTCTCATTGGTCCAGAAGGCCCAAATCCGAACGCCGGGTTTACATTATCGCTGGCGGGTGGGTAAGGCGAGGGCCCCCAGAACGTATTATATAATGCACGTGGGGGGCGGGGTAGAAGGTGGCTGCCGGCCGATCCCGGCGGGCCCGAGCATGAGTCGAGAGCGGAGGGGCGGTGCGGACACTCGTCTGGGAGACTCGGACCGCGCGCTCGACTCCCTGGGGGAGGGGCCGGCGCAGTCCAAGTGAGAGTGATAGGGCACAGGAGCTGTCAATCACGAAGGAGCAGGATTGGGTTGGAAGATGGGCCTGTCCGACACGGCCTCCACGTGAGCTGCGGGCAGGGGCGTGACCGAGCGGCGCGTGTGGTTCCCGGGTCCCTTGGGGGTCGCCGTGCAGCACTGCGTGGAGGGCTCTGAGGCTGCGCGGCGTTATCAGTTCCAGCGTCCCCGGTGCTTTCGTCTTTTTTTTTTTTTTTTTTTAACCTTGCTCGCTCTCCTGCTGCAAGCGAATGGTGGGTTTGGCGGAATGGGGAACAGAGGTGCTACAATTCAGTCCCGATTTTCAAAAAGGGAAGTTTAAGCAGGGACCTGCATGCCTTCCCGGCCTTTAAAGAGTCTGAAAGCGTGGCCTCTCAGTTTATCCAAATTAAAAGGCGGAGGGCAGCGACCCTGCTGCCTGGTACATTAAAAACAGTATTTGTTGGAAAGTTGTCTTACTATAAAGGGGGCGAGGAAAAGTGGGTAGCCGTCATGTGTTGGATCCCCAAGAGATACTTTACAGGGGTCTTTTGGGGAGTGCTAAGTCTTCCAGGGGTTTTCCTCAGCCTGCATTCATTCAGCACATACTGTGCCTGGTCAGGAATGATTGTCATCCTGGGAGACGACGACAGACAAAAGTCCCTGTCCTTTCCGGGTGCCCACGCATTGGGAAATACGTAAAACAAGACCGACTCAAGACGGCGCCGGGGCTGGGGGTGATGGTGGATAACTCTGCTTGAGGGAGGCGATGGGAAGACCCAGCCTGGTGAACAGAGGACCCCGGAGAACGGGATGGGCCCAGAGCGAGCCCCCAGCCGCTCAGACTCCGAGTCTGGGCGAAAGTGCAGCCCCGCTCGGAAACCGGCCCGCGGTCAGATCAAAGGGCGGCTGGGGTGAAGAAACAGTATTCGGTACTTACATTTTTCTGTTATAAACCAAAGTCGGCTTCACCCAGATGACAGTGTTCCCTAGGGGTCAGAGGGTAAAAGTGGCAGTATATTCACAGGAGGAAAGATCGCGGGATTGAAACAAGAACTACCACAAGGGTTAGCTGTGGTAGGTCGCCTGGCTAGTTTACCAAACACAAGACCACATTTAGGCTTAAAGCAGCCCCCCACTCACCTCCATGCTGAAGAGCACTTTTCCTGAGGTGGGTGGGAGACTTCTGTCCGTTTGGGCAGGGCAAACCCAGAACTGGGTGGGCTACAAGGAGGAGAAATGGAAGTCTGCATGGGGGATGGGGGGGATCCCTTTAGGACTTGGACCAGGCGCAGCCACCCCTCCCCAAGGAACACAGGGGCCAGCGTCATGTTTATAAACATTTTATTCAGCTCCTCAGAGCGGGCAAGTTCCCAGCTGCGTGCAGGCACAAGCGAGGTATTCTTGGGTTAAAGCAGGAGCCAGTGGGTTATATGGGCCGAGAATGGAGGAAGGAGAGAGCACCAAGGCTTCAGAGTCGGGCATGGCCAGACCCTGGGCCCACTGCAAGGCACGTCTTCAACACTAGATCGTCTCAGGGGTGCCAGGGTACAAAGTGCGGACATGGAACTGTGCCACACGCCTCAGCTGTGGCTGCTTTGTAAGTCATACAAGCATGTGAATGATACCTAGAAGGTTCTGGAAAAAATGGCCAGACTGGTAAAGCCTGTTTCTCCCCCAGTGCCCCCTTGCTTGTTTTCATTCATACTTGAAACCCCCGTTTTTAAGCCACATACCCCAATGTTAAAAGCCCCATGGACACAAGTCTCTCAGATGCTATTTTCAGAGCAGCATCTGCGCAGCTTATGACACAGAAGAAAAAACATTTTGGGCCATCCACCTGACCAGTGCCTGGAAGGCATGTTAGATTTAGGAAGCACAAGTCAAACAAAAACAGGAAACAAATTTCGAAGTGCTGTCACATGGGAGCCTTGGTAACAATCGAATTCACAGATGGTCTTAATGGAGGGCCACAGGACTATCACATGCTGGAGCCCACAGCTGTTGGGAAACCCTCTGTCTACAAGTGTGAGGTGGGGGGAGTTTTGTGCAAACCTCTACCCTGTGGAAAACACTGCATCTGGAGGGGCCACGTTGCTGGCAGTGTTTCAAATTTCAAAGCTCAGCGGCCGAGCTGGTGAAAGGCACACATGCTAGTACCACTGTCCTCCGAAAGGTTCCTTTGGGCACTTTCTGAATTCTGTCAGAGATAGAGGTGAAGGACATTTGCTTGTATTTTCACATTTTGGCAAAATAGAAACTTTGGTCATAGGTATAGTTCTTTAAAAACTTTTAAAAAGTTACTTCTGATTAAAATATTTTAGAAAGTGATACATAACAAGTA
This sequence comes from Hydrochoerus hydrochaeris, assembly GCA_004027455.1. NCBI lineage: Eukaryota > Metazoa > Chordata > Mammalia > Rodentia > Hydrochaeridae > Hydrochoerus > Hydrochoerus hydrochaeris. Next base: position 59,499 of record PVLA01003472.1, read on the forward strand.
AACATCTTCACATCTAATGTAAGAGCAAAACATCTTCACCAGCATCTTGTTTTAAACACAGCAAGAGTCAGTAGTACTTATGAAAAGGATTGAGTCACTTATAGGCAACTAGGGAAGTACGAAAGCAAGGCACGGCCTGTTACGGTCACAGATGTGTGTTAGGCAGGAGTGTTCTCCCGTTATGGTCACAGATGTGTGTTAGGCAATAGTGTTCTGCAAGGCACAATCTGCAAATCTCATACCCAATGGTTTAAAATGTGGGGCTGCAGGTAATGTCAGAAGCCCAGGACAGCTAACTTAGCTGAAATCAAGGGTAATTTGTTAGTGACAATATTATGCCCAGAGTACAGCACTTGGCATGGTAGGAAGTCCTCTTATCAGTAAATCTATAAAGGTGCTGTGCAAAAGGTGGGCGGGGCTGGCCACACCTCTAGTTTGGAGTGCATATTAAAAAACAAAGGCACATTTCCTAGAAACTGAACTTTACATGAACTAGCAAAAATAATCAGTTTAGAAATAACAGTAAGTAAGCTTGATAACATGGTAGGTTCCAAGTCAAAGGTCTTGAAGAGGTTTCCTGAACAGCAAGGCTTGAGTTTCACTGGTTCTTCAAGAAGAGATGTTCCACACTAAGAAGCAGAGAGGAAAAAGCAGAAACAGGAGAAAGGGTGGTTTAGTCTTTCAGTGCACACCCGGAGAGAAAGCTGTGTTCAATAACTGTGAACAGGATCTGACCTAACCCATTTCCTATTAGTGATTCCTCTGCATGCTGTGGAAACGCAGGGGAGCCTTTAAGTAAGTCACCAGCCAGGAATGGTGGCCCATGCCTGTCATCCCAGCACTCAGGAGGCTGAGGCAGGAGGATCAATGTGAGTTTTAGGCCAGCCTGGGCTACAAAGTGAGTTCAAGGCCAACAAGAACTGCATAGCAAAATCTTCTCAAAAAGATGGGTGGGGGAGGAGGGGAAAGCATCCAAATAACTCTCATTAAAGAGCAATATTCACTGACATTGACCTAGCAGTGAAAGGAAGACATGCTTAGTAAGGAGTGCCCATATAGTGGGCTAAAAGACAATGGGTTCTTCTAACATTATGTACAATCATGGTAATGGGTGTATGTATATATGCATATACACGTGTGTTACATATAGTCACGCTATTAACTTATTACTGTACATGCTAGATACCATATATACTAAGCACTTTTTGTCCTCATAACAGGTTTGTCCTCTAACAAGCAAGGTACATGCTGTTATTATCCCCATTTTACAAATGAGGAAAGTGGAGGTCAAGAAATTTTCAATTGCTTGCCCAAGGGCACAGAGCTGGATGGGGTGGGGCAGGGGTGGCTCACAGGGAGCCCCTTCTCTGAATTACTACATTACATAAAAGGAAATAAGTAACATCACTGTATTCAGAGAGAAAAACAGAGCTATCAGTAGCAATGAGGTTCCCCTGCCTCAAAGAATTAATGTGTATGTAAAAGAAAAAAAAAAAAAAACCTCAAGATTTTTATCATATAAAATCCAAGAACTTGAAAGATTTTCTAATGCAAATTCTTCAAAGCCCCTGGAATGCATGAGCAGTCTGAGGGAGCTGTTACTGTGTGTTCCTGTACAGCTGATCATGTGTGCACAGGAATTAACTCACCGATGATGATGATGATGATGATCACCAGCATAGTAATCCCTATGGCCCACATCTGCAGGAAGACACACACCCACTTCACACTCAGGAAAAGAAGACGTAACAGGCTTACTGAGGAGCACCCTACCTTATTCTAGCAATCCAGGTGTGCTACAATCTGCAACAACTCATCATTTCTTAACACTTAAATTTAATGGTCTCAGATAGGGCCTGAGGTTTACCTAACTCTTTTTAAAATGTGTGCCAAGGATCTGTGGCCCCCCCAGCAAAGCATCTATTCATGTATGTAAGTTCTCCATGCCAGGCGGGGAGAGCAAGCTTATGTCCCATGTGTCTTAGTGTCACTGCTCAACACAGCAGGCTCAGGATATAGTATGATCTGATTCCAGCATACTTATTTGCTGGCTGTATAAAATCTGCTACAGACTCTTCTCCATGTGGCTGCCTTCCAGATTGCTGCCCTTGGCTCTGGAGCCACTGGCAGAACCAGCTGCACACTGACCAAGCGGTCCTGCCTGGTGGGGTGTTCTGTCCTTTTGCCCACCTCGTAAGATCAGCCACGGAACAGGATTTCTGGTAGCAGGTGAGGAAAAGGGTGCAGTCTGCGTGTAAGACTCCCAGGTCTGCATGCAGGAAGTCAAGCCCACCTTCCAGATTCACGAAGTCCAGTATTTGTACCTCCTCTGCCCAGCCTCTGAGAATGGTCAGTCAAGAGATAATTACCTTGCAGTTTTTCCACCAATATTTCCTCTTCAACTTGGCAGCACTCGTTTCAAATTGAGATGCCCCCGCTTGCAGCGCATCCGCGCGGTCATCTAACTCAGAGAGCTTCTGGTCTCTTTCCAACACCTTGTCCACGTTGACTCGCATTATGTCCACCACCTAGGCGAGTGCAATCCCGGGAGGCCACACAGACAAGAACGGGAGAACCAAAAGTCCAAGTGAAACCTCCTGGTATATATTTTTTTCAAGTCAGGACTTTATTACTTACATTTTTAATAAAATGGGCCTACCCTTTCGTGAAAAATCCACCCAACAAACTAATGGCAGATTGGAACTTCCTTAATATGATCAAGGGCATTTATGGGGAGACCCATGACTGCCACCATACTCAGTGTGAATCTAGACCAGCAACTTCCCTTAGATCAGACACAAGACAAAGGGGCTCACGTTCACTATTGCACAGCCCTTAAGTCCTGGCCAGAGCAACCAATTAGGAAAAAGAAAAGGGCATCCAAACTGGAAACGAAGACTGCATTCCCTTCTATCATAGGAAATTCTATTTCTATTTTTGTATCTATATATCCATATATTCTGGATCTCAAAGAATCCACAGAAAGAAAAAAACAATGAATAACTCAGCAAAGTTTTCAGGCTTTAAGATCACACAAATCAGTTGCATTTCTGTACATTAGCAATAAACCTGAAAAGAATATTAAAAAACAACTGCCTTTATACCACCATCCAAAAGAATAAAAATACTTCAGGGATACATTTAACCAAGGAGGTGAGACTTACAGATGTAAAACACAAGATACCACTGAAAGAAAACCTGGTTAAAAGTGGAAAGACACCCTGTGCTCTACAATGGGAGACTCAGTCCTGTGAAGACGGCTGTCGCCCACACAGCAATCCCAAAGGCTTTTTCTCCTTTAGGAAATTCCAAATGTGACCCCAATTCCAGCAGCTTTTTTCATATGTAACATCAGGGAACCTCAAAAAGGCAGAACATAGAGGAAGAAAATAAAGGTTGCAGGACACACACTTCTCAATTTCAAATCTTACTACAAAGCCACAGTAATCAAAACTGGTAGTGGCAGAAGGACAGACACCAGAGGTGTAGAACTGAAAGTGCAGAAATCAACTCAAACATCTTTTTTCTTTTTTGTGTGGTGCTGGGGAAGAACTCAAGGCCTTGTGCTCTAGCAAGCACTCTACCACAGAGCTACACTCCAGCCCATAGAATCAACTAATTTTTGACAAGGTGCCAACACTTCACAGTAAAGGGTCAGTTTTTCCAACCAACTGTGCTGGAATGAAAGAGTCATGTGCAAAAGAATGACTCCTACCTCAATTCATCACAAAAATGAACTCAAAATGGGATCAATGACTTAAGAGCTACAATTATAAAACTCTTAGAGGCAGTAATAAAATAAATCTTCAAAACTTCAGCTTGGACCTGGATTCTTAGATTTGATTAATACCAAAAGCAAGAGGAAAAAAAAAAACCCCAACCAAAACCACCTGATATGCAAATGTCTTGTGCTCTGGGTGAATGATTTGGGGATGGCAATGCACAGTGTATGCACCATTGTTGGCCCTTGATTCACGTGTTCTGACATTCTGTTGTAGTTTTTTTTTCCCTCTTTTCTTTCTTCTTGAAATAAAATGGATTTGGAAAATAAAATAACACATCACATTAGGGAAAAAAAAAAAACACCTGATAATAACAATTAAAAAAACAACCCGATAGGGGCCAGGGAAATGGCTCAGCAGCACAGTGCCTGCCTGGCAAGCATGAGATTCTGAGTTTGATTCCAAGTTCAAAGAGGAAAAAACAAAAACAAAAAAACTTGTTGCTAAATAAACAACCTAGTAATACTGACTAAAATGATACAATTTGGCTTCATAAAATTTTTTTTACATTTTGCATCAAAGTATGTTAGCAAAAATGTTCTAACTGGGAGTGGTATATGCCTATAATCCTAGCTTTCTGGAAGGCTGAGGCAGGAGGATGGCCAGTTTGAGTCCAGGCAGGGCAGTTTCTCAATTCAACAAGACCCTGTCTCAAAATTTAAAAAGGCTGGGAATGTAACTCAATATGAAGGCTTTGGGTTCAGTCTCCAGTACTATTAAAGGAAGGAAGGAAAGAAGGAAGGGAAAAAGGGAAGGGGGAGGGAGGGCCCAAGAGGGGTCCACAGAAAGCAAGTATCTGCAAATCACATATCCAATAAGGGTTGCTATCCAGAACACACAAAGAATTCTTATAAATTAGCAACACAAAGACAACCTAATTAAAAAAAACAGGCAAAGGCCTTCAACAAACACATACAAACGGACGGTTAGCACATGAAAAGCTGTTCAACATCACTTCACTGATGCAGTAAGCAAAACCACAGTGAGATACTACAGTACTCACTAGATGGCTCCAATCGGAACCCTCGGAGACACATGTTGAGGGGATATAAAGAAACAGCTGTCTGCCTTGCCAGTGGGAATACAAACGGGGCAGCCACTGTGGAAAAGTTTGGCAGCTCCTCAAAAAAGCTAAGGTGGAATTAGCCAAGCCATATGATTACTGTATGACCCAGCAATACTCCTAGGTACACAAACGCAAGAGAAATGAAAACATGGCTCAACTACATCTTGTTCTAGCATGTTTATAGCATTATTCATAGCAGTTGGGCGGTGGAAAGAGCTGAAATCATCCATTGTCCTATTGCCTATAAAAAGGAACAAAGTACTGAAACATGCTACAACTTGGAGGACTGTTAAAAACACGCTAAGTGAAAGAAGCCTGGCACTCCAGGCCACAGATGGTGACTCCTTTTTTTTTTGGTGATTCTTTTTTATGCTATACACCAAACAGGCAAATCCATGGAAACAGGCAGCAGATCAGAGGCAAACGGGAAATGAGAGAAGCAGGGATGAGGAGTGGTTACTAAATGGGTACAGGTGCTTTTCAGGACTGATGAAAGAGTTCTCAAAGTTGAAGTAACGGTGACACAACACAGTAAATATACTAAATACCACCAAATCGTACACTTTAAACTGGTTAATTGTATGTTATGTGTATTTTATCTCCACAAAAAAATTCTTTGAAGGGCCAGCGATCTAGCTCAGCAGCACAGTGCCTGTGACAAAGCACAAGATCGTGAGTTCAAATCCCAGGACAAAAAAACAAAAAAACCCCCACAGAATTAAAAATCTCTTTGAAATTCCATTGGATTAAAAAAAATTAGATATAATTTTGTAAGTAAACAAGTTTCAAGCAGGATAGATTTAGAATGGCTTTCACTGTAAAAATCTGAAATTGTGAGAATTAAGTTTATAAACAAAATACCCAATCAAAGCATTACTGGATGATAACAGTATCTATTAATCCTACTTTTTAGTGCAGCTAAGTGCAGACAGTGACTGCTTTTAGCAACAGGGAAACACTAGTCTCAATTTTTAGTTTTGCACATACAGGGTGGAACAAAACATGTAAAAGTCCTCAAGAATTCTATAAATACAGATTTGTTGGGCTGTAGCAGTTTATCAACATCTTCCTTTGCACCCTAGGACAACCTTGGAGGTAAATGTTTTCTACAGAGTTGCTCAGGTGAGGTGACCAAGAAATCAAGCTGCAGGACAACACATTCTGGAAAAATATTTCATCCAAAGGACTCATTTCTGGCTTGCACAGCCTTTAGCCCTAATCCTTAAAACTTTATTATCCTATTTTATGAAGTGGTTCCTGGGGAATGTTTTTGTGTTTGTGTTTTAGCTATGTGAATCTGCTACAGAAAAATAAACATGAAATCTGGGGACTATGATTTTTGCTTAGATCCAGGCTTCTAAAAACATCCGGAGGCAGATTTTATTACATTTATGATATACTGTCAAAATTTACATTCACATGTGCAGACTTATCTCCAGAGTGTACCCATTTATTAAAATTCCTGCTTTAGAATCTTAGAGCAATACCTCCTCTACTTGATTTTGTGTCTGCTGAAGTCTTCGGTTGCTGCCAGTGGCAGCACTTGATCCGGCAGACCTGAAATGTGTAAAGGCACAAGTGTGAATAAATCAGGGTTGCAAATATAATTCTGAAAACAAAAATTTTATTCTAAATCTGCATATTAATGATTTTATGTATCAGAACTAAAGCTCCTCCTCCCAAAATCCTGTCATAATAATAATGGTCCTAGGAGAATTTGTCATAATCCTTCCATAATTTCCAAGATTGTCCCACATGATAAAGTGACCACCATGAAGATATAATAGGATCTACTTTGCATCGCTGAAGTGCCTGATCCCAGGATGGGTAAACTCCATTTTCCAATTTTTTTCCACTTGTTTTAATGGAGACATTAAACATTAAATGGAGACAAACATTATATTGTGCCAAGAACTGTTTTATAATTACAAAGAATTGTAGCATGGCCTTTTTCCAGTACGGAGAAAGAGTCTGGGTTAGGGACACTTGCACGCAGGGACGGGGTAGTGCGAAAGAGAGATGCAAGTAGAAGGAATGCTCCTTCTCTCAGACTTCTTTTACAGGCTTCGTTGAAGTTTTTACTGCTTGCCAGGCAGATCTTTCACAGCCACTCTGACTTGACTCCACTTCTCCCATGACTTGGCTGGTGTCACTTTGATTTTTCACGGATAAGGGTCTTGTGTCGCCTCACGCAGGCTCTTGGGTTTTAGAATTCCCTTCTCTGTATCCAAGACAGTACCTCGTATGTGCCTTGCTTACACGAGTCACTGATTCACTGAGTCAACAGTGATTTTAAATTAACACTCTGTCAATGACCAGGGGCCAGGAATACAGTAGATCCAACAGCTTTCCTTGGGTCTGGCAGACAGTATTCTATTTAGGGCCATCTCTTAAAGCCTTCACAGGCATTCTCTCACTGAATTCTCGTAACCCTCTGAGAGGCAATACCCCACAGCCCCCACTTTATAGGTGAGTAATGTGAGGTTTACAAAGTTAGTGCAGTCAGATTTTAGGAACTGTGATTCGTTTGCTGGCACGGCAGCCTCAGCAAGTACCTTCCAGGTGTTGTTTCCACCTAGTTCCTCTAGGAAACCTGTAGTTTCCTCGGTAGATGAAAACTGGTAGCTTGCAGGGGGACACTGGGACTTGTTATACTTAATGTCACCCCTTAAGTCACCCGGGATTCTGGGGTCACTGTAACCATGCTTCCACTGGAGAGCCATGGCCCGAGGCCAAGGTATTTTCCGAGCACGGAAGGTATTTTCCGGTGCTCTGGGTTGATGGGGGAAGCCTGGGCCCTGGGGAGTGTCAGGTTCACTCTGATCGCTGGGTGCGGCCAGGTCCATTCCCTGTACTTCCGGACCCGCGGGCCGCCACAAGGACCTCGGGGAAGCTCCGGCAGCCGGGTGGGGCGCTTCCTGCGGGAAGCCGCCGCCCGGCCGCGAGGCCCTCGCTGCGCAGGTCTACGTCCCCGAGTCTTGGCCTGAACCCTGGCCCGCGCCAACCCTTAGGCCCCGGCCACGGCCACCTCGCGCATGCGCGTGCGGCGGCGGCCTGCGTCTGAGCGGCTGGCGGGCGCGGTCACTCGGCCAGGCGAGGGGCCAAAGCACGGGGCGCCGCCTCTGGGGCCCCAGGCCGTCCCAGGTCACGTCGCATCACTCACATTTTGGCGGTGGCGGCGACAACGGCGGCTGAGGACCTGAAGAGCTCCGCAGTAGACAACCTAGGCGGGGGAGGTGGCGCCGCGGTGACGTCACTGGGCAGGGCCCGGCAGGAGTGGGCGGGGCGCGCTCGGCGGCCGAGGGCGCGCCGGAAGTAGGCGTGCCCCAGTGGGGTGGGGGGCCTTCGTCTTACGTCATCGAGGCCAGTGGCCCATGTCTATCCGCAGGATATAGAGGTAAGGTATGCACTAATGCTGTGACCCAGTTTACCCTAGTGGTCATGGAAAAACACCGTGTTTTTCCAATCAAGTTGTGAAATGAAAATTCAGGGGTACTTATCACAGGTTTGGGGTAAATCAAGTTCCCTTTTACTTTTTCACCAGTGACACAAGGATTTGTCATTGCAGGGATCGTATTACAATCTGGCAAAGGGAGCCTCGGCATTAGACTAGTTGCTCCATCTGTGTAGTCCAGCAGCCCCTAACACAGACTAGTCCTGGCTGGGGTTATTTTGTAAAGCACTTGATACTTAACTATCCTACCGAGACAGTCTCTCAAGTGAAACACATACTGGTTAAAGGGGTCAACCGGCCCTCTCCTAGACAAGTGAAGAGTAAATACCAAACTGTCTTTCGAACTGGAAATAAAGTGAGAAATATTAACTGTAACAAGAGAACCATAGAGGTCCGAGTTGAGTAGCTTAACAATTTTTCAGGCAAGGGATGAACGAACACCATAAACAAGTATGGCACGACAGTGTGCACAGACCACCACTGGGTGCAGGGTGAGCCCAAGTGAGCAAGTCAGAGGTCATTTAAACCAGTGGGCTGTAGAACCCACTGAGGATGGTACTGGGAGATCAGTCATGCAGAATTTGGCAGTTTTGAAGTGGGTGGGGGTGGCCTCCTAGAGACACAAAAGGCTCTGTCTGCAGTGAAGGGGATTGGCAGAAAGATGGCAAAATACTTAGAAAAGCAGGCTGGTGGGAGTCAGCTGGAATACTTCCGTTAAAAACCTTTCAGGATTTTAACTGAAAAGGTAAATTTAGATCGGTATCTGTATCTTTCAAATAACTGCACTTAAGACAAATGATGTATTGAGAGGGTTGCACAGATAGGTGGAAGCTTTCTTCTAAGAAAGTGGCTCTAAAATGTTTTCTTTGGTGGATATATCTGAAATATGTAATATTCAGTGTCAAAACATTATTACCTGAATCAGAAGGAAATATTTACAGTTATTACACAGGTTTTTTAACATGTGCTCAACACTTTGGATTCTAGTAGAAAGTTAAAACAAAAGACACAGATAGTATGGGGAAATTTTCTTTGTTTTTAATTTACAGCAGAAAGAATATAAAGCATTCAGAAAACATTTTCCATATTTTAAGGGCAATTCAAAACATTTTGCATGGTTTCCAGCAGCTGAGTTCTTCAACAGATCCATTGGTTCAATGATGCTTTACATGCACAATTACAAAAATAAAACTTACAAAAAAAGACATCTAGACTAGTTTTACATGCAAGTCTCAGGGACCCCCCATTGGGCACCAACTACTGTGTGGAACTGCCATAAGCGACTGTGCAGCCAGAGAGGGGTTCGTGTTATTGTCTTTATTTTGTTCACACAGTACAGCTGATTTTGAATGGGTAACAAGAATAGCAATTAAATCTTCAGGAGACAGAATAAGGTTAGCTATTAATTTTATAATGAAATCCTACTCCTGGCACTTGGGAATTCAGATTATCCAAGAAAGCTGCGCTTACCTATCATCGTATATTTGAAATTAAGATTTGCAACCAAGAAAAAGCGGTCAGAAATGCTTTGTTTCAGTGGAAGTGCATTTTTACCTCACCTAGGATTCACAGTTGTATTGGTAGGTTTCAAACCTACTTACTACCCCTTCCATAAGAACATCCTAATTCTATTTAAGTCTCTTACATCCAGAATTTTCTTATTCAGCTAAGAATGTAGCATGTGAAACATTAAAAAAAATATATGTGAGGGTTAAAGCAAATCCACTGAGGTCATCACTCTGGTCATGTGTACCATAATAAATGGAACAAATGTATCCAAATTCATTATTAATATAGAATATTCTGAAAGAGCTGGCTTTCACATTCCGTTCCCAGTTATGAATGCAATTGTGTGTTGGTAAATTACTCAAGTGTCCTCCTACAGGTCAAATTGTGTAAAATAATAGGCATTTGGGGGGCGGGGGATGCAACAGCTGCAACATAACCCACACATTTAAAAACAAAATTGAGTCAGGTCAGTTTACAAATGTACAGGTGGCTACTAGTTGTGGGGCTGTCACTGTTGTCAAAGCTGATCACAAGCAGAAAGACATATACTGTACAGTAATTCGAGGTTGGCAGTGAAAGGAAGTAATTAAAAAACAAGTACAATTATAGAAAAGGCACCAAGAGCACTGACCCCAGTTTTTACCGCAATCTTTTTGTATCTACCTTCCTTCTAAAGACACCAGTTTAAAAGCTTATTTGTGAATATTTTTAGGCTTCACAACAAGCCTTGAGTTTTAACTCACAGTTGGCAGCCAGAACCAAGTAAAAACATCGCAGCTTCACACCAACTGATCCTCAAACCTTACCTGGGGATTTTAAACTGGCATCAGCAAATGCAAACTTTATTCTTTCAATTTGACATTGGTAGTTTAATTTTTAAAAGCATCAGATTTCTTTGGCTCCTCATTATGTGGAAATAGTAATATACCATGACATCCCTACAAGACCAGTCTGTCTTTTTCACTTTCATTTTTTTGTACAATTTAATTACAGTTTCCGATTTCCAGCAGGAGATATGAAAACATGACATTTTTCTATTCTTCATACGATTTCTTTTGTCAGGTTCTGATCATTCTAAGTGTTCTTCGTTGGAGTGAGTGGATGGTGTTAAGCTATATAGGATTCATCTTATGATTATCTGTTTTGCAAAAGTAACTTAATTTTCTTAAGCAGTATTAGCATTCACATTACTTGGCACCATTGGCAAAAAAAAATTTTAAATAAAATAAACTAAACTCCTGGTAGCCAAAAATTAAATGTAAACATATCCTTTTTTAAGTAATGTTACTCTGACTTTGTTCCTAAGTCTAAATACAGTAGCTCTTTTTTTTTTTTTGCTGTTTAATCATGCTATAGCAAAATGTTCTTCTAAAGAACATTTAAAATAAAGTACTCTTATAGTGAAATAAAGTGTTTTTTTGTTTCATTTTACAGACCATAGCCACTAATGCTTTGCTTTTGTTCATTTCTTTTTTCTTGATTTCATGCACATATCTCTTTGTTTTAATATATACAATATATACAAACAATACATCCACATTTTTCTCCCTCATTCAGACAAAACTATACAAATAATTTTATCTTGCCATGTTATTGACCTTTGAGAATAAAATATTTAGCAATTAATATAATCCCTTTCAAATATTTTCTCACTTTTCGTTTCTACCTTCTATATATACACAGAAACCGCTGTTTGGATGAGATAGAGCCAAAAATATGGAATTTACTGGCCAGAACGCAGCACCACACTGGTCGTTTAGGTGGCAAATGTCCAGGCAAGGTTTATGATTCCTTGGAATTACGAGTTTCCAAGGTTACTAAAAAAGGCTACATGCTTTACCAATTCTTAAGTAATTCTCATTGCACATGAAAGTAAGGCAAAAAATTAAAGTGCTGAACATGAGAAAAGGGACGAGATGATTACTATCCTCGCAGGCTCTTGGGTGGTGGTGGGGACATGAAAATAAATTTAAACTCTGTAAGCTGCTTTTCATTATCTCCCATGCATTACCCGTTTACTACACACCCGCCCCTCTGCAAATTTCCACAAGACACTAAAAACCTGCAGATTTTAAAAGTTGCATTAAGTGTGCTGTAGAGATTAAAACGAAGGAACAAAAATAAAATAAGAACCAGTGAAGGAAATGAGAACACACGGACCAATAAAGGTTTGTATGATCTAAGCCCTCCCTTGAGAATCCAGCCCGCAGATTCAGCGTCTTGGAAACAACCACAGGTGCAGGTACGGCATCCCCCTCGTCGCTAGCGCATCCCCACCTTTTCGTACCTATATTTTTGGTATAAATATTTGTACAGTTCCACACGATGTTTGAATACAGCCCTATATGAGAAGGAAAACGGCTTCTTCCTAAGAAGAGAAGCCTCTTTCAATTCCTCCTGGTGTCTTGTTTTCCTATGATCCAACAGAAGATTGAGTTCCAAGATGTCTTGCTGATCAAATTAAAAGTTGTCCATGAAAGTGCAAATGCAATGACCAAAACATTCCTGTTAAAATCCTGCAGCTGTTCTCCCCAAAACTGCAGAGGGTGTGTGTGTGTGTGTGTGTGTGTGTGTACATGTGCGTGCCTGTTGTTTTTGTTGCATGTCTCTGCTAAAAACAGAAATGAAAACAGTCTGAAAAGCAATGTCACATTGCTAAGGGATGCTGCTGTATGTCTTCAAGTTCCTTGGCCTTTCTCAATTCTTTCACTCTGGAAGAGAAACAAAAGAGAACACCAGGAGATAACTATATAGTGAAATTGTGACCAATATAGAAGAAAATGCCATTACATCCCTCTGAAATGAAAAGCCAAGACAAAATCCCTCTGGACTGATAGCAAAGGGAGCTCCTGTGAAACTGGAGAAGACTATTGAGGAGAAATGACCCTACCTACAGTGATTTTTAAAAAAAAATAATTCTGGAATTTTTGTTTACATCACGTGCTCTTAAAACAGCAGAATCAAATTCTGTTGCATTAAATCAAGGTTAAATGTTTTATCTTAGAAAAACTTATTCCAATAACTTTCTTTTTGACTTGGTGGGCTACCATGAATTCCCTGTAATTCCATGTGATGGAAACTAGGGAAACTGTATGCATATTTATTTAATTTTGAATGTATCCAGGGACAGAACTACTGCTCTGCTCACAGACTGGAGACCGTTAGCTACCCTAAACACAATCATTAACACCTGTCCAGTGCTACGTACTGTGGAGGCTTTGATTTTCACAATGCCTTGCTTCCCCCTTCCAGCCCACAGTCAACTCAAAGGGCGCTCAGGGTCCTAAGAATTCCCAGATGGACATCAGTACAGTCGGATGCTAAAAAAGGCCTTTGTTTTACTCATCAGACGTACTATACACAAATTTAAAATGGAACAATCACATCGGTAATCTACTGTCATCTCTAGTCTTTGTCTGTCTGTCTAATCAGTCTGCTCTTTTGGCATTACTAAGGATACAACCCAGGGCCAGTCTACCACTGACCTACACCCCCAGCCTCCCCACTTTGGCTTTGAGACAGGGTCTCACTGAGTTGCCCAGGTTGGCTCCAAACTCTCCCGCTGTAGTCCCTCAGGTTGATGTGATTACAGGCGTGTACCCCTATACCTGGCCCAATTAACATTTTTAATGAAAAATCTGCTTTTTTTTTTTTAATATAGATGGACACCAGCAAAGTGGCTGTAAGAATATCTGTCTGCACTGACACACAGTTTTGAGCTTGCCTTAACAGCAAACAGAATGATCCAATCCAAGTTGGCACATGCTGTGTAAGACACCTGTGTAGTGCCACCTATCATACAAGAACACCTGTTCTCCAAAAGTGGAAGGCGAGGACAGCTGTGGCCCAACAGAAGCCAGTTTCTTAGGGTACGTACTATGCTTCAAGAGGAACAGTCTCTGTCACAGCCTTATGCAGATGCCCATGATTTCAGATATATTCCTGTGATCTCAGGGTGAAGGCTCACCTATCATCTCACATTATACTAGTAAATTAAAATTTTACTTTTACAATGAATGCTAGCTAGTTTGCTTTCTAAATAGACTCTTGATAACACTCAGGGATAAAACATCCTTTAAAAAAACAGTAATAAGTTAAGGTTGGGACTCAATGGAATGACACATATAATAGTAATTTAAGAAAAATATAATAGTAATTTAAGAAAAAAAATTAAGAAAAATGTGTATTTACCACCTGCAAGAAGACTCATTTCTGAGTATTCTGCAAAGGTGACATCAACTCTTCAGAGAGAAGATGCTCTCTTTTGGAAGAAAAACTATCATTTTGTCATCAATACTAAAATTAGTTTGAAAAATTATCTGATTTTCTACACTTGCTACAGCTTAGTCTTCATGTGACATTTACAAGTGACAGTGACAAGCAAGGTACTCCCAAACCATTGAGTCCTTCTTTTCTAACAGCGATATTTAGGATATAAGGCTATGTCCCAAACTAGATCCAGATACTGCTGCATTTTAAATCTTAAAATGAAAGATGCCATGGCTTATTAAATTTTAGGATAATCTGAGTCATATTACAGTACAAAATTTTGCATCATTATGAGTCCCTAAGTTTGGACATGCATACTTGATAAATGGCTTTTTAAAAATTGAAACATGCTATAGTCTGTGTTCAATTTTTAAACATGCAATATCTCTACTAAGATCCCTTGGGCTGGAAAAATGCAAGGCATGCACGGATGCCAATGTTACTTCGGGACATGCAGTATCTGTACTGTGCAGACCTGTTCGCTGAATTACTGCAAAATGTGCATGCTACTGCCACCTCTACATGGGATTTTTGCACTAGCACAGAATTCATTCACAAATATGCAAGTGACTCCATCATGGATGAAATTTCTACAGTTAGAGAATTCTGAACTCAAACTCTGGTAGTGGAAACACATATCCATTCACAATTTTGTAGAATGAACAGGAATGGTTTAAAAATATTAAGTTCATCACAGAGATGAAATAAAAAGGAGTGTGAACTATAAACAAGAAATGTTTTATGCAGTTTCATACCAAAGAACCTGTAATCAGGGTAGGTGTAACTTAAAACTTTTTTTCTAGTTAAAATGGTCACATTTGTTTTGGTGGAATTTTGTTTTTTTTTTTTCTGAAAGAAATTTAAAGAATCAACTAAATTTTCATAACATTTCAAAGTTAATGTGTAAATGCTCTGCTATAAAATTAAAAGTGTTTTAAGCATTAAGGAGAAGTGCATGTCCACATACAATGTCTACACAAGAAAACTGAGAACATTTTAGTTTTCGGTATGTTTTCTAGGCTTGGTAAAACTCCTGAGCTAAAGTAGAAAATTTAGTTCTTAGTTTCATCCTGAGGTTACCACGACGGCACTAGCATTATAAATGACATCAAAATTACTTAGATGGCAGAGTGTTGCTGCTGCTGTCCCCAGAAAGCTCCTAAAGTAAGAATTAGGGGAAAAAATACTCACTGAACGCCAACAACTTTATAGGTCACTTAATATTTGTTACTTATGCCGTCCTCACAGCTATCTTCAATGAAAGTAAGTCCTGCCATTACCTCCAACTTGTAAATGTAAAATCTTAGGTTCTACATTTACACATCTTATAAATTATACAGGGATCATTCAGCCTGGCTCAAGTCATGTAGTTAATAAAAGGCGGACAAAGAATCTGAATCCACATTTGGCTGGCTTCAAAATCAGTTGATTCCTGTTACTCCACTACCTCTAAAATATTTCTTAGGATAGCACAGAATTTTTTAAAAATCTCATTTTATTGGTTTTTCCAAATGAGTTTAGAGAAAACATGCAGTTGGAAGATCTCCACAGTATGAAACTGACAATTACATTTTCTCAATTCTAAGATTTCTTCTTTTATGAGACATTATGCTATGGGGCAAAAGACCTCACATAAAATGTACAATTTTATCATACAGTTAAATTTAGAATTCAAAAACATGCATAAAAAGAATGTGCCTAAGAGTTAAAGAAGATTTTAGCTGTTTGTGATTTACAGCCCATGCTGATGTGAACTTACCCCTGCAAGTGTGTTCTAAGGAACTGAGGAACTGAATTTTATACTCTGTCCTACTGAAATCAGAACTTGAGGGTAGGTTATTAGGACAAGATGGGGGCCTAATTTTTATCTTAAATGTCAGTTGGATAAAATCCTGTTTGACAGTATACTGTCTCCAAAGAAACAGGAAATGATTATGTCATTAAAATGACTTGGAACACCACCAGATAATATTAGAATTTTCAACAAATTCTAAGCAATAGTATTTCAAATAATTGTTTCAAATAGTTAAAGAAGGGCCTGGGGTTTAGCCAGCAGCACAAGGGCCCGCCTGGAAAGCACAAGGTCATGAGTTGGGTCCCCAATACCAAAACAAAACAAAAAACAAATAGTTAAATTTGTTTTGCCTTGTCATCAATCAAGGACACAACTACTAGTTAAAAGGTGTATGGTGACTAAAAATACATCTTTACTAACAAGGATACATGATAAAAGTTTAACAATTACTATCACTGAATGAATCTCTGCTTATTTTTATTTTCAAAATTTGCTGTAATATCTACTTCCTTTGTTATAATTATTTCTGCTGTCATTCTTTAAAAGAAAAGGGTGGTGCTATTTTATCCATCTGCTACACCTATGTCTTATAAATGTTGCATACCTGAACTGGAAAATTCAGCAAAGGAAAAATTCATTTAGACCCAAATCAGTTGCTTAAACTGATTTGATGACAGTACCTATGTTAGAAACATAAACTTGATGCATTTAGTCCTAAATTTCTTAAATTGGAATTATACTTGAGGATCCAGTACCTGTGATCACTAAATCTATATACGGTACTTAAAATACAGGTACTCAATACTTTTGTTGAGTTATGTTACACACACTCAGCTAAGGGTTTGCTGAGTTTTTGGTTTGCTTAAGGAATCTCAAACGTGAGGCTCTCGGCTAGTAAAACCGAACCTACAGATGCGCAGGGTATCTTTGAAACACTCTCATTATAACTGCACTACTTCTGAAGCCCATGACACAGAAGACCAGCAAAGCAGTCCTCCTCTGGGTCATACAGGCAAACAACAAAGGAGGTTTGCTTCTACAGGACAAGGCTATGCTTTCCTAGAGCAGGCTGTGTGGACCTTGTTTCAGGACCTCGTACCAATGACTTGGCAAGCACTCTTCATGTTGCTAGCTTCAGTTACAGTAATCGGGAGAACAACACTTTGACCTGTGACCATTCAACTATTAAAATTAACGACAATCCCAGGATGTCCCCAAGCATTCTAGGTTGAAAATGAGCACCACTTTGAGAGCCTGTGGCAGCCTCAAACAAGAAGTTGCATCGTGATGTAGTAAGCAACAGCACTGAAAGCCAGCAGAAGCCCAGGGGTTTGTCTCCATCAGACGTCCCATGATCATTTATGGTAAATGAAGTAGGCCTGCTTCAGAGACTCGTAGCGAACAATGGCTCCATGGGAAAAGCGTAAGGCAAAGCCGCTCCATTACTCAGCCAGAGAGATGTTTCATGAGTCAGTGGATTTCAGCAGGTTTATTCTTGCAATGCTGGACGTCAAAAATACGACAGGGCAGCCCAACGCGGCTTTCTGATTAGTGAGTTACCTGTTGCTCTGAGAGCTGCAAGGGCTTGTGGGGAATTTAGGGAAAGAGAGATCTTGCCATTTTCCAGAAATCTCATTTGGATTGCAAAACAAAAAAGACAGAGAGGCCCAATAAGAATGACACAGAGCATGTTGTCTGCAATTTAACACACACCACTGTGCTCCAAAAATATTCATTTCCTAAAAGAGGCAAGTGAGACAAAATTACTTTGGAGATTTCAAATACATCCTAATGGTACATCCACATTCATTTCTTACTCCTCACTAGATATACTGGGCCACCAGGAGACCAGGCCTCACAGCAGATTTAACTGATACCTCAGTGTTGACAACTCATTTGTTGACCCTAGACTGCTGTTTACTTTACTCAAGGTACTTCCGGGACATTGTCAGAAAACTGGCCCACGGATCATAGTGCATACAACAAAGCAAAAGCTGTAAGTGTAACTTGTAGAATCAGTGAAGACCCACTGGAGATGTCACGGGGACATATCAAGGCCAAGCTGCTTGGCTGACATCACTACTTACCAAAATGACTGGCAGCTTCTGACCAAGTGTTTGTGAACCCAGCTTGCAAATAAAGAAGAAATCTGTTGCATAAGAATTTGTGCCCAAAACAACTCTTCTTCCTCCCATTAAACTTCTTCTATGTCAGTAGGCTCGCTTCATTGAACATAAGTTACTGGGCCAGCAATTTACGAGAAACAGGTTAATACCAGAATTTCCAGTGCTGCCATGAAGGACCAGGAAAGACTGTGTGGCTTATAAAGCCCTCTCAAAGAAATATGTTGTCATGTGGAGAAGGCAGGGATCTGTCTAGAAAACACTTCCCAGAGAACGGCCTTGCTCATCTTTCAGAACAGCTTCTGCGGCCCGTAAAAAAGAAACGTGTTTGGGAGAAGTGGAGAACCATTTTTCTCCCAGAAAAGAGACATTTTTTAGGCCAATTAAATTTCAATACCTTGAGGATCAGGCCTATTATGTAATTCAATGATATGCTACTTCCATTATGTACAATGTAACTATATACTAAGAATCCAGCTGAAAAGAGGTATTTCAGCATATACTCCTTAAATAGTTCTTAAAGCTTAAAAATCAGTCGTTTGCTCCATTTGGTTTTATCATCTAAATTAACTAAAAGAAGTAATTAGAAGAGCTGCCTTCAGTGTCTTTAATGTATGAAAAAAGTTCTCTCCTAAATCAACAGCCACTGTGTCTGAACTCAAAAACCAAACCCAGCCAAGCCCCAGTGTCAGGAACCAGTGACTCTCTTTTCAGTTCTGAATAAGTGAGAGGCTAAGCCTGAAGGACAGGCTGAATAAAAATAAAACCAGCTGGACTCAGTGAAGACTGCTTCGAGGTTTTTTCCTTACCCTGCCACAAGCACTGACAAGCATCAAAAGACCTAACGGTCCTCAGAGCTGCACTGCCAGACCAATCCCACCGGGCCTGAGTTCTGCGGCCCAACAGAGCCTCCCTGTCTAGCGTCCTTCTGGGAACCCAAATACTGTGCCACACCACTTCACTCTCCATTTTCAAATATTACTTTTCAATGTATAAACCTTCAATGTCTTAAGTATGGTATATATTTTATAAAAATGCAAAGTAAGTTTTTTTTTTTGATATACATCGCAGCAATATAAATCCTCCTCAGGGAGTGCTGGGCTCCCAAGAAAAATTTCCTCAGAGAGTGCTGGACTGTTATGATGCAGAGTGCCCTGTGACTTCCCTGAGGAAGACGGAGGGAGCAGAGATCTAACCCATGAGTACTCAATGCTCTATGTAAACTCCTCCTCAGTTCACATTGTCACACATTAGTTATCACTGCACCAGACGGCACCTCAAAACCTGCCAGCCCCTCTCTCAAACTCCCTAACCTGCGTGCAGTATGAGGAGGTTTGAGAGTCACACTCTCCATGCACAGAATGCAGCCGGCACTGAAGAAATTAGAGTAGGGACTGTGCTTGGCACTGAAAAAAAGTCCTTTAGAAAAAGTACTCTTAAAAATGATCATTAACAGACTGGGCCAGCTTCAAAAATGCGCAGACAACCACTTCTAATAAAACATTGGTTCCTTGAAGCAGGCCCTCGTCCCTGCATTTAACATGCAAGATTTTACAACTTGTGGTTCTGAGAACCAGAGCATGCACCTTCTCCCCGGGAGGCTTTTCAGTGGGAAGAAATATCCCCCTTGTACGCAGAAGGTGAGAGGGAGGAGCAGTGACAGGGGGAAGGGGGACTCCCATCGCTCTTCCTCTTAAATTTCAAGCACAGACATTGATTGCTGAGCCAGTGCTACTCCAAGGCCTGGAAATGCTTCGATGATAACCGCCTAACACCGAAGAAGATCAGCTACCTTTGTACATACAGTTGCTTTGAAAAAATTTCTCTATTAACTATTAATGGCTTCAAAAACAGGTGAGATGTTCTTTCATACAGATAAGGTCATCATTCAGAAGAATTCATAAAAACTTGATTCCAGGCCCAGGTTGGCACAGGACAGCCTAGGGGCCGACCCCACCCCAGCACCAGCACCAGCCCCAGCACCAGCCCCAGCCCCAGGCAGGCGTGTGGCTGTAACAGAACCCAGCCTGGACCATTCCATCTGGCATCGTCTTTGGCTGTGTTTGGGTCCCAAAGGGCGAACTGCGCAGTTGGAACAGACTGCACGGCCCACAAAGTCTGAGGCTGACTCTTACCCTTTTAAGAAAAACTTGGCCAACCCCTGCCTTAAAACATAATAAACAAATATTAACATCAACAGAAGTCTGGTCCAATGGGGACTACTTCCAGAAACATTAGAAATTCTAAGGTTCTCTGAATTACAAGTGTTTCTCAGAAATCTTAGGTGACTCAAGTGCTGGGCAAGGTTAGGAAGCGCGCAGAGTGAGCAGGGTTACTGGCGCCGACTTCCCCGCTACGCTTTAAACCCCTCTTCCCTTAGACTCTGAGGAGGTTCCCGCTGATCCAAGTTCAATTCCTAGGTGGACCATTTCGTTTCCTTGCTTCAAATCTCTTGCTATGTTTAAACGGGTGCTAGCTGCATCAGGCACAGGGTCCCGAGTACTTACACACCAGCATCACATTCCACTCTCCTGGGAACACTCCCAGTGCCTCCTGCACACCTGTCTGCCTTGGGAAAAGCCATTCCCAGCTACAATGTAAAATGCAGATTTAAGCCACCACGATTTGCTCCACTCAGTGTCCTGAGGGATGCCCCGAGGCTGGAGCCCGCCCCGCCTGCTTCTGGAACTAAGAGCCTGGCTTGGCTGTGGAGGGCAGCTCTGCACACCGACTCACCTCACAGCACAAGCTGCAGGGGCGGGAGCACTAATTCTAAACAAGAAATAGATCAGTTAAAAAAAAAAAAAAGGCTAGAACTGCCTGCCTGGGGAGACTTCTTGCTTTCAATGTGTTGACAAAACCAATAGTTGAGAAACTTTGATGTGGCAAATTATTCTAATCACAAAAAACCACTTGCTTAAGGTTTTCTTATGACACAACAATATGAAGATTCAAACTTATCCCATGAGCGATTTGTGTGGGTGGACGGCATCTCCCACCAAGTCCACATCTGGGTCTCGGAAGGGCCCTCCCTCTTAGTTACTCATGCATTGCTAATCTATTGTCTGTGACTGTTCTCCTGTTGTATAAAACAGCAGTGTTAGTAATCAGGGTTAGTTTGTATCTTATTTTATTTCATTCAAAATGGATGTGAAACTTACTGGCATACCTAGGCTGCAGCCCCATGCAAGCAAGCAAAAAGCAAAATATCGAAAATGGAAGATAAAGATAAACTGGCTAGCAGGCAGCTAAACTCACCCTTTTGTACAGCCTATGGTCCACCAGGGGGCTTTAGACAGTAAAACAATACCAAAGAGCTATTAGCATATGAGGGTCACAACAGAAATCTTATAAACAGCTTTACTTCAACCGAAAAGCATCGAAAGTGGTTCTTTGTTGGGAAGGAAGAAATGGCATGACAGCGGGCTTTGTGAAATGAGCAGGCAGAAAATTCACCAAGTTATCTTTATGTCTCAAAAAAACACACGGGCACACAGCTCAGACCCGGGCGGCTCGGGGGTCCCTGGAGCCACCTACCCACCTGGTTGAGAGGGTGTGCCATGAGGTTTCCTACGTCACACAGACCCGAATGTTTCCAAGCACAATAAACGTGATGGCTTCTCTTAACGTAATACTGACTAAACCAGAGTGGAAACAGGATTGTACACAGTCTATGGAAAATTTAAGTTTAAAACAAAACCTCTAGGACAGGGGTTCAGGATTCCAAGCTTAATTGAATACAGGAATTAGATACATAGGAATGTGGTGTGAAAACACATCGCATATAAGCAGTGCATGCAGAATACAGAGGCCTGTCTGTGTGCTTTTTCTGGCATCTGAATTAGCAAAGGCCAAGAATGAGCCTTAGGGTCTGTATTTTGTGCCAAGTCACGAACAGGCTCGCAGAGCCCATGCTCTGACGCTCTCCTCCTCACGAGCCCCCCGCAGCCTTCGGATGGGGCTGGGACTGCTCACGACCCAGTTCTAAGCCAGGAAGAACTCAGCAAGCTCTTCTCTGCCAGGTTACGGAAAGCGAACTCGGAAAGCAGGAGTGGAACGGTTCCCGGGCTCAGTCTACATTCTGGAAGGCAGCCTTTTTATGAATTTATGTTTTGTTTAAGTATCTCACTCTCTCATCTCACCCACTGTAAACATAGGGCATCGCCGTGGGAATAAATAAATATAAGGGAAATAAGGACAGGACTTCCTTTAATTCTCCTAGAGCATTTCCGCTCTATCTACCTACCTATCATACATCTTAAAGTCTGAGGGTAAGACCAGAAGAAGGGGGTGGGGGTACAGTGCGATTTAACCTGTGAACAGCCTGCTTTGTTTGAAGCTGCCTAAGAATGATCCCTGCTAAGGAAATTTTCTTGCAAATGGACTCTGCTGGGAAAGCAGAGCGAGGAAGAGGAGCCGTGTGATTCTCCCTGTGCAGTCGAGTCCGCTGGTCTGTGCGCTTGGCAGAGCCTCCCTGAGGTTTGCATTTTGCAGGCAGAAGAGGGAACGGGAAGCAGGGGCTGTGAACACCCACAATGGGGAGGGAAGAGCCTAAGGGAGTCCTCGGTATTTGCACCACATGGACAGTCAGTGGCTCATCGGCTGCCAGCAGCCTAATGTCAAGTGAAAGGATGACTGAATGATCAACCTTGGGGAAGCTGGCAGAACCAATTTCTTGAGGTCCCAGCACCACAGACTGGCTTCCACTGACAGTAACCCAGCTGGCGATGCACTTCCTGACTGGGCCTCCTATTAAGGGTGTTTGTACTGGACCTCACTTGTTAGCTCCCGAGCTGGGGTTGCGGGGAGCACAGGCACTGCCCGCCGGGCTGGGCACATTCCTGAGCACCCCCAGCCCTAAGGAACAAAAGCTCCTGCTAAGTCTTTAGGACTGTTGACACCGTGGCTGTGTGCGTCTCCTCCCGCTGATTTAGGCCCTGTTCACTCTCAGAGGCTAAGCAGTTCCAAAATGAGTGGCCGACTCTTTCTTTCAAGAGTAAGAAAAAACTGAAGTGAGGCCTTGAGGCATCGAGTTAAATATGATGCTGAGGCCGGAACATGAGGGAGCAGGACAGGGACCAAGATAGGACATGCTAGAGCCCAGGGTACAAACGTCTGTGACCATCAGCTGCACAGCGGATGCTCGGGAGACACCACAGCCACGGGGGCGTCAGCCGCACAGGCTCCCACAGCTGCCGCCAAGGGCGCAGGCCCGGATGCTCATCTACTGCTCTCCTGCAGCCCCCAGCATCTAAGCACGGGCTAGGTCTTCGTCGGGAGCACTCAGGTGTGAGCAGAGTCGCTCCTCTCCCTGGGCTCCCCCAGTACAGGCTGGGTCCCCAACACTGGGCCCTCGGGGGCCCCTTCCTCCTAACAGAAATGCAGCTGGAACCTCAGAGACTGCCTTTCCCATTCCAGAAGCTTCTCCTGGTCTTGATCACACACCAGCGCTCCCTGATAACCGGCACATCCAGCAGGGGGCAGCAGGTGTCTAGAGGAAAGGCCAGCTCAGAAAACCTGGGTGGTGTGCACGGCTTCCTTTCCGCGAGAAAAGAAACTATTTTCTGTCTGGATACACGATAGCACAGTAAGGATGACTCTAGCGCACAGTGGCATATAAACAACAGATGAAAGAGAAGCCTGAATTAATAGCCAGTCCAACTTAATTATACTCACACCCCAATCAACACACAAAGCCACTGATGTCATCTCCACTTGATAGACATGCTCAGTCCAGTCTGCAGCGGTTTCCAGCGGTCTCATGGTAGCAACGGAGTGAGCTCTACCGCCCCGTGACATGTGGTATGCATACCTCATGTTTGCCGGGGATTAGGAGTGTTCCACAGAGTCCACAGATGGCTAAGAAGGCTAGGATTATTTTACCGTTCCTGATGTGTAAAATGTATAGATGAGGATCAATGTACCTGTGGCGACAGCGACGTAGAAACCTCATTATTTTCCGAGCAGCTTGGTCCTGCTTTTTGGTTAACAAACTGCTCCTGAAAAAAGTCAGAATAAATGACTGTCACCAGAAGGGACCTGCGAAGGTTAATGTGCCAAAGCTGAGACCTGGGTGGTGCGGCAGGGGATGTGGAAGAATATCTGTGACACTAGGGTGCAGAGGAAGCACCTGCTGCCCCAGCCGTGCTGAGTCGGGGGTGGAGATGGGGATCTCAGCGGGCTCTAAGGGATAACACGAAGCCTGGAAACAAGATGTCCTGGGATGTTTTTTTTGGTTTTTTTTTTTTGGTGGGGGGACCAGGGATCAAACTCAAAACCTGGTGCTTGCCAGGCAGGCACTTACACTGCTGAGCTAAATCCCCGGCCCATCTGAATGTCCTTTTACCATTCTATAAGCTGAGCTAGTGAAACAGGCACCATAGCTAGACCGACTTCCTTGGTTTACAAGTCCACTTGCCCAAGTTTGACTCTTCCTTGGGGCTGTGATCTGTTCTGTAAATCAGTGTATTGTGCTCTGCTCGAGGTTTCTATCACACTTTCTAGAATAGTGTGACCCTAAGTGTTCTGCCAAAGGTTTCTATGCAGCGACTCCACAATTCAGACTACTATATGGGGTGACCTCTCTTGGAGCATAACTGTCAGTTTATGTCACTAGCCCCCAAGTCTCATTAATTACGGACTGGATCAGTTTGTTGTCTAGTGCTCGGATTGGTGGTGTGAGTGTTTCACCCAACCAGGGGTGGAGCCAGGATATGAGGTATCAGAAGGAAGAGGGTATCTCTTTCTTGTGGGTTGGTGCCTTACAGTTTTGCACCTGTCTTAAACTGTGGCCCCACCAGCCACCCTACCTTGGAGCCAACTTCCAAGAACTGTCAGAAATAAACCTTTCCTTCCCTAACTTTGGGCATCGGGTATTTCGTCTCAGCAACCTGAGTAAAAAGTAACTAAGACAATAACCTTAGGCCTTGCCAAATTGTGACAGAAGTCTAAACTGGCTGGCAACATGAACATACAAAGGGTGGGGCTGCAACCCAAGGAGCTGCATGGACAAAAGGGCACCGCGGCACCACGGTCACTAGCCAAAGCTGCACATCTAGAAGGTTCTGAAAAGGATGTGGCTTGAATGCCCAGCCCCAGGGCAGCCCGGGCCTGTGGGATGCACAGGTTGCACCAGCGTCTGCGCACACGCACCTGAGTTTCTGCTGCACGATCACCGCCGTCCTGCGAGCCTGCAGCCTCTTGCCGCACTTCCTGTAGCTCCGGTAGTACTTCTGGATCAGCACGGCGGCGCGCCGGCTCTGCTGGAACTTTTTTTGTTCATAGTAACTTCGGAATTTGCTCTGGATAAGGATGGCCGCTTGTGTCATCTTTTTATAAAGTGCATACTGCAGGGGAAACAAGAGCGAGTGACACAGTAACAACAGGTGCCGCATGAGGCCAGAGGCCAGGGAAGGGGAGGCCCTGCCTCCCGCGCTCATCGGGGCTCTGCTTGGGCTCCCTCACCAACCAGGCAAGGAGGGTTTCCACCCACCTCCCCAGTGGAGAGCACTGCTTAAGGGTCGCTACTGCTAGGACACTGCTCTGCAGCGCTTCCTCCCCAGAATGTTTCAGCGACTGACCTTCTCAACAAAGATTTTAGTAGTAATAACTTGGACACAGGGAGTCTAAAATATTTTCAAAGTAAAATTTTAAATGCTTCTTTCAAGATTAACATTTACTATCTGGTTTGGAAACATTTTTAACCCAGTCATACCTCCTGCTTCCCGCATACACAGACCTACCTACAACCAGCATCTGATTTCTGTCATGCCCTGATGGTAAAGTTCTGACCGAGTTACAAGACCCCAAACACAAGGCTTGTCATGAAACGCTG
This sequence comes from Hydrochoerus hydrochaeris, assembly GCA_004027455.1. Taxonomy (NCBI): domain Eukaryota; kingdom Metazoa; phylum Chordata; class Mammalia; order Rodentia; family Hydrochaeridae; genus Hydrochoerus; species Hydrochoerus hydrochaeris. Next base: position 85,331 of record PVLA01003472.1, read on the forward strand.
ACACCTTCAACCCATGTCACCCTGGCAAAGATTAACACTCATCAGACCAGCATGGTGGCATAGTAATGAACCCTGGGAGGTCGCAGGGAGTAGGGATCTGCTCAGGTTCCAATGCTAGCAGCCCCCCACCCCCAGCCCGCTGCAGAGCAGCAAAGGCGAGGGCTGGAGCCTGGATCCTCTCCAGGATCAGTCTAGGCACCAAAGATGGAGTTTACCAGGTCTAAAAATGCTACATCCAAATTCCTCAGGGAATAAAATGCGACAAGAGGTCACACAGAGCCCTCTGCTTAGGAGAAGGCAACTTACCATCGTAAGGACATACATTCCTCGGAAAAGCCCTGCACCTGCCTGTCTGAGGTGGGATGAGGGAAGGAGACTGACTTCTCAAGCAGTCCAGACACAGCCCCTGCTGCAAGCATCTTCTGCCTCATCTGACCTGCTTTACTCTCATCTCCACTAGTCCAAAAGTCTCTTAAAACAACAACACTGGGCCCTACAGAGCTTCCGTGGCTTTCACCATCTTGCCCTGCACACACGGCACACTGAAGCCCGCCAGGCTACTGGGCAGCCCATCATGGAAAAAGGATATTCACTTAGTGGCCAATGGACTCACCAAAAGTGGTCTGGATGGCTTGACACTAGCCAAGAAAATGTCTGATTATGATTAATGCCAAAACCCGCTCTGACTGAAAAACCACAAGGTCCCAGAGGATGGATGCACTGTGGTGAGGTGACCTGGCAAGGAGGTACCGTCTGTCTCATGACTGTGCTATCTTAATGGCCCCTCCTTGGAGCTGGTGATGGGTGTGGAGTCTGTGACTCTGGTGGAATGATTTGTGAGAGGACTGGGTGTATCATTACCTTCAAGGCTATCCATGTCAGCTTGGGGAGAAACAGAAAATACAAGGTTAATGTTAGATTGCTGAATTGATCAAATTAAAAACCAGAACCAATAGAACTCCCCCAAGAAAGGCAACCTAGCTATTTTTATGTCTTCTGACTTCTAAGGTATCTGTTTTATAGTTATTACTATTTCCAAAAATAATGCCTTCTAGCCTCCTAGTTGTAGATAACACTTCTTTGGGAGAGGATTTTTTTTTAAAATATCAAACTACATTTTAGAATAAATACCTGTTGTAATCACAGACTTGAGATCCTGCCTCTCTGTATCACTTGGGCTAACGTGAAGCAGGCTCACCCGACAGAAGCCAGTACAATTTCCCTGCTGCAGGGCTAGAGGTTCTGTGGTGTCAGTGTTTGCACAATAAACCTTCATTTTCTGGGATCATGAACTCAACTGGCTACAAGCTGGAGAGGTTCCTTTCCTATCCTGTGGATAGCATTTAATCCTGGAGGCACTTGAGAAATGACAACCCATCTCAGAACCAAAGCCCTGAATCACCGAGAGCACGTAACTCCGCAGTGCTGTGTGATTATTCAATATCTCGGCATTTACTGGTCCTTCAACAAAAATGTGAGACCTATGGGAAGCACAAGCTAACACAAGATTCTAGAATCTACTGGCAGGACTGATTTTTATGTGTATGTGTGTGGTACTGAGAATCAAACTCACAAACTCACACTTGCCAGGCAGGCACTGTGCCTCTGAGCTATATCCCCGGCTCAGAATTGAATTTTACCACACAGACCCATTGAAACTCAGTAAGGCAATTTTTAATCTTTTACATTCACCTTGATTACAGTCATATGTAATTTCTCTGACCCTCATCTTCTTCATCTTTATGGAAATCAGACCATTTACTTCAAATAATCCCAAGAAGCAAGAGCTGATGCATGTGTAAGAGTTGGCACACGGGGCACTGCACAACACCCGGTCCCTCTGCCACAGGACGCGAGCCACGTCACCTATGGGTTGTTCTGGAAACAGCACCCTACACAAAAGGGGCTGAAACAGTCTTTCTGCACCTGCTACCTAGAGAATGCCAAAGTGTAAGATGCTCCAAACTTCGTCAGGTTTTCAAAGATGTTTTATGATTCTTCATTTTAAATGGATGATGCTGTAAGGATGGGGACCAAAGACTGCACGACCTGTAACTCAACATCAAAGCTAGGTAATTACCTTCTCTAATCACTACACCCAACTCCTGTGGCTCTTCAATTCCTATGGAGTCCATGAAACGACTGGGACATAGATCCTCACCTCCAGCACCAATAAATGTCTTGCATCGCACCAATATCTCAGAGGTGATAAGACAAAAGGCCAACATTTTGAACACACTCTTTTGTGGCATAAGCTTGACTGCAGGTGGGTTTGCTCTGTTCCCATTTTCCTCTGCTTTCTAATAATGGAGATTTAAATGACGCCTTTCTGCTATGTGGAGCTACATGGAACGCTCGTTAGCCAAGATGTACACCAGGGTCCTTAGTTGCCTGGGCAAGATGCAGTTCCCCTAGACACAAACTGAGGTTTACCTGTTTATATTTTCTGTAACAACGCTGAATGACAGCAGCAGCCACTTCCTGCTGTTCCCGCAGGGGTCGGCCCTTCAGGGGAAAGAGAAGGGAAAAGTTAGTAACCATCGACCATGAGAACTATCACTCAAACCTGAACAGGTCTGTTCACTACTCAGGCAATGCAACGTTCTTGGCACTGAGACCCTGGGTTTACCAAAATGCGCTGATAATTATAAACCAGGGAAAGTGAGTTCATGGGATAAACCTCTGCACATTTTCTGCTTCCAGATCAAACCATAATATTTGAGTGTTGGGGGGCCTAAGAAGTATTCATTTTAAAAATATTTAACAAATTTGGCACTATACCACTGGCCATACCAGATCTGGACTGTCTTTCCTAAGCTAATACCACAAACTTTACCTTTGAACCAGTGATTAAGGGCTGTTACCTCCCGGGGGCCTGGTCTGACAAAGAGCTAAGACTGCAGAGATCTGCGTCCTGTCCCATTGTAATGCACAGAGAAGATTCACTTAATTTAGGAGCGCATGAGCTGCCCGTGGAAAACTCTTTCCATAAATTCCTCATGGCAGAGGTACTGACTTTGCATAAACTGAGTAAAATATCCATTTTCAACAGCAATAAGTTGAGATGATAACAGAGATATCTCACTACTGCCAAATTATTAATAATCTCATACAAGGTAATTAATAACGCTGAATAAAAACTTTCAACTCTGGGAAGGAAAATGAAACCAGACGAGTCTCAGTCTGAATGACGTGAGCCTCCTCTCCTCTCCGGAGATGGACACAGTGGCTTTACCTTGTATTTCCGGAAGGCGGTTTGGACAAGCCTGGCGGCTTCATAGAGTTCTCTCTGCTCGTGATCAGACAGTGTGAGCTGGGCAAACTCGTTCTCTACCTTCTCACTGGTTGATGCACTCAGGAATTCGGACCAGTCTGCGGCCGAGGGAAGGTTAGGTTTCTCAAAAGCTATTTCACTGACTGGCGAGCCGATGGGGCTCAAGCTGGTATTAGAAGAAGGGGTGAGAGGCTCGTTATATGCACTTCTGAAATAAGAGGAGAAAGGGGCAGAGTGAATGCCTCGCTGGTACAGTCCATTGCCTATTAATTCCCCAGACAAGATGACAGCTTTTCCTGAAGCCATGGCGAGCAGTTAAGACTCTGCCTTCCTTCTGTTAGCTAAACTGCTGGACTTACCCAGCACCTCAGTTGTCCTTCAATGAAGTTCACAAGTAAGGGCACCTAGTAGGAGTTTAAAACGAAGCTAAATACCAACCCCAGTAAGCACACAACCCCACCCACCCGTCAAACTTCAGCCAGACTCATGATGACACCTTCTCTCTCATGCTCTAACCTAGTGGAAATAATGGGAGGGGAGACAGAGCCAGGCCTCAGGTGGCAGTGAAACACGCCCTAAAGCCTGCTTCCTTCCTCCGTAGTAAAGTACTGCACTTCACAGCACACACCCGGTACCCCTCACCTCCCCTGCCTCCTGCTGAATTCAGACATCTATCCCTGCTGCAACTCCCAGGATCCGCTTACCTGATCTGGGCAGCATTTGGCAGCCGGTCAGCATCTGAGAGGTAAGTGGCCAGCCAGCTCATTGTACTGCTGACGGGGGCGGGCTCTGTTCTTTCTAATGCTGGGGACTCCGAGGGCACAAAGCTCTCCTGCTTGATCCGGTCAGGTGTGGCCTCAATAATGTGTTCTGCCAAGGTCATCATGTTCACCTTGAGTCGGGAGATGACAGAACACCCGTGTTAGAGAGGGACCTCCACAGTCAGCCATCCCCCCCCCCTGCCACCGCTGCCCTGGAGAGGAAAAGCAGGAGCGCGTGTTCAAACAGCCCTTGAAGGAGACTGCACAATTCACCCAGACACACTGAGATCAAGACTGATCACCTACAGATGACGGCGGCCTGACTGCAGGCCTTTGGTCCTGGTCTGACAGAACATCTGACTGGCACCCACTCCACTCCAGCCAGCGAATGCTGCCATAGACCGTGGGCAGTGCCAAAGGAAGGTGTCACTGTACCATAGTGACGCCATCAGCTGCCTGGCCCATGTCCCACAGTCCCCTTCTGCTTCACCGGGAAACCGTGGTCTCACAGACAGCAGCAAGGTGCCGGACCCCGGGCGGCCGAGTGCAGTCACTTAGGGTCATCATAACTCCCACTCCTGCACGTGCACTTCGGGGATGGATGTAACCCACTTCCAGACAAGGAGAACACGCGGGGTTCTGCCAGGAGCGCGCCGGGCACATCCTCCGCCCCTGGCACGCCCTCGTCCTCTCTGCTCCCCACCTTCCCATCAGCCAGGCCTAGTGGCTGTAACAGAAAGCAGCGTGCAGAAGGAGGGCAGACACAAAGAGGGGAACCAGGACAACAAACCCTAAAACCCCGGGGTTCCTGATGGGACCCAGCACTGAGCAACTGGGCCTCTGGACTCCTCTATTATTTAAAAAAAATTTTTAAAAAATTAAACCCACAGAATTAGGCTGCTAGTATCTGTACCCTAAATATCCTTAACCTCTAATGAAGAACCCTCAAAACTGATACGAAGATTTTTTAAAACTCAACATCAGATGTATGGGCTCCATTTTTTTTTTTTTAATAAATTTCTGCATATCTCTTGAAAATGGTTCACTGAAAAACAGCAGTTTTTTTTTTAAGGAGCCTGAAAATGTTCTGAAAGGAGCCACCCCGAGGGGACCGCAGCTCGAGTACACTTCAGAAACATCCTGTGCAGAACCAGCCAGGCTTGGAGGGCTACTCCAGGCAGGAAGCGGAGCCGAGGCTGTCGCCGAGCGGGCAGGTTGCCTCGGTGGAGCAGACTGAATGTGGGCGCCGCGCCGCTGGGAACTCCTAGGTGTTGGGGTGTCCAACGAGGGGCCTGAGGCACAAATCCAAATCCACTCGGCTTCGAGGCACTGAGGACTTAACCACAAGGACTGAGTCGCACAATCTGACAATCACACCTCCAGAAAGCTGCTGAAAACCCTCATCTCTGGTAATTTTCACATTTTTCATCCAAGAACAAGGATTACTTTTGGTCACAGAAATAAACAGTAAAAAATAAACAAGAAATATTGCAGTTTTTCATCTTCCACTGGCCATCTTGATTCATTACTCAGCCAAAGGGAAGGAGCCCCCTCTTTCCTCCTCCTCCATGGAAACGCTCACATCCTCTTGATAGGGTTTTTGAGGTAGGACTGGTCTTGAATTTCTGGGCTCAAGAGATCCTCCTGCCACAGCCTCCCAAGTAGGCAGCATGTACAAGCTTATCCAGATTTTTATTAAAAGCCAAGTGGAATTTCTGAACCCTGAAGGCTACCACTCTGAAGTCAAATTCTTCTCCATTCTGTGAACACTCATCAACATCCAAATATCTTAATACGACTGTGGACACTCTGGGAGAGCAAGTAGCTGTAAATTTTTATTGTGATGGTTGCAAAAATCAATTTAAGTAATTTAAATAGTATTATAACAAATAATATACTGAGCAACTGGGCCTCGAAAACAATACTGTTTCCATCTAAATTTCTTCGGTTCTGGCTAGAGAAGATGGCTTTACATGGGTTTTTATTCAACTTCTCTTTGTCCTAGTGTATGTGCAATTTCCATAAATGTGTCCTTGGTATTCAGAAACAACAATTTATTATTTATCTATGTCCATACATCTATATTTATTTATCTACATACAACTATTAGTTACAATACTATATAAAGTCATAATCATATATTAACTGTATTTTTGAATGTATGTTATAACAAGCTAATTGAACTGTTAAGTTTTTTTTTTTTTGGTCTTTTTGAGACAGGGTCTTATTCTGCTGGCCTTGAACTCACTTTGTAGCCTAGGATGGCCTTGAACTTGCAGTGATTCTCCTGCCTCAGCCCCCCAATTTTTATTTACTTGTTTATTTAGGTGCTGGGACTCAAACTCAGAACCTGGTGCTTGTCAGGCAGGTGCTGCACCGCTGAGCTACATCCCCAATCCCCAAATTTCTGTTCACATGACTTGATCTGACATATTTTGAGACTCAGCATCATACTCTATAGCTCTTCCTCTGCATTTTCTGATCTGTGCTCCAATGTTTAGAGGTTATGCTGCTGGGATCTGACAATGGTTCCTGTCAGGTCTTTTTGATAACTATTTATATGTAAGTTCAATTTGCCTTGAATTGTGTGTGATACTAAGGATTGAGTCCAGAGAGCAATGAACTTCTCATCATTTTAAATTCTGAGACCATTAAGTTACCTTGGCTGGGCTTGAACTCTTGATCCTTCTGCCTCAGCCTCCCGAGTAGCTGGGATTACAATTGTGCGCCACTGAGCCCGGCTAACTGAACTGTCCTTTTTATCTTTTTGGTTTTCCTTCTTTCCTGTGCTGGGGACCCAACTCAGGGCTCCCAAGGACTCCTCCCCCTCCAGACTTTTTTTCTTTTCATACTGTCTGGAAGAGCTCACTCATTTTGTTTTCATGCTTTCTTCTTGGTTGTATCTCTTACAAGTGGCACATGTTTTGCTCTTTTTATTCAAATCCCAGAATCTGCCTTTCCATGGAATTACCACACTTACCAAACACATCCCTATGGTGCGTTTTCTGCTTAAGTTTTGTTGCTTCTACTGTTTACCACTGCTGGACATTTTCCAAATAAGCCAAACTTTCTTTTTCTTTTTCTTTCCCCCTTCAATGACTTGGAAATTCTGCAGCCTCTCTTTATATTACTAACTGGAACATTTCTAACAAGCACAGTTCAGTCTGTACTTACTCATCCACATCACAAGCGGAACAAAATCTCTGCTCTCCTGCGAACCAGCAAGCTGCTTTACCACACTTTATTTCCGTCTCCCTGCTTTTGTTACTGTAATGTAGCATTTTTGTTCTCGACTATTTGAACATTATTTCTCTTCCATTTAAAGGATCTCCTCCTAACCATGGCTCCTGGCGTGTGGCCACACTACCGACCAGAGAGATACACAGTGGTGCGGCCGGCTTGGACGTTCATGCCTCTGTGAACTCTGTCGTGACATTTCATGAATTATTTCATTACTTTTGTCATTTTTTTTTTCATTTGGCAAAATACTTCTTCAGACTGCTCAGTTTTCCACAGATATGTGCACTTGCTTTGGCAAAACAGTATTCTCTTAAGACCTAGTAAAAATGTGAAATAGGTTTGTTGTTGTTCTTTTCTATTTCTTGCATCAATTCTCTTTCTAAAGCTCTGTTGTCCAACGGCTATTTTAAACTTAAGTTTAAGTATGATCACAAATTTAATTTTAGGGTTTGTTTTGTTTTGTTTTCCATTTTGTGACAAGGTCTTGCTTTGTAGTTGAGGTTGGCCCTCAGCTCACTATGTACCCTGGGCTGGCCTCGGCCTCCCGAGTGCTGGGATTACAGATGTGCACTGCCACGCCTGGCTACGCTGGCTGCACTGCAGGTACTCAGGGCCCTGCTAGCGGCTACCACGGTGGGTGGCGTGAGGGGCACAGTTCCATCCTGCGGCGGGCTCTGCTGGACAGCACCGTCCTGGATCCTCAACTCTCCTCTCCTCTTCTGAGCTGCCGGTTTCTAATACAATCTGCTTTCTCGTTACGTTTATATTTATAGACACTGTTCTAGATTGCTTAGCACTGACATCTGCTGTGAGCTCTACGAGGAACTGTCTACAGCAGGGCTTGGCAAACAACGCCGGGGTGAATCCAGCCAGCTACTTGCTGTGTAAATAAAGTTTTATTGGCATGCAGCCATGCTCATTCACTTAACACGGTCTATGGTGGTGTTTGTGTTTTTAGGGCAAAAACAGTTATGACAACGTCAGTACGGCCTGCAGAGCAGAGCGACTCACTCTCTGGCCCTTTACAGAAGAAGTTCGCAGTCTGTTTACGCCCTACTAGTCTCAGCTTGGCGGGCTCCCCCTGACTATAGTCACTGGCAGGAGACAAGCAGCTTCCTGGCCACCGAGGATGGACCCTCACAGGGAGCTGCACCACACTGCGGCAGGTGGCAGGTAGGGTCCTTAGGACACAGGTACGGTGTGGCCCAGGGATCGGAGCCCCCAGGAACACTGGCCAGGGCGGCAATCTCCTCTATGCCCCTCTTGCTAGCTGCGTCATTTCTGCAGGCATGACGCTCCTGCTGAATTCCTAGAAAGAGTTTTACCTTTTACATTTGTTTTGGGTGCTATCAAGGGGAGACCTGAGAGAGGTGTCTGTCTGGAAGCTGGAAGAGAATTACCTCTCCGAATCTCCCCGACACATCTTAATTAACAGAACCTGCTTAACAGCCTAAAGTCGAGTTTACTTCAGTGCATTGTCTCTTTGTAACAAGTTCCATGCCCTCAATGGACCTTGTATTTTCTGTGTTTGTCATCAGGGCAGTCAAGCATCAGGTGCAGGGATATTTTGCTGCCCGTCCCGGGAGCCCACGCCCTCCCTAAGGGCTGCAGGATGGCTGTGCCAGGATCACTTAGATAATCCAAATTCTGCCTTACTAGCTGGTTTTAGGGCCTCGGCTTTACTGTATCTAGTACTAGGGACAATGACAGTGACGCCGTGGATGTGAGGAGGAGGCAGGTGACTTCTCGCAGGGTCACGAATGAGTCTGGAGGAGCCAGTGCCAAGAAGGCAGCTCTGCTGGGCCCTGCGTCCTGGCGCTCAGGACCCAGTCACAGCCTGACTGTCGGGAGGAGACTGAGGGCCAGTGGAGAAGACATGCCAGCATCCTCACGGAGTGGGGTGGACTGCCAGCCCTCCCCGGGGAGGACATGCCGCAGCAGAGGCCTTCGGCACGAGTGCAGAAGATCCCGGAGACTCGAGGGTCCAGCTGCCGGGCTCACCCGGCTGGTGCTCACCTGGACATCGTCCATGGGCTGCGAGCACTCCTCGTCCTCTGCGCTACCGCGGTAGGACCCCAGCTCTGTACTCGCCACCTCTCTGCTAGCCAGCATCAGGACACTCATTGGTTCCCGAGGGCGCACCTGAGGAGGTGCTGTGTCCTTTACTACACTGGTCCCCTTCGGAGTTCCAGTCACCTGCACTGTAGACACACCAATGTAAAGATCTTTGGAATTCCACTTTACTACGGGCTGAGATCCAGAGGCGTGGAAGGCTGCGGTCTCTGGAGTGGGAGGGGAGGTTTCCCGGCTGTAGTCCCTCACTCCTTCAGGGGGGCTGATTGTCTCGGGGACAGACTGCTTAGAACTAGGGCTCTGCTTCCTGATATTTGGCTGTTCCAGACTCAGTGCAGTGGAAAGCAGCTTCTCCTGCCTCGCCTGGAAGTACTCAGGGTTCAATTTATGCTTTTTGGGAGCTGGATAATCTTTGTGGCTCTCACTGCTGTAGTAATTAGAGGGTTCAGACCGAGGTCTTCTCAGCTCTGAAAAGTACAGTAGAAAGGACAGTCAGGACAGGAGATAAAAGCAGGAATCCTAAAGAATCAACACTTTATGCCTGAGAGACGCAAGCGCCAAGCTGGAATCTACTGCTTCACTATCCCCCAATAGCACATGTCACACTCAGTAATCCTTCTCCCAGAATGCGTATTTCCTGCATGAACACAGAACTCTGGCTATGTTCTATGATGCTTGAGGGGAGGGGACAGAAGGCATTTTTAAAGAAAATCAAAAATGTTAAAAAATAACACATGGGAATCTCTGATGGCCTTTTCTGAGGGCGGATGCAGGGAAGCAAATGAGAAAGCAGTCGAGGTCCCAGAGCAGTCACTTTCGATTTTTACCTGGGTTGGTACTTGCGATAACGGTGACCCCTTTGGGTACTTCAGGAGAGCTCAGGGCCTCGCTGTGCCACTGGGCCATCCAGCTGTCGGTGCTTGGCTCCTCACTTGGGGGACAGTGGATCCTGGGATTCTGTCCCAGCTGGGCCTGCTCATCTCTCTGCAGGTGCTCCAGACACTCCGCTAATTTCACGTGACCCCTTGAACGGGCGATTCCCAAAGGCAGCCTCCCCAGGGAGTCAGGGATGGAGATGGCCCGGCGGTCCCACTTGTACAGCACCACGGCAGCTTCTAAGTGCCCCAGGGCACAGGCCCACATCTAAAGACAGGAAGGCAGAGACAGCTTTGTCAGTGAAGTCAAAACTGCATTTTACCTTGGCCACTGCTGCCAGTGATGAACTGGTCCTTGCAAGAAATTCCACATTACTCTTACAAAGTACCTTGACTGAAGGCCCTGCGTCAGTAAGGGGTCACTGTGGGCACAGTTAGCCAGCCCTTCATTACAGAGTTCAGTCTGGGTGCATTCACTCGTCTTTTAAGTAACGGTCTAAGAGCCCTGCTACATAACATTCTGACATTCATCTAACAGATATATGTAAGCTCCTAATAATAAGGCTTTCAGTGCCTTGGTAGGGAGATCTTTGAGGGCCAAAGATATAGCTCAGCAGCACAGCAACTGCCTGGCAAGTGCAGGGTCCTGAGTTCAATTCCTAGTATCAAAAAAAAAAAAAAAAAAAAAGAAGATCTTTGAGGAAGTATGTTTAAACACTTCATTACAGAGCGCACAGTGTGACAAGCAAATTTACAGCCCAAAGCCGTTTACAGCCCATCTAGAAGCAACATTCTCAGATCCCTCAGGGATCTAACATCCCTAGGCCACACTGGGGAAACGGATGGGAGCAGAGGTGAGCCTATTCCTTACCAGAGGAGTGCAGGAGAAGTGGTCCACATTCAAAGGGTCAACCTCCAGCTCCAGGTCGATGCTGTCCGCGTGCTTTGTGCTGTAACAGAGAGCACCGGGAGTCTCACACACAATCAATCCACATTCAAAGGAAGCCCCACATACTGCTGTCCCTACAAAGATGAAACCAAATGGAGCATCACCTCACTGATGTGAAGAAAGAGAGTCTGGGATTCCCAAGATAGTTTGGACTCTCCATCTGGCTAAGAGCCCAAAGGAAATGAAACAACCCAACACTTGGTTAGTATTGCAGGCAGCAGTTCTGGAGCATAAATACGTAACGATCCTTTGGAAACTGCTCAGAGCCCTCTGCTCACAGCTTACTGAATGGCTAGACATCAGAAACACTCCAAAAGCCGCACACTGCTGAGCAGAGGCGGCCTGTGGTTCGCACCCCAGCCTTACCGCCACTTGATGAGGGTCTGGATCAGGGTGGCGTAGCCCTGGGCGGCAGCCAGGTGTAAGAGGGTCATCCCCCGGAAAGTCTTTGAGTGGATTAAATGCTTGGACTTCGCCCAGCAGGCTCGGCTCATCATCTTCTCACACACGATGACCACGCGGCTCTCGAAGCAGCTACCCAAGGTTCCAGGCCCGGAGGCGCACTACAGTGAGAAAGCCCATGTTACCACAATGGGACTCCAGGCCACCCCTGCATCCGCGTTTTGCGGAAACAAAGGCCTTATGACTGAATGGCAGCTCAGAAGGGAAAACATAAAACCCCGAGGCCCGCCATGAAGCAGAGCACAGAATGGACCTAGACCCTCGGCCACAGTGCTTGTCTGAGGCGGGGTTGCAAGGTAACTTCCTGTAACACTCGGAGCACCAGTGTCTGCCCAGGGCAGCTGGCACCGGGACAGCGATCTTCACGCTGACCGCCTCAAGGACAGCCTGTGGTGCCAGGGGAAAAGAAAATGGGTCCGGCTGGCCTCCCCGCTCAAGCAAACACTTCCAGCAGCCAATGACTATTTCCATCCGGGGCATGTGGCTTTGTGATTTTCTGGATACTTCTGCAAGAAAGTTAAGTTGCTTACAGGTGGGTGTGCTTTTTTCCCTAAAGAAATGCTTAAACGTATCTAGTAATTTTTATTCTTTACAGATACTGGGGAAACATGAGAGGTCTTGAAATTTGTGCGTTAATAACAATAAAGGCAACTAAGAAAGAGAAATTCACTAATTTTAACCCCATGGCTTTCTTCTTGTGAATCCGTAGTGAAGGAAGAAACACAAATAGTAACTTCCATGATGTATTTGAGCCTCTGTATTGAGAGTTTTACATTTAACATTCCCTAGATGTAGTTTCTATTGTAATTTGCATTTCTGATGTTACGTGTTTTCTTTTTCTGGTAATAAATTCCATATAATTCAATTACTATGGAGACACTATTGTTCTTCATTGCTCTTATTTTCAAATTTGGAAAAAAAAAATACCTCCAAAAGTAAAGACGGATCACGGATATAATGTCACCCTCATCAGAGCAGTAAAAATACCTTGGGGGAGAACTGCTGGGCAAGTCTAGCACGCGGTAGACTGAACTGGGCTCGGAAGGGCAGCAGAGCTGCTCTGTACGCACCAGAGAGACACGTGTCTGAGAATGTGGAAATCCCCACGGTGAACAGGGGGATTTTTTAGCAGCTGCATCTCGACCATAGAGCAGATATAGACATTTAGTGTCATCAACCTATGCTGAGGCAAGTGTTCAGCAGCAGTTACTATGAGGTCAGATTATGATGGGCCAGCTGCCCAAGAACTGAGCCTTAAAATGATCTTACATCTGATTCTCTTTATGCAGCTTTCATAGAGAACCTCTTATTTTGGCCATGATAATTTGCATTAAATGACGATTATTTCTCCTATAGAACTTAGTATTATTACATGAAAAAGAAGCTTAGCTTAATAGTAGTTTACTGTGTGCTAACCCTCTTCTATTCTTTTTTTTTTTCTAAGATGGGCCCTCACTATGTAGAGCAGGTCGGCCTTGAATTCACAATGATCCTCCTGTCTCAGCCTCTCAAGTGCTGGGATTACAGGCATGCTCTATTTTTTTCTGAGGACAGAGAAATAAGAAAATTTGAGAATAAAGGAGGTAGGCTTCTTGGGTTTGGAACACTATGCTTTGTTTTCACCCACAACTTTTATTGAAAATATTAACACTTGGTATGTGTAAGGATCACAAAATAACAAACATTCACTTACAACAGGAATTATGGGAGTGAGGACACAGCTATAGCTCAGTGGCAGAGAGCATTTGCCCAGCAGGCATGAGGCTTTGGGTTCAATCCTCCAATTAACTTGGGGTAAGCGAAGGCCAGGCCTATCACTGCAGCTACTCAGGAGGCTGAGGCAAGAGGCTCAAACAAGTTCCAGGCCAGGCTGCACAACTCAGCAAGACCTTTTCTCAAAATAAATAATTTAGCTCAATGGTAGAGCACCGCCCTAGCACATCCGAGGCCCTGGGTTCCATTCCTAGTGCCACAAAAGAAAAAGAAAAAAAAATAAAATAAGCAAAGGAATTTGTTCACCTTGATGAAAAAGAGGGGAGATTATCTGACCTTTTCAAGTAATAACCAAATTATAGAAGAAAGAAATACTACCAGACCCTTTGTGACTGGAGTGTCTTGATACACAGTTTCTGCAAAACAAAGCTCCTAACTAAAATGTATGCAGAAGTTTCAAAGCCAGTGGGACTAGCACAGTATGTGGTAATTGACACTCTTCACGCTAGCCACGAAAGAGCGAACCTGAAAGATGCTCTCAGTGACTGCTCTACACCCAGTGGTAATTCCACAAACGGTTTCTCAGGCCCTTTCCATACTGATCGTCTTGAGTTACTGAATTTAATTCAATTATGGCCTATACTTATCCTTAAAGCAGGGGTAAGATACAAAAGGCCAAGTAAAAAGGCTCTAATTGCATTCCGAGCCCTAGCCATTTCAGCTTCCCCTGGCCTCTCTCTTTTTTAACTGGGTGGCCTCGTGTCCCACCAGGTAGCTGTGGTGACTTCGGAGGTCACTCAGATTTAGGGGTTAGGGAGTAAACACCTGAGAAGCCCTGACTATCCTGAGGTTTCCTTACTGCCTCGCAGATTCTAACCCTCAGAGCACTTGGACTTTGTGCCCAAAACCAAGAGTGACATCAGCAGCAGAGGAGGACCTGGGACCAGCTGCGTGATGGAATAAAACACTAAACATGTGAGAGGACACCGGGTACCACGACTCACCTGGGCTTGGCTCCCTCCGTTCCCGCTACCGCCGCTGCCACCTCCGCTGCTGCCGCCTCCACTGGCCTGCTTGTGCTGCTGAGAGCCTGTCATCTCGGCCATCCTCCTCTCCATCTGCTCCAGCCGCTCCAGGATGGACATCCTGAACTGGTTATCTAGGGCACAGCAGGGGCAGCAGTGAGGCTGTAACCTGTGGCCTGTGCCAGCTGGCAGAACCAGCATCCAAGAGACTGGCGGTGATGTCACCAGATCCCGGACCTCGGTCCGGCCAGGCTTCCCCGGCAGGGTGAGGCCACCCCCTCACGAGACTGGCTGAAGGAACACAAGATCGCTCTGTGTCACAGACCCCACTACTGCATCCCTGCCACTGCTGCTCTGGATCGGATTCCCCACGGAAACCTGTAAGAGAGCTGGTGCAGGGCCGCGGCAGCGAACACAGGATAAACAGCATGACGCACAGCAGCGGCAGAGGGGGATCCTTCGGGAGAGGAGGAAGATGTTGTAAAAGTATTATTGGTTTGACCCAAACACTGACTTGTTACAAAAACAAACAAAACATTCACTTCTTTCCTGATGTGAGCTTTAGCTTTTGGGCTGCGTTTCAGGGACTGTATCATTAACTGGGTCTCGGTCAGTCGCAGGCCAGCACAAAGAGCTGCTTCAGGGCCACAGGAGGAGAGACAATGGGACAGGACTGCCGGAAGAAGGAAAGGGTGACGTCGTACCACACGCAAGGATGCACCTACGTTAGACTTGAGCTACCACGAAACCATGACCCAAATCGCCAGTGCCTACACCCGCTCCATAGACTTCATGAAATCTGCGCCAGGTGCCCCCTGCAAACAGGAAGCAAGCGGGAAATTGCAGAAAGCGGTGGGAGGAGAATCTAGCCAGGCTGCGACAGGTCCTGCTCCACCTGGAGAGTGAGATGGACCCCACGTGCCAGGCACTGAAAAGAGGTGACAGCAGGTGCAGAGCCCGGCAGGACATTCGAGGAAGGGGTGCTGGAGGCTGGGCCCCAGGAAGACACGATGGAGCAGGGGCCTGACCAGGCACTGCAGCTAAGAGCCCAGCACTGCTGGGTGACAGCCGCGAAGCCTCTGGTGCCACGGTTTCCCCAGCTCTCACCCAGGATGGCAACTGCACCACCACCACCCACAGGGAGGGCAGCCTGAACCTCTCTGCGCAGGCTCAGAACACAAGCGTCCCAGGGAAGCTGCCGGCCTCGCCGCCATCACACAAAGAACCGAGCCCTCAGAAACAGATGCGCTGGACGACACAACTCTCACAGCTGATGGCACCAGTATTTGCAAAGCGCAGTCATCTGAATGATAAAGAGGAACATCCTCCCCACCCCCCAAAAAACCAAATATTCTGCCAGTGTTCCCCACCATCCTGGCGGAATCCCAAGGCCTGTGGGCAGCGCAGACCCTCAGAAGGCTGCTCACCCCCCACCACAGCACCTGGGGCACGGTGGGGCGGGGATATGGGCTCACTGAGGCCCCAGGCGCTTGGAGCTGAACTTCTGCCGAACAGGAAGGGTGAGAGGTGTCCAGCTCCCCTGGCAGGACAGCATTCCCTCTCTCCAGGGCTTCACTGGGCGGAGAGGACACACCCATCCTGGGAAACCCTCAGCATTCACTCAAGCTCCTACTGACTTGACTTTGCTAAACCACAAAAGCCAGAGGAACTGTTTTTCACGAATCCTGATATTTATTTCCAGGAACGAAGAAATCCTTCCTGCTTTGAAGTGAAAAATTGTATCTTTGCTCCAAATTCACATACAGAGATGAGAACAGGCAGCCTGCATGCTGGTGGCAATCGGCAGCTGGCTGATAACCTGGAACAAATCCCGCGGGGGATGACCTGACCCGAGACCACTAGCGGAAGGCTTGGGAGGACTGCAGGGCAGCATCAGTGGCAGGTCCCTTTCCTCTTGGCACCTGGAATCCTGCAGGGTGCAGGGCTCCGAGTAAGGCCGGCCAAACACAGAGTCAGCTCATCAGGGTCAGTGCAGAGCCACGTGAGCGCTGTCCCTGGTGGACCCCGCCTCACACCTGCTTACTCCACACAGCACCAGGCCACATCTCCGTGCATCTCAGAGCCTAAGCAGAGCACCTGATGCATCTCCTTGAGAGGGCCTAGACTAACTCTATGTCTCCACAGCCACTGACCGGCTGTGTCTTCAGCAGGACCCCACTCTGGCAGCACCTGAGGAGGCTGGTACCCATTGCACTTGTTTGAGTGCTGTGATCATGATTAACACCCTGCAGCAGCACCTTCTAGGGTGTGGTCAGCTGGACAGCACCCCGCCCAGCTCTTCAGAGGGCCTGCCCATCTCCTGTGGAGGTGCTCTGACCCCACAGGCCTGTTCCTAGCCGGCACAGATGCGGCAGAAATAGATCCTTCCTGACATCACAGCGCCAGCCCCTGGCACTGCATCGCTGGTCAATACACTGTCACCATGGTGACAAGAGGACTTGGTGTTGGCACCCAGGTCCTGGCTTCTACTCCCAGGTTCCCAGCTGTACTCCAGGTGGCTGTGTGGTGAGTGCCTTCACATTACTAAGCTGCTCTGGGCGGCACTTCATTAAGACACTCGGAACTAGTTAACGGCCTCTTCCAAAATCGCATTATGCCCAGCAGCATCCCAGACCCTCAGTTCCAGGAGGAGGAGGGAACACTGATTACAATGAGAAGGGACTGAGGGGTGAGCATCTTGCGTGGCGCTGACAGACTCCTGAGGACCGAGGACCAGCTTGGTAACGTGGGTAACACCAGTCTTCACACACCAGTCCTCACACGTCTACTACTGGCAAGTCAAAAGCCACAGCATACTGCCTGTGTTGGTTCCCTAGCTGTACTGTGATAATTAAAACATACTTTGTAGCCTGAATGATTCAGTTCATTCTCGGTTTCTCTAGGAGACCAGTTCTGGGACCCCTAAAAGATACCAAAACCAGAGGGTGCTCAAGTCCCCCATATAAAATAGCATAGTATTTTCCCAGAACCCTTCAGATCCTTCGGAGTAGTCTAAATCATCTCAGGATTACATACAGCACCTAACACAATGTATACATTGTGTTGGTCATTGTTACAAGTAGGGAATGATACAAAGAAAAGGTCTGGGCCCCGTCAGAGGGTGGTGCCCTGGACAGCAGGCCATCCCAGCAGAAGGAAGGCTTCCTTCAGACCTCAGCAAGGGCTGCTCTTGCTCTTTGCACCGGGAGTTACCACGTGGCTGATCCCAGGGGCTCAAGGGGCCGAGAGCCTCAACCTGAATGGGGACGTGGTCAAGTCTCACCTGGGCAGCTGAGCGACCCCATAAAATAAAAGCATGGCTGAGGATGTGGCTCCGTGGTAGGTCTCTCTGGGTTAGATCCCCAGTGTGGGCCAGACACAGAGAAACATTCTATTGCCACTATTAAGTAAATTAAAGACTGGGAGCTGGCTGCACAACTTCTCCAATAAATATGCTTTTTCTGTTCCAGGATCCAACCCAGAAGACACTACATTTAGCTTCTATGTCACCTCTGGCTTGTGACAGTGTTTCTGTACTTTTTTGTTTTTCACAACTTCAAAGGTTTCTAAAGACCCTGCTCAGGTATTGTACAGCTGCCCCTCCACTCAGGTCTGTCTGATGTTTTCCAATGCTGGGACCAGGATGGGCAGGTTTCAGGAAGGCCCTGAACCAGCAGGTGTGTGAGGACACACAGGGGCTGCGAGTCCAGTGATGGCAGCATCTGCAGCCTTTCTTTGTGTGAAGTTACCACTTTACTCTTCCTGTCCTTTCCCACTTCCATTCTTTGGTGACCAGTTATCCAGTCGGGCCCACACTCCCAGACAGGGAAATGAAGCCCCGTTCACCTGGAGGCCTCCCAAAGGAGGACCTGTCCCCCTCTCCATAGCTGACCACCCAGCACTAACACTGAGTCACCCTCCCATACTGTGCCACTCTGCTGACTGCTCTCAGTGTTCCGGCTCCGGCCATGGGGAACTCCATCAGGCCACTCCTCCGCCCCCGAAAGCCTCTGCCCTCTACTTCTCGGAGACCTCCTTCCTCCCAGCGTGCCTTGCCGAAGACGCTCCAGCTTCCTCTTCGATTTCTCCCGCCCCACTCTGAGAATTGCCAATTTCCTTAACGAGCCCTTTATTAGAATATGCTATTTGGAAACCAAGATCTGGTGCTGGCTGTGCTTCTTGTTATGGGCACCATTGCTTTTGGATCTGCTCGGTGGACAGAGCCAGAAATGTCTGCAGGCATCCTAACCCAAGTATCCACACACGTCTGCGGTTATTTCCGTATCTGTCTGCATATATTAAGCTCGAGTCCATACTGATGTCTCTGTCTCCAATACAGCAGTGCAACATTTATTCTAGGCTCCAAGGGGCATTTTAAACACAGGGAAAAAAGGATAATGAAAAGAAACTGTGCTCCTGAACCACAGTGAGCCAACATGGGACATACTGTAAATAAATCTTACTGATGTGTTAAAGCTACAGCAAACAAACACATAGGCCTCATTTCGGTTTTTTGTGTTTGTTGTTGTTTTATTTATTTTGTGAGGCTGGGGATTAAACCTAGAACCTTTGCACCAAGCTACATGCCTGGCCCCTACCTCTTTTTCTAAGACAGGATCTTGCTAAGTTGCCCATGCTGAACTCAAACTTGTGATCCTCTTGCCTCAGCCTCGCCAGTGCTAGGATTACAGGTGTGCACCACCATGCGTGGCTGTTACTTTCATCTTGAAGGGGATGGATTCTCATGGCTACGCTGGGCAACGCTGCATGGGGTTGTTCCTGACATCATACACATAGCGTTCAGCTTAAAGAACTGAATTCTTCTTGGATGTGTAAAATATAAACTTGAGTGTGGCATGGAGTGTTCTCTAGCTGCTGCTCCAGGCTATGTTATGTTTTTGGGGGGAGTTCTCCTAGAGCTCAAAGCTCTTCTCCAAACCCAGCAGGAATTTTCCATGCCTCAGGGCCTTTGCCAGTGCCTCCTTTTTCCTCTGTCTACTGTGAACTTCTTCAGAGTGTGGTCCAAGCATCACTTCAACAGAATCATTAACAGCAGCTTCCGAGCATCTACAGCAAGCCAGACACTCGCTACATGTTGTTTCTGATCTTCCAAACAGCACAGAAGAAAGATTCTCTCACAGAGGAAAAAACAGAAGCTCAGAAACTGTTAATACCCCACATCGCACTACTTATAAGTATGAAGACAGGGGCCGGAACCCAGGACGGACTCCAATGGATTAAAAGCCGGTGGTCAGCTTCAGTACCAGCTGGACTGAATCAGCGTGGTGCTGAGTATAGACTGCCCACCTGAGGATTGCTGCCAGCATAAAAAGGTGACCTGGAGAGGAACAGTAGAGTCCTGGGTTCTTCTAAGTGGGGTCGTTGTTTGGAGCTGTTGGCTCTCCTGGAGGAGCTCATCATGCTGGCTTCCCTGATACGAACTCTGCTGTTCTCACTGACGGAGAAGCTCAGGACCTCGCTGTCACTGAGGATGGCTGAGGCACTTTCCGAGGGAGCCAGGTCCTTATTTCGAGCGTTGCTTCTGGGCTGCAGGGCAGAACCCTCAACCTACTGGCACAGATCTTTCAGCCTGCTGGCACAGACTTTCTAACTTCCCCTGCTGACCTCTGGGCCTTCCCGGTGCAGAGCCACAAAACAGACTTGCACAAGTCACTGTCAGGGGTGCTAGGTCTCCAACTGGACTTATAGGGCCACTGTCAAGGGCTCTAGGTTCTCAGCTGGACTCATACATGACATTGCCATGGGATCCAAGCCCTCAGCGGGATTCGCTAGATCTTTAGTGTGTAAGACAGATTTCTTGCACTTCTTGTATTTAACTCTTGGGTGACTTTTACAAAATAATACTGCAAATATGTGTCCTGCATTGCCTTGTTCCTCTTGCAACCCCTGACTACAACAGACTAAAGTGATTTTCTTTTCACTGGGCTCAGTTATCCTTCCATGTCCTGCCCTCTGTCTTAATGGCCCTTGGACAACAAACGCATAGTCATTTTCTTACGCAGCGACCTGACTAGAGGCTACACCGAGGGCTCTGTGAAAAGAGCGACCTTGCCTTTATCCTGGCACCGTGAACAGACTGAGTGCTCATGGCAAGGAAGGTTATTTTCTAGCTTCGGCATCCAGAGGCTGACCGGCTGATCAGCTCACTTGTTGACGGACCAAGGACTCCAAGCAAGCCGTGCAATCCACAGTCCAAGGTGGATCCAGGAGGCTGGTGCTCCAACCTGAAGTTCTAGCACTTGCGCCAGCTGATGACTCAGTCAAAATGTGACAAAGCTGACCCGATCGCAGGTGAGAAATCTCCCGACGTTGCTTCACTCGGCTGGTTCCATTTCATTTCGGCTCAGGAAAGGAAACAGGAACGATACGGAGCGACAGCTGACTTGGTCACTGACACAAGCTGGAATCTCTTGGTGACACCACTCTTCTTTAGCCACTGAGCTTCACACTAAAAATACCAACCCCTAGCTTTCAGATACCCCCCTTTTCACTGGGGTACAGATAAGTACTCAAGCAATGAAAGTGCTTAACAAACCCTCAGCCACTTCGCAGGTCCAGCAGGGATGCTCATGTGACATTTTAATTGTATTCAACAATGATGACAACAATAATGCATTTTCCAGAACGTCCTCGGAGTGTGGCCCCACATGCCTGCAAACCAGCTAACACACAGTATCTACCAACATGAGCTCTGTTGTTACAATTGTGAGCTCAGCTGCCCAGGTCCTACTGTCAGAGTAGAAAAGAAAGTTCTGCTTTGGCAGGTAAATGAATGAAGGAGCAATCATCAAATACCATCTGCTATTTTAAAACACGTTATTTGTAGCTCAAGTGCACATGAGCCTCCTGTTGCTATTTGGACAGGGAACCAGGGGCCGTCTCTCACTCCATTTACAGCCCTTGGCCACCCTGGCAGGAAGAGCTGAGGAGGCAGAAGGAGGCAGAGCTGGACTGTTTCTGCGTGGAACTGTAATAGCTGCCTAGGAAGTCTCCTGAATGTTTTAGGAAGCTCAGAAAGACAGGGAAAATGAAGCCACTTAATTCCTTCCCAGAATAAACGGGAACACTACGGTCCATTAAGCTGCTCCTCCCCAGCAGCCTTTTAAGACGTCCAAGCGCAGAGGAAAGGGTAAGGGCCAGGCGCAGATAAGGCACAAGCTGTACCACTCTGATTTTCCAAAGCAATGGCTAAATTTAGCCTAAGGAAAAACCGCCTTACTCCACTTTTTAAAAACTCTCCAACTCTATACACCCGAGCCCCCAAAATGGAAATCAGCAATCTGGCTTGGACTTTCTCTACTGGGATGAATTTTGGGTTCCTATTTCTTCTCCCTGGCCTTTGTTTTACACTATTCACAAAATCAGTTTTAGCCATGTCCAGAAGAATCATCTCCAGAGGCAGCTGAAGCAAGGAACAGCACTTGGGAGACAGAACATTATAGGGCAGCTCCGCAAATGTGAGATCATTTCTTCCCTAAACCCTTTAACAGTGAGGCTAGAGGAATGTGAGCACGATCCCGCAGTCCTCTTGTCCAGGGCCACTGGGTTAGTGTGAGGCCTGAGAAGCTAACTACCACAGTGCAGCACTGCACACGCAAGATGGCCCCAGTTAATTCAGGAGATAATGCAGCTGTCAATGGAGGAACAAACCCAAATGGAATTAAAGGTAGTAAAACCACAGCTAAGGCACACGCACGCAAAAGAGATCAGAACTCTGACCCATGCTCTGTACCTGTTTCATTTGTTGGTTGACTGGTGTTTTAAGACAGTCTAGTTATGTAATCCAGGTTGATCTCAAAATTGTGGTCTTCCTGCCTCAGCCTCCTCAGTGCTGGGATGACAGGAATGCACCACCGGGCCCAGCCCTGTCTATATCGTCTACCAAAGAGCAGGGCATTTTAAATTTGCTAACTTTTCAAAAAATAACCAGTTTAGAGGACACTGCCTAAATAGCTTTAGTGTACAACTTAAAAAATATAAGCATGAGACATGCTAAAGTAGGAACAGGGAAATCAGTGCAGAAGAACGGGGAAGGCTCATGACGGCTTTGAAAGAAAAGGCACCATCATGTGAAGAAAAGTAACCATCTAACCTGGATGTGAAGATGTGAAATACAAGGCAATTTAAATCTTTTGCATAAAGGAAAATAGGAAGTTCACTTATGTGAAACTACAAAACACACAGGTACAGTCAGGAGGTGTGAATGTATCAATTAAGCACCTGCAGATTGTTCCCTGGAGCCAGGAATTATTGAAGCTCATTTAAAATCTTTCAGGGAGGACAACACAGACCCACTGCACACCCAGCATGAGGGCTGGGCCGGAGCTCCAGGGAGGCAACACCAGTGGTCAGCTCATGAGGAACCTGGAAGCCCAATGGGAAGCGAGCCCCATTTGAAGGAACTCGGTTTAACCGGCACAGACAGCAAGAGGACTCTCATCCGCCTCGCGAGGACGGCGACTGTGTCCATCCTGATCACTGAGGTATCCCTGCCGCCTAGGAGGTGGCCCCCCACACAGCAGGACCTCAAGGAATTCTTGGCAACTAAGTTGTTTAATTTCACAGGACAAGGGGGACGAGGGAAAGGACATGATGCAGAATGAAATACTCGTTTCCATGAGTCACAGCAAGGATGTTCTTTCTCCAGCCAGGTTATTAAAAGCAGTTTCTTCCTTTCTCACCTGGCCACCTTATACCAGTCCCCTCACTATAACAAGATCGGGTGTTTGAAAACAAACCAAGCCGCCACCAAGACGGATGGAGACCGAGTCTGCCGCTGTCTATCAGGACAGTACTCCCCACTGTTAACGGTGGGGGCCGTGCAGGCAGAGGGGGCAGGCCCGGTTCAAGATGTATTGTGCCACGGTACCCAGGGAGGAGCCATGAAATAGTCCCAGCTGCGTCTAGCTAGGACTTCTATTTATACAAGATGTGCTTTGTCCTGAGTTCTGGACTCTTCCATGCAACGCAGAGCCGCTGCGGCTGGCAGGGCTTTGTGCTTGGCTGAGTGTGGGCTCACCACCTGCACACACCCTCCCTGGCTGTCTTGCTAAGGAGCGTTCAAATCCAAGGTGTTCCAAAACTCTGCTTTTGTTTTGTTTTGTACCAGGGATCGAACTCACGATCTGCTGCTTGCCAGGCAGGCACTGTGCTACTGAGCTATATCCTCAGCCCAGAAATGTACATATTTTAAAAGAAACAGTTATTTCCTAAAATGCAGGACATACTAAATAAGTCCTAATAGATGAAATGATTTTAAAATATTACTTTATGATTCATTACAGGACTTTGATAGAGAATAAACTTTTTTTTAAATTCAACACGCTCAGCACTTCACTGAGCTGCTCATCTTACTGAACATTTCATACCGTGTTTCTCCAAGAGAACCAAGAGGCAGCGTCCTGACCTGAGGACACCGTTAGGTTGTCTGGCTCATCCAGACAGCGCAACATGCCCAGGTCCCCTCCCGGGTCTGCACGGTCCTTGCTGCCACACTGTGACTCTGGAAGGAGCCTGCTCATGTACTCATGTCCCATCGGCATCAGAAACTCAGACAGTGTCCCAGCTTTTGCAAATCCCACATTGGTGGGGCTTGAGTAACTGAGGCCGACTCCTCTAGATCAGGTAAGCAGACAAAAGTCTTGAGTGTTTTCCACGAAAGCGGGATGCACCTTGCCCTGCAGCCGTAGGAGCTGTCCTAGGCTGCTGTCCCCATGGATGGCTCCAAGGAGGGTGTCTAGAATCACCCCACTCAGAGCACAGGCTAAAGGGTTAGCAGCGGGATGAAGAGTTAAGAACAGGTTCAAAGGACAGGCGCTGCCATCCCACTGAAGTACCCACTGCAAACCCCAGCGGTCACATCACTCTCCCTGCTCACTCCAGATTTTCCTTCACTGTCCAACCCATCCCTTGACCTCTTTCTTTCCCTCCCTGCTCGTTTAACCAGCACCTGGCTATGTGTTTGAGGTAGCTGACACAATACAAGTGACTAATGACAGATTAAATTAGGAAAAATTAAGATTCATGGAAATCAAAAGCTCAGGGAAACGACCAAACAGGAAACATAAAGCGCTCCAAAATGGCTAAAGATGAGTCCCAGGGATAGCTGAACTTAACCAACAAAACAAAAAGGGAGGCCAGGCCATGAGTTTTAAGATCACAGAAAGCCTGCAGTTCTGGAGGCACGAGCTCCCCCAGCACTGATCCAAAGAAAACTTCTCCCGTAGGTCCTCACAAGACCGCTGTGATTCAACGGGTGACGGGGCAATGCAGAATTTCAGGTGACTGTTTATTACTGGTCAGTATTAACACCAAAGCACTGCGCCACCCAAGCAATTCAACAAAGGGCCGACGTGGTCCAACGCCATTGCTCTCAGGATTTGAGTCCAAGAGCAATATGGCTATTCATGTCTATTAACTTCCTGCTCACTGATGAGAGTGTTTTATGATTCTGAAGTCTAACCCTAAATGCAGATGAGCTGCATGAATTTAAAATTTCTTGAAGGCAAACTCTTCCACATTTGGTTGGCTGTAAATTATCATTAAGTAACTCTCAGCTGATTTTTCTACCACAGATTAGGGGCTCCAGGCTTTGAAAGTTTCTTTCCTGCAATGAAGCAACAGGCTGTTTACTTCGGTGTTTGGTAACAAATGTACCTGGAGTTTAGCAAAGAGGCAGTGCCCTGCCTAGGTAATGCCCTTCCACAATCCCTGGGGGAAAGACAGCTGGTGCCATTGTTTTTTTTTTTAAAACTTAATTCAACAATAAACACAGTAAGCAAAGGTTGGCCAGCTCTGTCTACAACTTGGCCTCTTCTGTGGGAACCACTGGGGTGACTGCCTGGGCCCACTGAGCAATAAAGTATGTAGCAGGGAGAAACTGAAGAGAAATGCGACTTCTCCTGTAGACAAGAACCCTCAGCACTATTTCTACTCCGTCCGTCTGTGGGCTGGCAGACATTGGTAAAAGCTGTGACTCTGGAAGACTGGGGCGGAGAAGACCAGCCTGACCAATTCAACAAGACCCTCTATCAAATTAAAAAATAAAAAGGGCTGGGGATGCAGCCCGGTGCTTGGGCCTGAGTTCAGTCTGCAGTGCCCGGGGCGGGGGAGCTGTGAAACACAGGCACACAATCCCACGTTCAGAGCACATCCCGCACGGCATCCTCCAGGACACTCTCCATGAGACACTGACCCGTAGCCAGCGAAAACAAAAGTCACCTCCAAGATGTTTTGGAAACACAGTACTAGGTTACACATGACTAATGCACTGACATTTCAGCTCTGTGTGAGACTCTTCCGAACCTTAACACACTAACTGCGGATACAGAGCGACCAGTGACAGGAGGTGGTGCTTCCTGAACAAATCTGGAGACCTCACTGGACAGAGACCGCCTGACCTGGGGCAGTCCTGGCACACACACCCCTCACCTTTGCTTGCCAGGCTAAGCTGAGACTCCAGCTACCCCAGCCGTCACAGACCCCAAACGCCATGTGTGTGTCGCTCAGTGCTACAGTTTGAATGGGGTCTGTCCTTTCTAAAACCTGGATTGAAATCTAATCCCTACTATGGGATTCGAGAAGGCAGGACCGGATGGGAGCTTCAAGAGGCACTTTTCCATCTGCGCAGTAGATTGGCTTGCTGGTCTGCAGAGAGGACCCTGCCAAGCCAGGTGGCCATCCCTAGACACAGCCCCTCAGCCCTGGACCACACCCTGAGCCTACATAAACCTCTCTTCTTCATAACAGAGCTGATCTGCAGTGTCCACTCATCACCAACAGAAAAGGGACACCCAGGCACCCGCACTGGAAACTGTGGGGCCCAGCACCTCTTCCCTGACACCCTAGGACCCCAGGTTCCACCCCCAGAGAGGCCCTGCTCCCTCCATGGCAAGTCAGTCCCACAATTCGAGCACAATCCCAACCCCCTCCACCTTCCCTTCACAGCTCCAAGTCGCAAGACACAGAGAGAGACCTCTCTCACGTCGTTTTCCTTGTTCCACTTGGGAATAAAAACAAGATGGTAATTACTATAGCTTATAAGAAGAATGTTAAGATTACATTCTGAAAAACTGAAAATATTCTCTGACTTTATTCTAAAAGGCTATACTTCTAGGCTTTTTGTTTTCAGGGAACCATTTGGAATTCTCTATGAATTAAGAAACTTCAAGCCGGGCACAGCAGTGCACATCTGTGATCCTAGCACTCAGGAGGCTGAGGCAGGAGGATTGCTATGAGTTTGAGGCCAGCCTGGGCTACACAGCAAGACCCTGTCTCAAAAACAAAAACAAAACAAAACAAACAAAAAAAAAGAAAGAAACAAAAACTCTTCATCAAAAAACATTTCCATTTACTGACATTATTCTTTTTTTTTAATTATCCAGTGTTTGATATTATTTTGTTCAAGCAACATCATTTAACACATAAACGTGAATCTATTTCACTTGTTTTGGAACATTTAAGTGTATGTTACATATTGACTACCATAAAGATTATGTAGTTCAATGTTTTACAGTATATATGTGACATTACTTCCAAGTGCACCTATTACGGGCTTAAAACAGTTTTTGTTCCCAGGCTACCCTGAGAACCTACATAACATTTGTTGCACTGTTTACCTGGAAAATATTCAATTGATTTATGTGCTTTTAGAATCATCGGTTTTAGGCTGGGTACTTCCTGTGTTGTATATTATTAGATGAAACACCTTTTACACACACACACACACACACACACACACACACACCACAGCCAGGGCACTAAATGGACTGAATGGTTTCTTTCAGTAGAAAAGACAAAAAGGATATTTTTATTAAATAAGTTATTTGCCAATTAGTCTAAATCACAGTGTATAATATTAAGGAACTGAGTCATATTTTTTGGAAAATGGTTCTAGTAATTGTTAGCAACTATTTAAAGATTCACTAAAGAGACCAGTCCTGGCATCACTTTATTTAAATGAGCTTTGGTGTCTTCTCAATTAAAGTGGGACAAAGATAAAAAAACACGGAATACAGCCTCACTGTGAGTTCCCAGGGTTTCGGGATGAACGGTGTATGATTAAGTGTTCGGGCCAGGAGGTATTCATCCCTAGTGCTGCTCCCTCCCTCTCTGAACACCGCTCCTAGCTTTCCTTTCAGAGTATAACAGACTGACTATTGGGGCTCTCCCCACCCCCATTCATTCGCTGAAACCCTAACCCCCAGCTGAGGACAGGAGCAGGTGGGACCTCTGGGAGATAATCAGGTCAGGAGGGTGGAGCCCCTATGGATAAGATTAGTGTCCTTTGAAAGAGATCCCAGAGGACAGCCTTGTCCTCTCCTGCAGGTGAAGAGCCAGAACTTGGCAGCAGGTCACCCCGGACAACCTGGCCATGCAAGCAGCCTGACCCTGGACGTCCAGCCTCTGGAAGAGGAGAAATAACCTACTGTCACTTATCAGCACCTGTCACTGCTGCTCACCACAGCAGCTAGAACTAAGACGGAGCCACCGCTGCCCTATGCTCATTTGGGTGGTGCTGACCCCAGCTCCTGACTCCAGGGGTGACCGTATGAGCCAGGCCTTGCTAATGCCAGTGCCATGCTTCTGCCTCCGCTGATGTAAGTGGAGGGATGCATGACCCTAGAACACTTCCTGCAGCTTCTGGGAAAGAGGAGTGCTCCTCCCAGAGACACCTGCTAGCCGGGCAGCAGGTAAGTCCTGAGGTGTGACTGGGCCACCCCACTACCCTGTCAGGGACACCTGTAGGGAATCAGATCAACACCAGCAGAGGCAGGCAGGGAAGAGAGAGACTCCCAACACCATCACCAAAGCAACCGGGACCAGCAGGATCTGAAGGAAATTTCACATCTGGGTTTCAGGAGATTCAATAAATTCACTTTGCAAGTCAGTTTGGGTTGCAGTGTGGTTACACCTGCAGCGGAGAGTCGGATATTAACTGACTATTAAATGAAACGTGGATCCTTTTGCTAAAGCTCTGCTGCTCCTCACAAGTAAAAAGTTATTCACTATCATTAAATATATGCTGTAGCAGTACACGAGTGTGATGAGAACTGCTCTATAAAGTGTGGGATACATTATGGCACAAACAAGCTGTCACCCTTATATTAAACCTGTTTCAATGTTGATTACCCGAAGAAATGAGAATGCTAGAAAAGGTATATGAGGTGCCAGCATAGCAGGGGACCATCTGTCGCTGAATTAGACACGTGGGGAAGTTGTCCTAACTCTCCCGGGCCCTAGGTTACTGCCAAAAGCAGCTCCCTAGCAAGACACATCCCAAAGGAGAATCACTGCAGAATACTAGACTTGAAAGAGACTTTCGGAACCGCCAGCTATCCAGTCCAATGGCTTTCAATGCTTTCTCACTGTGGTCCACAAAAAGAATCAAAACTCAGGAGATACAGACATAGACAGATGGACAGACACAGACTCAGAAACAAAAACTTCCAAACAATACTTACCATGGATTTAAACACCTCATGGTGTTGCTGCTACTAAACTGAGTTTCTGAACTACTAATGTGTTTGGAAATGGGCCCAGGATAAAACCCAGAGCTCCCTAAGCTTTCTCATTCAGTTAGTAGCGAAGCTGAAACACAAACTCAGTATCCATCCTACCTTAGTATCTGAAAAAAAAAAAAAAAAAAGAAAAACCAGCTGTTAACGTCACACTCCTCAGCACTGAGCTTCTGGCCCATTTTAAGCAGCCCGGGAAGACATCCAGGTGTCTGACCTAAGGTATTTTACACGTGTACAGTGCTCAGGGTTTTCAGGGCCACCTCAAGACCCCTCAAGTGAAAGCTCAAATCTACCAGGAACCTTGAGCTGTCCTGAAGGGAAGATCATATGAAATCCTCACCTAAATTACCAGCGGGCAAAACTGAACTGCACACACGAGGGGGGCTCAGATTGGTCTTAGACTTGAAGAGACACATCCTCATTTCACGCTTCTCGTGCTGCCCAGCTCATAACAGCAGCAGGTGGCACCAACTCTTGGTCTACCACCCTAGAGAGCACTCACCGGCATGCTGGCCCGGGGAGAGCCACCCCTTAGGACCCCTCATTCTCCTTTCCTGAGAGCCGAGCTAGGATCCGGGGGAAAGGCTTTGATAACGACGTACAGCGTAAGAGCAGCTCGGAGAATAAGGAGGGAATTTGTGGGGCACAGGGCAAAGCAACAGGGTTGGGGGCTAAAGAGACTTGGAGGGAGACGAAAATCAGGTGGGGCAGGAAGGAATCACCTGGTTAATCTCAGCAGCTGACAACTATTAGTTTAGTGGGGAAATTTACATACTTATGGTTTTCCATTCCACGAAAACATCATATTAAGTTTATGACTGGCACTATAAATCCTATCAACATTTACCCTGGTTAAACTCCTGCTGTATGTTACCATCTTCAAATTAATGTTTAGTTGTTAGTTATAATTCATTTAACAATTGCTAGGTAATAGGGGCTTTAAAACAGGCTGGCCGATTTCTCCACATCGTTGTCTAAGGTGATGCTTTATTTTCAATGCTTACAGGATGATATAACATTAAACAATAGGTATTGTGGTATTTTTCAAAACTAAAGTTTCCATACGTAAAAATAATTTGGAGTGAAACATCAAAAAAGGTTGCACTGCTATTCTCCCCATAATCATTTTATTAAAGCCATTATGTACTCACATCGTACCATGGCTTCAGAGGGTTACCTGTTCACCACCGGGATGGCGGGGAGGGCTCTCCTAAGGGCAAAGGCAGCTCCAGGGCGGCCTGCTGTGTGCCAACCCACATGCAGGCACAGCAGAGAACAGATCTCACAGGTCACCAGGATTAGGGCCCCGGTATCCTCACCACAGGAGGTGAAAACACTGATTTATGTCACCTGAGCTACTACTGAGCACTCCCAAATCCTCGAGGTGACCGATGCTAACATGATCTTCAACACCATCCCATGCGTCGCGTCCTGTCCTGTCCTGTCCTGTCCAGCTCTCTCCCATCCTCCTGTGACGGACAGCTGTCAGACTGCACACTGAGAATAAAAATAATACTCCGTAGGAGGGGCAGCAAGGACAAAACTAACCGAACGTCGCCTTTTCCAGAACCGTTAGCAGCACAGAAAGCCATTCCCGGCCTATGCCTAGAGAGTGTAAAATGTCACAAAGCCAGTGCTGTTTACTAACTTCTTAGCATCTCCACTTCCCTTCCCTGGCCCTGCATCTTCCTTCTCCCTAAGCCTCCTTCATTTCACCTACTTTTATCTTGCCTCACTGCATAAAAACTTCCCTTAAATCGCTTGTTTAAAAAAAAAAAAAGTGTGGTACTCACAAGTAAATGATATGGCATGTGGCTGCCAGAGGCTTTTGGCAAAGGAACACATAGCTGAAATAACCTCCAAACATTAGGCTCACGCTGTCTGACAGGGTACACGGTTGCTATTGAATAATGAAGGCCTGGCGCCACTCAGAGAGTCTCCCTCTTTTGAAAGGACTGACGCAATACAGATATTAAACCAGTTTAAATGTGAGAAGACACAGCAGACACACAGTGAATATCAGGAGAAGGCAGGGGAGGAGCAAAGAAAGGATAAAGGACTTCTGGGAAACCACCGCACTGGCCAAGTTTCACGAAATGATCCTTAGTGGTCTCAGCGACACTGAAGTTGTACATCACACAAATGGATTAAGGACTCTCCCTTAAACCTTTAAAAAAGGCAGCCCACAAACACAGTCCTGGAAGCTTAGAAATTCACAAGAGCAAGGACCAAAAGAGCACCAAAATGATGGCTCCCTATGGAAATGCTAGACTCCCCTGAGTTTATACTTCCTGCACGGCCAGAAGACGTGCTCTTGAGCAGAGCCCTTGGATCTTAGCTGTCATAAGCACTTTGTTCCTTTCACTTGGGAAACGTTCAAGGTCAACCAATCCTCTTACTTCTCTATCTTCTCATGTAAAGTAAACAGTTCTGCATTCCACCTGTTACCCATGGACTACAGAACTTGAGTACAACCTGAACAGACTGCAGCAGGGCCAGCAACTCCAGGAGGCAGGGCCCAGCTCTGTGCCAAAGAGAAGACTGTCTTTCCACTTGGATCATCCAGAATGTAAGTGACTGGGATGAGCTAACCATGGTGCCTTAGGGATTCAATCAGGTCTCCCCTTTTTTTTCACTACGAAGCTAAATTTATCTGGGGAAAGCTTATCTTACCAATGCTATTTTCTAGAACATTAAGCACAGCTACTCCCTAAATCTAATAGAAAGAGAAACACAAGCTTATTTGTCGTTGATTAACTGGTCTTCAAATAACTATTTCCTATAAACACACACTAGAAAAAGCACTGTGTTGCCAGCCACTTACTTAGTCCTTCTCTCACCCGGCTTCTCAAAGGAGGGGCAACTCTGTGACAGATTCTGCAGAAAAATTCTGAACAAGCCCTTCAGGCAGTAAGAGAAGATTCCTTTAAAAGCACAGACCTTTTACCAATAGAAAACAAAACTTGCCCGAAGCACAGTTTCAAAAAAAAAAAAAAGTCAAGAGTTTGACAGGACCAGGAGAATACACCGCATTTAACCAAGCACAATGGGCGCTTGTGGTCAGGTTGGCCAGTAAGAGTCCTATCGAGTCACCGAGGACAAATTGGGAAACAGACTTTACAACTGTCCCCAAACCCTGGAGAAGAAACTGATTAAGATAACACGCAAAGATATGCTCCTTTCAGAAATCTGCTCTGATGACTAACTCTTGGAAAAATGGTTCTGATGTTGGCAGTAACCTACAGACATCAACAGTCTCAAACACACAAACATCGTCACTGTCGCCTCCAATGCCACGCAAATCTGGGCAGGTCCGAAAGTGCGCGTGGATTCAGGGAGGACGAACGCCCTCTGCGGTCACTATACTGGAGATAAGCAAACCCGCTTACTCTCAGAAGTTCTTCCAAGCCTTTGGTCTCAACTCTCCTAACTCATTGTGCGCACAGAACAAAGCGTCCCTTGGCTCCACTGGGCTGCTCCAAAAGGCAGTCCCGGGGTGACAGTGTCTGGGCCCCTGGGCCTGCAGAGGAGCCCGAGGCCCAGCACCCAGCTGCGCCCACACTGCTCCATAAACCAGCGACACACACACGGTACTCCAGCGCTCAGTCCGGACGGCGCGCGCCCCCGAGTCCCCCGACGCCGCCCGGCCCCGCCCGCGCGGCCCCGACACGCGCGCTCCCTGCTCGCGCGCCAGCACATAAACACAAGCGCTCGCACACGCCACTCAAGAAACACACCCAGCGCCGGCCTCCACGCTCACGCGCGCACATCAACACACCCCTTCCCGACACATTCAGCGAACATACTCCCTCCCGTACACTGCACGTCCTCGGTGCCTCCAGAAACACATCCCGGGACCCCACGCACTCCTCACTCATTCCCCAAACACGCGCAATCTCCAATGGCATTTGCTCACTTCTTTCTGCACAACCCTCGCACCAGAAACACGCCCCCAGCGGCCGATCCCCGCGCACTCACGCAGCAAACACTCCCTGTCCCACTCGCGCCGGAAACGCACGATCCTCCCACGGGCACCGTAAACACAGCCGTGCGCCTCGCTTTCCACGCGCGCCCCCCGCTCTCCACGCGCGCCCCCAACGCGGCTTCCTCGCGAAGCGCATAAACACGCGCGCCCCCGCCCGCGAGCACCCGTGCCACCCCACGCCCCCGCCGGCCCCGCCCCCGCGCGCCCCCGCTGGCCGCCGCCCTCGCCCCGCGGCCCCACGCACTCACTGGGACTCGGGGCGCACGGCTGCCGCTGGGTCCAGCTCGCGCAACGCCTCCTCTCCCGCTCCTCCGCCCTGCCCGGCCCCGCCCGGCCCCGCCCGGCCCCGCGCCTGCTGAAACTCCACACGCCGCAGCTGAACGACTCGCAGGGCTCCGGGTACCGCGGTCTCCCCGCCACAGCCAGAGTGCGCCGCCCCGACCAATGGCGGGGCGCGGCGGTGAGCTCAGCGGCGTAGGCCCCGCCCCTCAGCCCGCGCGGGCCAGTGAAAGGGCGCGACGTCACTGGAGCCGGGCAGAAGCAGGTGTGGGGCGCGGAGCCGCTCGGCGCGCGGACTGCGCCGGAACTGCGCCCGAGCCGCGCGCGCAGCGCTGGACGGCCAGGCCCTGCGAGGCTCCGGGGCCGGGGTCTTCAAACGCTACCGCCCGGGCCGCGCCGCTCCCTCGCCCGCCCGCCCGGATTGAGGGAGGCCCCCGGGGGTGGCCGCGGCCCACTCGAGGGCAAGGGGCTCCGAGCCCGGCAGCCGCGCGCCCTCTGCCGCGGTGCCGTCGATGCGCCCGGAGTCCGCGCCCTACCTCGGGTCCCTGCGCGGCCCCGGCGCCCTGCGGCGGCGGCGTCTGCAATGCAGCCCGGGAGGGGCGGGCGCTGCGCTGCGCCGCGCCGCGGGCGGGAGCGCGGGAGGCCGCGGAGGAGGGGCGACGGCGCGCAGCCGGGAGTCTGGCGCCGGCAGGCCGAAGTGGCCTCGGCTCGGCCGGGCGGCGACGGGGTGGGGCCGGGGAGGGCAGAGTGGGCCCCCTCTCTGGCGGAGTCGGAGCTCCCGCCCACTCATGGGCTGCAACCTCGATGTCCCAAAGTTGCACACTGGCTTTGCCCGCTGGGGGACTTCTGCATAATAGCCTCAGCTCCTGCCACCAGCCCAGGTCACACCTCCCCACCGGGCCTGTAGTCACCCCAAGTGGTCACCAGCAGCCCTTCCCTAGTAACATGCGTGTCTTCCGGTTTTCAGTGACCACCTACCCACAAAGACAGGATCACACAGATGCTCTCCCTCACCCACTTCATATCCATTATCTTTAAAAATGACTAGGACTCTTTTCCAACCTCTGTATTAAAACTAGTCCTCTAGAAGTATGTCGAGAGACCCCACCCAAACACACTCAAAAACAACCACAGAATTCCACTCCTGAAACCGCATAGCCAATGGTGAATATTTGGGTAGAGGCCAAAGGCAGGGAGGGCATCTTGTGCCCACACCTCCCAGGCAGGGAGGGGAACCACTCAGCACTGTCGTCCTTCGAGGCTACCACTGCCTCTGAACACGTCTCCTGTTCCAAAGCCTCCTCTGCAAAGTCCAAACACCTGGACAAGTTTTCTCTTGGCCCTGAGTCCTTCAGAGCTACCTGGAGCCCTGTCACAGCTCAGAGTTCAGCGATTTTCCAGCTGCTTGGGCACTGTTTCCCCTGAATCCTTGGGGAAACTCCTGTCTGTGCATTAAGGCCTGGAGCAACCCTTCCCACCCCTATGCCTTCCTGCCACTCTGGACTGAACTGATCTCAGGGCTCTTGCTAGTACTGCACGGTGCACCACCACAGGCGGCAGTTAAGGACACACCGACTTTGGAGACAAACTGACCGGCTTCAAAGCCAGGTTCTGCCATTTGCCATTCTTATGCTCCTGTTTGTACCTTCATATCTGGGCCAGGAACTAAAAGAATCAAAAGATGTGAAGCGCTGATACCAGTACCTGCCACAGATAGTATTGCTGTCTGCTAAGCAGGGCACCCGGAGTGGTGAGTGGTGACTGGAGGCTAGGAAGGGGTGGCTCTGGGTTTCTGGCAACGTTCTGTTCCTGACCTGGGCACTGATTTTTAGTGTGCGAAGGCTCATTAAGTTGCATACTTGGTGCATGTCTTTTTCTGTACGGATATGGTGCATTCATGAGAGTCTCCAGTACAAGTTGTTAGCTCAGAGCAAGGCAGCCTTCACCTCCCGGAGAGCAGAAACAAAGTCACTTATCTTGACAGTTTGCAGGATGAACACTCTATGTGCTCAGTGTATGTGCTGGGTTGCTCTGAAAGGACTCTGAAGGACAGAGTCCAACCAGAACATGGGGGACAGTACCTGCCTTTCTATTCTAAAACACTAGGGTCCTCAAAATCATGTCCAGGTACAGGCACCTGGACCCGGCCAAAGAAAGGAATCCCATCTTTTCTGTCTCTCTGGTGGGAAAGTTCTTTTTCCTGGGCCTGATTTTTTCTTTCTTTCTTTCTTTCTTTCTTTCTTTCTTTCTTTCTTTCTTTCTTTCTTTCTTTCTTTCTTTTTTGCACTGGGAATTAAACTCAGGACCTTGCGCTTGCTAGGTAGGTGCTGTGCCTCTGAGCTGTATCTCCAGACTGGACTTGATTTAAAAAAAAAAAAAAAAAAGCCAGGTGTGGTGGCACATGCCTGTAACCCATTCTGGGAAGCTGAAGTGCTAACGTTTGAGTTCAACTTGGGCAACGCAGTGACCTGGAAAGACTATCTCAAAATAAATAATAATAGTAAGTTGGAGAATGTAGTTTAGGAAAAGAGACCCTGGGTTCAATCACCAGTACTATTAAAGACAAAAAAAAAAAGACCTGGGCAGAGTTCAGCTCTGGGTGCCCCAGCTCCCAGGGTATCCTAGGGAGCCCATGATGTTTCACCCTGTTCCGACAACTCTATGTCCACCTGGCCCATGAGACAGGATCAGATTGTGGCTGCTGTGGTACAGGTAGCACTGGCTGAGCACCCCTGCCTGGGTTGGGGTCAGCCAGCTGGAGTGGCCCTTTCAGGCAGTCCAAGCCATGATACTCAGCAGTGGGACACCTTCATGCTGGTCCTAGCTGGGCTCATCCTCCTGAAAGGGCTGCTATTCTGAGACCCGGGGCAAGAGCCTTCTTGGCCCCTGTGCACAGCCTTGGGTGGGGCTGGGGCGGGGTGAGCCAGGTGAACCAGGTGTGCCCTAAGGTATCTGCAGCTGTGACGCACATGGCACTGAACTTCCACAGTGATGGTTCCAGGGGGTATGTGTGTTCCTCTCTTCTAAGTCAGAAAATGAGAGGGTAACACATGTGTGTGACTCAAGTACATCATTACACTGGGTTTTTAGCGAGCTCTGAAAGTGTTTCAAAAAACAGAGATAAAATTTTACTCAGCTATGAGTCTACTCGGTGGGACTAAAACCAAGAACAAATTCTGCCCCTGAAAACAGGAACAGTGCCTCATGGTCTCAGCCCTAACCTCTGCTACAGGTGTCACAAGGAACCACGAGGGAGGCTCCCAATGCAGGGGAGGATAAAGGGTACCCCGGCTTCTCCCATCCACACCCACTAACTCCCTACGGGCAGGAGCGCAAGGAGAGGGGAAGACACAGGTTCCGAGGAGTCAGATACTTGGTCCTGAACTACAAATCTGGGGAACAGCCTATCTGGGCTTTGGGTGCCAAGCCTGCACTCATTTTGTCCCCCTCAGATCTCTTACCATCACTGATCTGGAAATTTCTGCAAAGGAGTTTTCTTACAATAAATCTTTAAAGTTTGAGAGGCACAATGGAAAGTTCAAATCGGTGCAATTCAGTATGCTCCAGTGAAATAAGTGGTCATGAATATTTCTTGCTGTTGGGGGTACTTTACATTGGCCTGGACCCTCCACAGTGAGATGTGACCGAGGGATTTTGGCCACTGAAATGTGAGTAATTACACGTCATTACAGAGAGAAGCCTCAAGCATCAGTGACCCTCTTCCCGGCCCTGGCCACTGTGAAGGTCTCCCCCAGCCCAGGGCCTCCCTGCTGACTAGTTATAGCATGAGTGAGAAACGAACAACTGATATGGAACTCTTTGTTACCGTGCTAGAATCTAAACCCTCTTGTCTGATAAGTCAGGTTTCTACATACAGCAGCTTCCAATAAAAGACAAAATGAAGAGGATTCTGCTCAAATGAAGTGATGATTTGAAAATAAGTGCAAGATGCAGGTTCAGTGTATCTTCAAGGCACTAAAAGATAAACAACATGGACCTTTACATATATAAAAATTAACTCAAAGTGGGACAAAGATCACAATGTAAACACTTCAGTCTATATAACTCTTAGAAAAAGAGTAGTAAATCTCTGGGAGCTTGGATTTGGCACTGGTTTCTTAAATATAACATCAAAACTGCACACAAAGAAACAACAGGTAAATTAGACATCACCAAAATTTTAAACTTTGTGCTTCAAAGAATACCATCAAGATGTGAAACTATTCACCAAAAGGGAGAAAATATTTGTGAACCTGGTAGCAGATAAGGGACTTGCATCTAGAAAATTACAGCTCAAAAATACAGCTCAAAAATAAAGAAAACTCTTAATTCAATTTGAAAAACAAACAAAGACTCAGAATAGGTATTCAAAGAAGATACAGAAAGCCCAATAAGGATATGAAAAAATGCCCAACATTTGGGGAGATCAAAGTCATGATGAGATACCAGTTCACACTCTCTAAGTGACTAAAATGAAAAGCAGAGACAATAACAAGAGTTGTCAAGAAATAGGAGAACCTAGAGCCCTCATGTTAGGGGACTGGAAACATGAAACCGTACAGCTACTTTGAAAGCCGCTCTGCTGGCGCCTCACAGGTTAGTGGCAGACCCAGCAGTCCTACCCCCTGGGGATGTTGGCAAGACAATGAAAAGGATGTATGCTTGGCAGTAAAAAGCAATGGTGACCTGATACGTGATGAACATGAATGGATCATGGGAAGTGAAAGAAACCAGATCTAAGACAATGGTTTGTACGATTCTCCTGGCAAGGAATGGGAAGATTGGGCAGGGTTCTAAGCGGGTTACAAAAGCAGGTGAGTAACTGCACGGTCGGAGTGGAGGGACACAGGCGGGGAAGAATGAGGAATTCTTTTTAAGGGGAAGCAGTGAGAATATTTTAAAATTAGTTTGTGGAGATGACTACACAATTCAGTGGATATGCTAAAAATGTTTGTATGCTTTAAATAAGTATGTAATTACATACATACATATGTAAAGTATGTTAATTTACATATATATGTAAAGTATGTTAATTACATCTCAACAAAGCCATGAACACACACACGCACACACACGCACACATGCACGCACACACACCACACCAAAGAGAAGACAACAGCAGATTTCAGTCGAGCAAAGCAGACTGGCCGAGGGGAGGTGTCTCGGTTGGTAGCGATTGGTGGGGGGACTTATGGCAAGTGGGTCTTATCTTTGCTCTCTGGGCCCTCTGTGTCCCCTCACAGTGGGGCAAGATGGGGTTGGGGAATCCTGAGTGGACAGAGCTCTGCCAGAACTACTAAGCAAGGAGCTGAGACTGCCGTGCCCCTCCCAGCCACGAGACACTGACCCCAGGGCAGACGGGGTTGGAGGACCGGCCACACGTCTAATGCTGATTCCAGAAGCAGTGCCAAAGCCAGGGGTAAGAATGTCAAATCCCTGCCTGTGTGACTATGCCCTGGACAGATGGGGAAAGGGGTCCTAGCCAAAGCCTACTCTGTAGTGCACTTGGGAGCAGCAAGAGTTGGGCCCAGCCCAGTGCCTGCTTCTCAGTGTGAACCCCACACCTGCCTGCACCTCTCTACCTAGCCAGGGGCTCCCAGGCCTGTGCGTGCTGAACCCGAGGCGTCACTGGCCTCCTTTGTGGTTCCTTGCTCAAGGCCACATTTGCCAAATCAGGGCCCCACCCCGCTGTCCTCCCGGCCCGGAGCTCAGGAAGCCCCAGGTTTGAGGCGTTAGAGTGTCCCAGTTTCCCGAGGCAGCTGGCCTTTCTAGAAGGCAGGAAACCCCAGCTGGGCCTTCAAAGGGGATGCTAGGCACTTTGCAGCCTAAGGAGTCAGGACTGGGCACGCTCCATAATGCTGTGATCTCTCTCCAAGTGGCTCTGATTAGAGGGAAGGAAGAGGGTGGGCAGCAGGAGGCAGAAGACCTGGTGCTTAGGGTGAAGGCCACTTTGATGTCACTGTCCTTAGTGCCGTCACTTTCAGGGAAGCGGCGACCTCAATGCAGTAAGCACCAAGCTCTCCAGCGGAGGAGCTGCTGATGTTACCAAAAGGCAGGAGAGCCACGGAGAAAAGGAAGCCCAAATGCGCACAAGGGCATCTTTAATGCCAGCTACCTTGGGCGAGCTCCTGGCAGGGGTGGGATGAGGGCAGAGGCTGTGGGATTTAGTCTTGGGACCACTGCAGACACCTTAGGTGCTAAATGCCGTTACTGAGAAAAGCAGCAGGTGTGTGTGGGGGTGCAGGTGTGTCACACGCCCCTCCCCCCAGTCGCATCACTTTTCCACAGTGGTGACTCTGGAGCTTGTCACTCAGGGACTAATGCAGGAGTCCATCCCAGCTTGGCTTTGCTGCCCCCAGGCCAGAGAAGCAGAGCCCCTTCTCTAAGTGGAATCCCCTGGACTGCTCTGCTTCTGCAGTTGGAACAAGAAACACAGCCCCACCCAAAGATCCTCCTGGTTTTCACTCGAGTTCACCAAATACCAAGCGAGCACCCACTCTCTTCCTGAGCATGAAAATGCCAGGGAGGAATGATGCCTTTGGGTGCAAAGAGACCTCGGAGCCTCAAGTCTCCTGCTGCAGCCTCTGCCCTCTGCTCAGAGCTTGCTCTCTCCTGCTGCTGTCTAGGAGAAGGGGGAAAAAACTCGTGGAAAGATGCCTCCACTGTTTCCAGCTTCCTGGGTAACAGGGTTCAGGGTTTCCTGCGGGCCACGCCCTCAACACTTCTGAGCTGGCCCCAGCACCTCCGTGCAGGCCCTGTTGGTAGCCACTGCCCCACTTCCACTGCCTTCTCATGTCACAACAAACATCTTTGTGCCTGTCCAATGAGGGTGCTGGTGCATTTTCTGTGCCTTAAGAATCACACTGAACTGTCGTCACCTTACAAGACAGCTGAAGGCTGCATCTGTCCCCTTGTCTTTCCTGGAAAGGTGAATTACTGAGGGGGAAGGTGTCTTTCCCAGGCTGCTCCCCAACTGCATGGC
This sequence comes from Hydrochoerus hydrochaeris, assembly GCA_004027455.1. NCBI lineage: Eukaryota > Metazoa > Chordata > Mammalia > Rodentia > Hydrochaeridae > Hydrochoerus > Hydrochoerus hydrochaeris. The sequence continues at coordinate 125,489 of PVLA01003472.1, forward strand.
CAGATCCAGTCTCATCCGTGTTGGTGAAAAGGAAGACACTCACTGCTGGAGCAGGTCAGCCACACGGAGTGGGGGGACGCTGGTTTTAGTGCTTCCCAGGTCCCAAGGGCCACACTCAGCAGAGGAAGAAGGGAGAGGATGGGAGGAAGTCCTTCACCGGTCCCTTGCAGCAAACAGAGCCATGGGGGACCATGCTGTTGAGAAGAGAACACAGCTCCAACCAGGGCTGCTGCCTGCAAGGTGGAGACGGGTGCAGGTCCTTTCCAGAGCATCCTGGGACATGGGGCAGATAAGTCATTTAAGGAAGTGATTGAGTGAATATATTAGAATAATAACCTTAGCTGTCAAGGCTTCTTCCCAGTTAATTTCATATCAAGGTGCATGGATCTATGATCTAGTTAATTCCCATCTCTCCCAGGAAAATTGAAGGGCTGCATAATATTCCCTGCAGAACACAATGTATTCACCCAAACCACAAGTCCCCAACGAATTGCAGAGTGCTAGACAGTGTCTTAGGAGGGGTGGCATTTTATAAACAACAGACGACACCCTGGACACACCACAACTTTCCCTCCCTCAGTGAAGACACCAAGAAGCATCTGGTCCCTGGGGTGAGGCATCAGGGGCAGGAGAGGGCAGGTGGTATGGAAGAGGGCAGGAGCCATTCCTTTACCTTTGCCCAAAGAGAGGCTGGGCCTTGGCTCTCACCCTCTGGGAACGATCCCTAAGCCTTCAGAGTGCAATGCCTGATGGGAGCATCTTTGTTTGCCTGGGGTCTTGGGTCAGAGAAGTCTAACAACACCATCTAGGGCAGGGGCTGGGGTGTGGCAGGGCATTTGCCTGGTTAAGTGTGAGGCCCTCATTTTGATCCCCCGGACTGGAAAAAGAAACAGGGGCTGATCACCCCGGATGTTTTAGGGTAAGGGCTGGACATGCCAAAAAAGCATCATGATGTTGCTGCCAGCTAACGGTGGAGGGGCTGGAGACTGAGGCATCCGTCATGCCAATGTGACGCAGTCTCAATACGCACTTGAGGCTGGGAGAGAGGACTCTGGGCAGAGGACAGTGGAAGCTCCGCCTACTGGACTCTGCTGCCTCTGTCTTCCTCCCTGGGCTGGTTTCCATCTGCCTCCATCTCGGATAATCCAAGGTGAGTCCGACAACTTTCAGTGAGCTCTTCATGTGAGTTCTCAAACCAAAGGGCTGTCTTGGGGACCCCTGAACTTGCAGCTGGTGTCAGCAGCGAGGGTAGTTTTGTGGGCGGGGGGCTGTGCTTCCCCGAAACGCGCAGCTGGCGAACCCTTGTGCACACGGAGAGCACGCCCAGGCACACACATCAGAGCTTCCTACTGTAACCATGGGGGCGCAGAGGCCCCCCTGCCCTCTCACCCTCCCCCGCCACTCCCAGCCTGTACTTAGGGAGCACCCATCACACGGAGCCTGTCGTCCTGGTTGTCTCCTGCCCTGGACCTAAGCTCCCTGGAGAGGGGCACATCTAATTCACGGGTGCTATGGTTCAGACATGGCTGGCCCCAAGGCTTCATGTGTTTCCCACCCCTGCAGCTATGTTGAGAGTGGTAGGACCCTTAAGGAGAAAGGCCTGATGGGAAGTCACCATGGTGATGCTCTCAGAAGGGACTGAGGCTGCTCTCATGAGATTGTGAGTTCTCAGCAGAGGGCTGTGTGATAGGACAAGACCCCGCCCTTTACCCCAGCTCTGGCTTCCTGTCTAGAAATGTGTTTTCTCCCTCTTGAACATGCCCATACCATCCACCAACAGGCCCTCAACATGGCCCAAGATGATGCTGGTGCCACACCCTTGAACCCCTAGAATGATGGGTGAAAGAAACCTCTTTTCTTTATAAAGCACCCAGCCCCAGGTTCTTCTTTACAGTAACAGACAATGGACTAATACAAGGGACAAACCCGCATTTCTCAGCAGGTTGGGGCTCAGCAGATACCACTGGGTGACAGGTGGGTGGGGAGACCGTCTTCCTCCCAGGCTGTCTCTTCCATCATGGTTTATGGCCCAGTTTGGGGCTGAGGAGCCTAAGAACCGTATCCTGAGGCCATGACTACAGAAAGAGGTGGTGTTGGGAGACCTGGGAGGATGGAAAATGTGAAGCACTGGTGTGGGATGGGCTGGTAGGGCCACTGTCACTTCCTGCCACCGTGTTCTGACACCAGGGGATTTCATGCAGGAGGATACAGATAGGAAGGTTTTCATGGCCCCAGCATCCCCACCACCATCTGTCTACTCAGTCATCCACTAGCCAGGCTGGGGTGGGGCTGGGCCAGGCGATGGGAAGGCACAGGGCCCCCTGGATGGCAGCACACCGTGGTGACCCAGAGGGTGGCCAAGTTCTGGTGTCTCAGGGAGGAGAATTTTTTTCCCTGCCTTTTCCAACTCAGTGAGAGGGAGGGAGAATTATCTGTGCTCACTGGGTGACCCCTTAAAAATCTAGAGGCAGCATGCTCAGCACAGGATGGCTCCAGCTTCTGCAACCTTGTCTTGGGACACTTGTTAGAAACTGTCCAGTGCCAGGAGATCAGGAAGAGGGTGATGGTGCCTGGTCAGTGCTGGACACCCTCCGCAGCCTGCTTCTGATATCAGGGAGGCTGCAGTCTACAGCCGGTCAGTCAGTCAGCAAGGACTATGGTCCCAAAGATACACCTGGCCCACGTGTCCTTCTAGCCTTCAACTCAGCCATCTGTCCATCCATCCGTCCATCCACCCATCCATGCATCCATCCATCCATGCATTCACCCATCCATGCATCTGTCCATCCTTGAAAGAATATCTATCATGTCCCTGTCCTAAGGCATGATGGTCTTTAAGATAAGAGTCCCTGACGTCACCTCTCTGCTGGATTCTCACTCCTGTTCATCTCATCCCATCCATGAGGTGTCCGTGCGGAACCCTCAGGGTTCTCTCTCCTGCACATTTCCTTCCCTGAGCTCTGGATCCTCTGTTCACTTGCTATCAGCCCTCTCTCCCCACAGATTCCCCAAGGCCCCCTCAACCCAACCCATGACCAGTCTTTCTCACAGAGCCCCATCCCCAAGTCCAATCCATTCATAGGTCCTGTCGATGCCACCTTCTCACTGTCCCTTGATTCTGTCCTGTCCTCTTAGGACCAAGTCCACCATCACCTTGAGCCCAGACAACAGACACGCCTCCCTCGCTCGCCTCAGCCCTGCTTTCATCAGCTCTCCATGCAGCAACCAAGAGCAAAGCAGGCCCAGCCACATCGCTGCCTCACATACTCCATGGCTGCCGCCAGCCCTGCACCTGAGTGCCCCTCCACGCACCCCCTCCTCCCCGGCCCTAACCCACATCCTCGTGTTCCCGAGCTGCCTGCCCTCAGGGAGCTTCTGTGCAGCCACTCCTCCACATCTTGGTTGGAGTGCCACCTCTCCAGGTCCCTCCCAGGCCTCTCCGAGACGACCCCGTGCAGGATCAGCGCCCCAAGTTCTAGTCTTCCTCCACAAGAGGGGTCTGCCCGGTGAGCAGGGACCTCCCCTGTACTCACTTGTTCTGAGTGCCAGCACCCTGGGCGCAGCACTTGGCACCTAATGAAGACCGGCTCCACAAACAGCTTTAGATAAGTGATTACAAAGAAAAACTTGGTAGTGGAGGAATTTAGAAAGTGTGATGGGAAAGCCGAGTAAGAGGGAGCATCACCGCCAGGACATGGGGCAGAGGTCCCACACCTGCCTGGCAAGGTAGGGTCGTGAGTTCGATTCCTAGTGCCAAAAAAAAAAAAAAAAGCATCGTTTGTGAGGCAGTAGGTGTGGGGGGACAAGGACAAAGCACACTTGTGGCTCTGGGGACTGGCTCTGAAGCAACACGACCGTGACAGGAAGGAGAGGACTCTCATGGCGTGGAGGCCAAGGGTGGACAGCAGGGCTCAGACTGTGTGCCCCACCTGCAGAACAGTGACTGCAGAGGCTGCTGGGAAATCGGAGTGAGCCCGTATCTGTGAATGTTCTGTGCGCCAGGCCTGGCTGCCGGCGGGCGCGTGGACGCCAGCTGCTCTTATCATGGTGGGGCTCTGTATCAGGAGGTTTTGCTGAAAGAGACCATCACGGTGGCTCGGATGGAAGACAGCCCACTCTCCACGGATCCAGAGACTGATCGATGCAGCTTGGTGCCACTGAACTGACCTAAGATGTCATCAAATTGGGTGAGGGGCTGGGGCAGAGTTGTCAACTCACCTCCCAGCACCTCACAGGCTTTGGCAGGAGAAAAAGACCCTTGGGGGCCTCTACTGGGGTCTTCCTCATCTGCACACCTGGTGTGGAGCGTGGGGCAGAAGCCAGGTCACAATTCTCCCTTTTTTATGGGCACAGATACTGAGAAAGAATATTGGCTCACTGAACCAGGTCCCCGATGAAACCCTGGCCGCCCGCTTCTGGCCGGCCCCTCTGTGTGCTGGCTTCAGGAGCCTCCTTGGCAAGTTTGGCTGAGGAGGGAGGAAGACGGCATTGAGGAGTGAGGGGGCTTCTGCCCACAGTTGTGTGTGATTCGGGACAAATTGCTCTCCTGGGGCCCAGGTTGCTTCCAGGAGAAGGAGGACGGCGTAGACAATGTGTCAACCAGGCTCCCCTGGGGTTCTAATGCGGCTGGTGTGTCCATGATTTCTACTCCACGCTGATTTCTAAAACACATCCCCAGCTATTCCCCACACACGAGACCTGGGACACACACCCGCCTTCCCTTTCTCTTCCCTCAAAGGACTCCGAGCTCAGAAAGAGTGGAGAGAATTGGCAGCTTACTGCAGGGCTGGTCTTCAGCCTATCAAAGACTATTTCAAATGTCCTGGTGTCACAGAGGCGGTGACAAGGTCACTGGGCTGTCCAGAAGGGATTGGAAATGTGTGTATTTTTAGGAGCTTTTAAAAGGAGAGGCCTTGCTCTTGGCCCCAGCAAGAGGCCCAGCACTGCCTTCTTGGGAGTCCTGCACGGAGCTGGTGTGCGGGAGATGCCTCCTCTCGGCTTGGCCAGGGACCCGCGGGACAACCCTGCCCCTGCCCCACCCTCCACCCGCGGGTCCCACCCTATCTCCTGTCTCTTCACTTCCTTGCTGCGATGTTCTCCCATCTCTCAGTCTCAGGGTGGGATAAACAGACCAGCACCTCCATTCTTCTCCAGGACATGATGGTTCCCAGGAAAGGCCCAGGAAGCCAGCCTGGACGGTCGCACCCCAGACTCGCTGACCTCTCTGGGGTCCCAGTGTGGCTATGAGGGCCTTCTTTGAGGGCTACATTTTCTGCAGAACTGCTGAGCAGCCTCCAGATGTGGAGGTGGGACAGTCCTGTGCAACTGATTTAGGAGCTAAGGCATGTCCCCCGCTAGGTACTCATCCTGTCTGCAGTTCCCGAAGGGCCCAGGCCGCGTCCTCTGGATCTGACGTCCTGCACACACTGGGAGGAATCTCAGTTTGGCCTTACTTTGGGGCTTGCCCTGTGGGAAGCACAGAGAAGGGGTTTGTCTCCAGGGCTCAGGGCAGCTGTGTGTGACCCCACGAGCCCGGGGTAGGAGGCATCCTTCCTTGGTCCGCAGGCTTAGCACACAGCTTGTGCGATCAACACCAGAGGCACCAGGGAGGAGAAGCGGGGCCTGGTTCTTCTCTCCGGCTGCACTCAGAGTGGACAGAGACACCCAGGCTCCCTTGGGCCAAGTGAGCGTCCGAGTGGCCCCGTCCTCTGCTGTCCTGCCTCAGTCTGTGGCTGTGGGTGCAGACCGGTGTGGCATCATCTCATCTGGATTTTTAGCCACTTCTCTGAGTTCTTCAGGCTCGTGGTCCTCCATCCCTCTCCCAACCTTCCCATACAGGAGTTTCTCCCAATGAGACGCTCTTCCTACTTCCCCTGGCCTTGGATGTGGCCGGCCGCAGCCTGTTTCTCGAAGCGGCATGTCTTCTCAGCCCCAACAGGATCCCAGCTGCCTGGTCTTCCTTCCACCTTTCTGTCCACTCAGCTTCTTCGACCGCTTCTCCTCTACTGACCCCGGACACCGAGCTAGCTGTGGCTCACTGTGCAGCCTCTTTCCATCTCCACCCCTTTGTGGGCTCGGGGCACTGACACCCAGGACTCTGAGGTGCTTACACCCACAAGCTCATGCTGCCACCCAAAATTCACCTCCATTCTGGATCTGTCTCCATGGTCTCCAGACTTTCAAAGCCAGCTGTGAGCTCTGTGTCCCTCTGCAGGCTGTCAGCTAGGACCAGACCAGAAGCAGACTCCACAGCTCCACAGCTCCCACACCTGCGTCTTCCTCCCACTCCTCCATCCCAGGGAACAGCCCACGGTCCCTCCAGCCACTCAAGCCCCAATCGAGCTGTCTTCTTTCTCATCCTCCACACTCCAATCACTGGCGGGGCCCCCGACATTATCTACAGATGCCCCCATAGCCAGCATATCCCTCAGAATTCATGGTCACCAGCCTTGTCAAAGCTACTATGATCTCTTGTCTAAATAGTACCTAGGGCTGCCGGGTGGTCTCCTCGCAAGTGGAAATGAAATCACTCCGTAAATGGCAGGCAGGGCAGCCGGGGCCTCGGAAACATACACCTGAACCCGTGGACACATTATCCTTGGGGGTCCCCACTGACCTTGTGATAAAACCCAGGCTACCTGCACTGGATGACGGGATGGGCACCATGTGGCCCGCTCTCATGTGGCCCTTTCTGGCCACCACACTTCTACTGCAGCCCTGGGGCCTCTCTGGCCTCCTCCAATGTGCCAGTGGCCCCTGGGGACTCTATCCTGCCTTGGCTGTTCCTCCAGTGATCTCAGGGTGCCAGCTCATTGCCACCATTCACTGTCTCCTTCTCGTAGAGCCCCCTTCTCCTCCGACCGCAGTGTCCACCCTGGTCCCCTCTCCCCGACCACCCTGTGCTTCTCACCATGGACTCTGTCCTTGCTACCTAGTCATGATCTTTCCACCTCGGGATACAAGCCCCATGATCCCCCTGGGCCTGGACAGTGTCCAGCACACAGAAGACCCCGAATACATCCCTAGTGGACAATGGAGGGACAATTGGCCTGGAGACAGTTTAGGACACGTGGGAGGATTTGGGGCTGAAGGATGACAGTGGCAGAGGATAGCCAGCAGAAACTGTACCCCTTCTAAAAGGTCCCCTCTGAGGTAGGACTGTGAGTCAGAGATGGGGCAGCACTTGGTCTACACTACATCCCAGGGTTGGAGCCCAGCAGAGCAAACCCTCAGGATACTTCTAGGGGGTTCGGGGGGGGGGTGGTCAGCTGTGACCTCAGAAAGGCCTGAGGGCTGGCACAGACCCCATGCTCTCTGGACGCGCTGGGTCCAGATTCCCAGGAGATGCTACACTGGGCTATCCTTCGGAACATCAGCACGGGGTCTTATCTGGAAATAGGGTCTTTGTAATGTGTGAATTGGAGGAAATCAGTTAAGACAGGTTCACGGTGGAATGGGTGGGTGCCTGCCCACTGACCAGTGGCCTTACCAGAAAACACACTGCTGCCGCACTGGCAGTGGAGGCAGAGACTGGAGTCATGCTGTAAAAGCCAAGGTCAGATTGAGGTTCTAAGTGGCCAGCAGCAGGTGGGAGAGGATGGGGATGAATCTTCCCTATGGCCCGGGAAGGGAGCCGGGCCCTGCTGACACCTCAGCCTCAGTCTTGCAGCCTCCAGAAGTGGGTGACACCTGCATGGTAAGAAGTGAATGCCATGGCCCGGGGACAGCAGGCTGACATTACTCACTAGAGGCCAAGAGGCCTCTCGGGAAACCTCGAGAGCAGCCTGGCCCTGTCCAAGTTTCTCTACCACCAGGAGGGGGTGGCGAGGCACCATTTGTCATGGCTGCAAGGAGCCTGCATGGGGACCAGCTCCCAGGTGACCAGCTTTGCCATATAGATACCTTCAGTGCAGCCCCAGCGACAAACAGCAAGATGTCACCCCACACCCTGTCCCTCGCTCGGGACAACAGCTGGTTCTCTGAGGACCCCAACAGCTATGCTGCTCTCTGTGACTAGATGCCCTCACAGTGCTGAGGAAAGCGTGTCTGCCCAGCACACAGGCCCTGCAGCAAGACGAGGGCTTGGCTCCTGGGGGACACTCTTCCTGCCACTCAGCCTCTAGCCGCTTCCTCTGCTGCCACCAGAGTCCCTCAGGTTATGGCTATGTGTAGAAGCACCCAGAGACTCGTGATGAGCAGCTGGTGTCTGCCCAGCCCCATGCTAGGCAGCTCTCAGCAAAAGCTCTGGACAGGACCCTTCATTAGGGCCAGCTCCTCACACCCCTGAGCCCCCAGCGGCAGGAACGGGGGAGCTGGGGAGCCAGAGTGTCATTCAAAGCCACACCCCAAGTCAAGACAAGTCACCCATGAGGTCCTACCTTAAAAAATCTGTATCCCATGCCATAAAACAAGCTCTACTTGTCTTAGTAAAACAACAGTTGAAATTATTTAGTAACTGAATTACTCATCTTCCATCCTTGCCCCCTCCGCATCCTCGGGTGATTCTCAGTTTGCCCATTTCTGATCCTTTCCATGTTACACACTAGGCCCTGCTGAGGGTGGCTGCAAGGTGGGCTGGATGAGACAGTGGCAGGGGACAGCCCAGGAGGAGCTGGCATGGATCCTCTCGTCAGAAACCCTGGGCGTGCCACCCTGAAAGAAGCATCCGTAGCTGGTGTCACAGCTGGGACAGCCTCTCCTGTGTCTCTAGACTGCTCCACGTCCGGGAGAGGGTGGTCTCTCATTCCTGATGGGCACAGCTACACAGCTACCATCCATTAGCACAAGGACTGGGAGGCCGCATCCTGCTTTTCCTGGTCACCACCTCCTTGCACAAGGGCAGGCTCTTGGTTCCCCAGCCATCTCACCTAGAGCCAAGGGCCTCAGAGTTCAAGAAGTTCAAGAACAACCTCTGTTCTGAGGCTGGACCAGTCGTGTGGATAAGAAGGCTCCAGCCTCCAGTCCCTGCCTCCCCCTGCTGTCTGAGATGAAAAGGTTCCTGCCCAGGTGACCAGCCCAGCCCAGCCCAGGAAAGCTGCATGCACATCTCCATCCAATCCCCTCACCCAGGTGGGAGGCACCCAGGTGGCCAGAGAAGCAACTGAAATCATCTAAGCAGCTAAGTGGGGCTGCCGGGAGACCAGTGGAGTGAGGCTGGGGGCTGGGGCTGGGCTTCTCAACCTGGCCTGGCCTATCAGAGGCTACGGGAAGTGACACAGCAGTTCCACTCACCTTCACTTCCAGCACAGAGGTCACTTAAAATTGTCCCTGTGCCCTTGACCAGTTGAGCGCCTGCCCCACCCCCTCAGCCGCACGGCTGCAGTTCAAATGGCCTGGTTTGTCCTCTTTGCAAACACAGGCACAGGCAGGGCAATCTTAACACTCAGCACACCCCTTCCAGCAAACCACTGCCGTGGCCAGGCCACCGCAGGCAGAAGTGACATGTCCCAGAGGCTCTCTTCAGGGGCTCCCCAGGGTAAATGCCATGGCCTGTCTCCCTCCAGCCTGGAAGAGGTTCCCCCTGCAGGCCTGAACGGCTAGCCTGGGACCCCGTACAAGCCAGCAGCTGAGGGTTAGGCCCTGGGGAGGTCTGTTGAGAAGCTGGACCTTTGAGAGACAGAGAGTGTCCATGTCAGTTTCTGCAGAGCCTCGTCCAAAGACAGCTGCCCTTTCTCGCCCCTCTTCGCCTCGGAGTCAGGCTGACCTCTACTAGGCTTCGAGTCCCTTCAGAGGGTCACTTCCTTCAAGAAGCGGCTCTGAGCACTAAACTGGATTAATAAGCCCTCTGGGGACGTTCATTGTCATCACACATGCATTCAAATCACAAACGCGTTCATGTCATACACGCACCACCGCCTATTCTGAGCCACACCGCGCAAGGGCAGGGGGGCTCTGGCCGACCTGATGTCGGCCCCAGAGTTCACAGTGGGGCCGGAGAAAGGGTATGGAAAGTCTCCCGGGTGGGTAGCAGCACTGCAGCCCTGAGACCCAGAAGGCTGAGCTCCCCAGGGCTGCTGCGCCTCCTTCTCCGGGATTTCCCCTTTCTCCGCCTTCCCCAGCTCCCTGGTGATGGGGGTGGGGGTGTCTCTGTCTGGAAGGCTGCATAGCAATTTAAGGGTTTGGGGACAAGTGTCCCGACGCCGCGGCCCTTCGGAGACGATCGCCCCTGGCTGGGCCGGGCTGCGTAGACAAAAGCTGCTCCGGGGACAAAGGCTTCGCCGCAGCCGCCCCTGTGCACGTGCACGTGCACGCGCGCTCGGCTCCGGCTCCGCCGCGCTCTGCCCAGGCCCCCCACCGGCCCCCAGTCTGGCGCACAAGCCCATTGTTTAAATCCAGCGAAGGCAAAAAGTCTCGTCCGCAAACACCGCCCCTCCCCCACCCGGGAGGGGGCGGGGCCACGCGCCTCGGCATTCGGTGGCGCGGTGGGGGGGGGGGAGGCAGGAGGGAGCGCTGGGCTCCTGCGCGGCGCGGCTTCTCCCGAGCATCCCACACCCGCCGTGCTGCGGCAGTCGGGGCCCCTGGGGGCCCGCGCCGCCCGCGGTTCCATGCAGGGCCCTGCATTGCGGCTGCGCGCCGGGCGGGCGTGAACGCGCGCGTGTGTCTGTGCGTGTGCACGCGCGCCGCCCGGCCGCCGTGCCCCAGTTCGCTGGGCGCTGCAGTCCCCTCGCCTCCACCCCTTCCCGCAGCCGCTCTCCTAGGCTCGGCTTCCCGGGCGGCTTGGATGGGAACAGCCAGGGGGCGGTGGAGGCGGAGGGACCCAGCCTAGGAGCCGCAGCCAGACGTGGCTGTTGGCCCAGGGAGGACCCGCTCGGCCACTGCACCATCTGCCTGGACACGTAGTGCACTGCCAGGCCCAGGGCTGCTCAGGGGACCCTGCCCTCCTGCGGGCGTCCCAGCTGTGCTTTGGTCCGCTCCCGCAGGTACAAGGCCGGAAACATAGGCCTTGGGTGGGTGAGCCCCTTGGATACACTGAGAGGAAAAGAAATACAGGGAACCCCACTTTCTTGAGTTCCTCTGCCTCTGCCTCCCTTCTCTCCCACTACTTGAAATGATGCCTGGCCCAAGACCTAAGGGGAAGGGGCCACAGAGTCCTGATCTGCTCTCTGCAGGGCACCTGGGCTACCACAGATGGCCCCTAGGCCACCAGGCTGGCCCAGGCCAGTTCCACAGAGTACTAGGTCGGAGCTAGTATCCTAATAGCACCCAGCTAGTGGTAATGCAGGGGCCACTGCTGCTCAGCTAACCAGACCTTGACACCTGCCATCTAGGCCGTGTGTCCCGCCTGGGGCCAGGGGATGGTAACTTCCGCCTGGAGGATTACCCAGGGCAAGGCCCAGAGTCCTGGAGGAGGGGACAGCTGGGAGCAGGTGTCCAGCTTGGCCGCAGGCCCATTCACAAGGGGCCTGGTGTGGCCTAAAACCCAGGAATATGGCCACAAAGCAGTTAAGGCTCTTCTTTCGCAACCCTTTGGGTGACCAGTGGGTGACCCGTGGATGTAGCCGGCTCTCTGGGCTACCATGGGCCAGGAAGTATTTTCCTAAGCTTCAGGGCCCTGCTTGGCTGAGACTCTGCTCTATGGAAAGCTCTCCTCTCCAGGGCCCAAGCAGCCTTCTGTCCACCCCAGTGAGCCTGACCGGGTCACTCAGGGAGAGCCAGGCCTCTGCGAGCTCCCTGAAGAGCTCCACTGCCCATTTGTTCTGCAAAACTGAAACCGGATTTCCTGAACGGGCGCCCCCAGTCACCCTGCCCTTCTCTGTTACATACTGCAGGTCACCATCGCAGCTCTGCCTGGCTTCAGCCTGGGCCAGGGATGCTGCCAAGGCCAGCACAGCGCTCCCAGGCAGCCGCTGCCAGGGTGCAGATGCCTGCTGACCCAAAACCACCTCTGGAAATAGCTCCTGACGTTCATCTGCCAGGGGGGCTGCCGGGCACTGTCACCACGGGGGCAGAGCCTGGGGAAGGTCAAGGTTTGCACGCGGAGGGGTTCTGGAGAGCTGTCCAGGGCACGTCCCCACAGCCAGTCACAGGGGAAGGCAGAGGTGAGGAGGCAAAAGCGGTACCGTGGGTAGGCAGGGCCACCTTCAGGGTCAGAGGGCACAGAGGCACCTAAGCCCAGACCCAAACACCCCAGGGCTGTGAGGTCCTCAGCAAGGTACGTCTCTGAAGGTCACTCTATAGCCCACCCTGACCCTGCAATCCCATGGCCTGCCCTGTTCAGGGCTCAGGCGGGGCTCGCCAGCTTGGGGGCCTCCCGAGACCTGTCCGGGTGGCAAGGAATTCTCTCTTCGCTTCCAGGAGGAAACAGCCCTGGAAGGCGCAGCAGATGCTCGGACCTTGCAGCCTCCCAGAGTGGGACTGCTCAGCTGTGCAGCTACCCAGGCAGAAGTGACAGTCACAGCCAAGCTCCCACACCCCCGAGTCCTGCCTGAGATCCAGGGTGGGCCTGGCCAGTGGCCACAGAGAGACGCTTGAGGACACACCCATCGGCAGATCCCTCTGCTGAGAGACACTGACCCCCTTTTCCGGGACCTGCCTCTACTCTCACACTGTGGGCATCAGGTGTCCTTGCAGGGGACCCGGTCGCTGTCCTTACCGTCCAACGACAGCCAGTCGTGCTGGGAGGAGGGGAGCGTAGGCAGGGCCCGAGCTTTGTACTCAAACACCACCGAGTTGGAGATTATCTGGTTGTTGAAGGCAACTTGTAGTGTCACCAGACCCGTGTCATGGGCTGAAAGCGAAAGATAGAGAAGTCAGTGTCCTCTAGCCCAGCCTGGGCCCCCTCATCTTCAAGGCCGAGTGTGACACCTCTCCTAGAAGCCTCCTCTGCCCCCCAGATCCAGCAGGCACCTGGGACGCCCGCAGGGACTGGGGCTCAGCGCACAGGGCTGTGTGAGGAAATGAATGAATGAATGAATGACACCCCACGCCCTCGCGGGGCTGGCCAATTTCTTCTCCCTGACTCCTCCATCCGAGGCAGGGTGTGGGGTCCATTTGCTTTGGGTCTGCTTCACCCTTTCCTGCAAACCTGGGCTGACTCCCTAAATGTGACATCCACACGGTTTTACAAGTTCTTCTGCCTCCCTGCTGGAAGCAAGAGCTTCGGCAGTACCTCCTGCTCTGCCTCAGCCAGGGTGAGACGCGGTGACCTGGTGGGTGCTGAGCTGGCGACACACCCCCAGACGTTTCGGGAGGGCAGTGCCCTGTGGGTCTTGCTGACTCCTTCGGCTCCGACATAGGCTCAGCAGCACTGAATGCACTGGGTAGATGGATGAGATGTACCCACTGGCAGCGAGCCCTGCCTCAGCACTGGGGTGCAGGCTGCTGCTCCACTGGTGCAGCCAATGGCCCTAAAGATGACCTATAGGGCAAGGTGGGCACGTGGGCCTCTTCCCCTGGTAGGTGTCAGGGCCTGTTCTCTCTGCTCCGGTTTTCTGGACCAACAGCCTCCCCGGGATGGATTTCCAAGAGGGACATAGGGGGTTCACGTTACTGTTTGGGCTCTCAGTTTTCAGAGCATGAGGGATGCCAAGTCAGCTGCTCCTGGGATTGGAGAGAGCTCTGCTCCCCCCCAGGACACCTGCAGAGTCCACTTCCGATGGGAAAACCACCTCACTGACCCCTGGCCTCCATCCAGCCCAGGTGTATGTATGTAGTCATCTTCCAATCGTCCCTGGCCTAGAGGGTGTGACTGACCCATGGGCTTTCTCCTGTGCTTTTTGCTCTGGCTGCATCTGTCAGCTCCAGCCAACCTGAAGCCACAGGCTTCATGGCAGGGGTCATGCAGGACCTCCTGCAGTGAAGCCCTGGCCTAGTTCAGAACCTCCCATGGCTTTGACAGCACCCTGGGAAGATCTCCAAGCTCGTGGTCACTCGCCTTCCCTGGAGATTTGCCTGGTTAACCAGCAGGAAGGAAGGCTAGCAGCACACTAGCCATGTGACCCCTCCAACCGTGCCACATTGCCCCCAGGGGAGCTGGAGGCTCTGGTGCGGGGTATCCCTGCTCAGGGCCCCTCCCAGTCTGCTCTTTTCCCCAGTGCGTCCCGCACCAGCACTCTGCAGTGACGCTGGGTGTTGACAGCTTTCCCAGAGACAGAGCGCAGGGATCAGCCCTGCCCTCTTGGGTGCCAGGCCCATGACGCCCCTCTCCCTCCTGCTCATTCGTCCATCAGTGAGTCCTGGCTCCATCTGCTCCTCTCTGTCTCCGCTGCTGCCACTCTTGTCCAAGCCGTGTGTGTTTTGCCTCCTGCTGAAGGTGACACCAGCCTTGTGACACCTGTCCCTGCTGGAGTGGGTTGGATATTGTCTTGTAATGCCCTTTCCAGAAAACAGTGGAAATAGGTGGCCAGAAAGAGCCTTGTTTCTTGTCATTAAAGAGTGGCCCTTGGTCCTTTTGTCTTCTGTGACCTCCTCGGAACCCAGGGTGGGCACCTGGCCAGCAGTCTTCTTGGTAGATTCCCCATCCTCTCCTGAGTCCAGTTGCCTCTCCCCCCCCACACACACTTGGTTCAATCCATCCTGACCCTGGGGCAGCCCTGGTGTCTAGTGGAGGACAAAGTCCACACCTGGTGGCCCCTGCTGCTGCTGTAGGAGCAGCCTGGGCTGAACCCAGTTCCCCAGAGGGGCCTGTTTGGCCCGGATGGGTGCACTAGGCTGTGGCCAGTGCGTTTGTGCTCCCACTGCCCCATCCTGCATCATTCCTGGCCCCTAAGGTAGCCTGGCTCGTGCTCCCCAGCCTCTGAGCCCGCTCTGGCAAGGCTCAGCCCCAGCTCAGTCACTTGGGGAGACTGAGATGAGGCCCTGAGCAGCCAGCAGCATCTCCCAGGACAGTGGTTGGATTGCACCGGGCCTCCGCCCTGAGCTGGTTGCTCTTTGGGGTCAGGGTCCCAGTTAGGGGCTGGGTCTTTCCCGGAACTTAACAGTGCTGCTGTGGAAAGCAGGAGATACTGGAAACCAATTTGGCAAATGAGGAAGTGAATGAATGAGCGAATGAATGAAAACACCCAGAGCAATGCTTCCATGTGGGCCTTGAGTCTGAGAGTCAGCTGCAAAACAGAATGAAGCACCAGAAGAGGAACTCAGCTCTCAGTTTCCCTGGGGCCTGGTGGCTTCTGCTCTAGATCTGTTCCAGTAGAGGAGCTGAGCAACCTGGAAGAGACAGCGGCTTGAGCAGAGGCTGCCTGCCAACCCCGGGCCCCGGGAGTGCCGTGGGACCAGGAGATCTGCCTGAACCGGGGCTTGCTCCTCGCTCCACCTGGGACAGAGGAGTGGCGATCTCACCAACGGAGGCGCCTTCAGAATCCAGCACCTGAGCCAGGTGCTTCTCAAGCCCTCTCCTTCAGTGGGTGCTCTCAAAGATATAGAAACCAAGGCCCAGAGAGGTAACCTCAAGCCAAAGTCACACAGATGACATCTGGCTGGCTGGGACACAGGCAGAGGTGACCGGCTCCAGTCCCCAGGATTCTCCAGGTCTGACCTGGGACATCATCCAGAAGGCAAGTCCTTTATTTAATTCCTGGAGGGGTCGGGTAACCGAGGACGGGCAAGGTCTGGGTCTTCAGCCAGGCCAGGGACAGGAAGCAGCATCTATTTACAGGCCGGAGTGAGTCCCCATCCAGCAGCAGGTGATAAGTGGGCACTTCAATAACATGCTGCCCTCCTGAGCGGTGACAGGCTGATTCAGCCTGGGCTGGCATCTGGGGTGGCTGCTGTCCAGACCCAGCAGGGTTGCTGGGAAGACGGGGCTGGGTGGGCCTTGGGGGGTCCAGGCAGGTGACCTCTGCGGGCAGGGCCACCACAAGGCAGAGGTCACCACAGGCCCAGGCCCTGGCTCCCTTAGGTCACAAACAAGGATCCCAAGCTAAGTAGATGGTGATGAGGCCCTCGGGGTGGGGGGAGCAGGGGAGCAGGTCAGAGCCACAGGGGACAACACAGGGGCTCTGGCAGGCTGTCTTGGAGTGTCACTGAGGCCTTGAAGTTCGAGGCAGATGGCACCACTGCACCCTTTCCTGAAACTCTCAAAGGAGCGTGCAGGCATTATTCTCAGTTTGACATTTCCAGTTCCCACAGTCCCTGCCTGCTGCCAGGTCTCTCATGCCTTCCGGGATCTGCTCAAGGCCTGGGATGGCTGGATGGACTGCCACTGGGATGGACGGCCTGGGCAGTGGGGGAGAGGTTCGCCTTGCTGCAGAGGTGGCCTCCAGCTCCACAGGCAGCAGCTGTGCAGCCCCTGGGAACAGCCCCAGAGCAGCCTCCTCCAGGGAGCCTTGTGTCCCCTGGCTCGATGGTTCTCCAAATCATCCTCTGCTCAGGCTTCCTTTAAGATCTCAGCCCAAGCACACCTGATGTTCCTGTCTGATACAGGGTCACCCCAAAGCTGACTCCTGGTCTGATGCTCTTGGGCACCTAGGTACACTGCCAGGGAAAGAGGGGACTTCTCACCTGGGCAGTAGCAGCGCAGCACCCCGGGCTGAATCAGGGACGCAGGCACTGAGATCTGGTCAAACAGGCAGCTATAGTTATTGCTGGCTTCTTGCCACGGGCCTGTGATGAGGACCTTCACTCCTCCCTGGAGGGGACAGAGGGGGACAAAGATAAAGCAGGAGCCACCAAGAAGGTTCGGGGCACAGGGAAGGTCCCTGCACCGTGTGCTCGGATCTGGTGGGATCAAGGAAGGGTGAAACATGCAGATTCTCAGGCCATGGCCACCTGGAGTCTAAGGAGGTGCCCAGGAGTTTGAGAGTCACTTTGAGGACCACAGGAAGAGGACGGGGGCAGCAGTCCAACCCTGCCTCTCAGGAGGTCCTGCAGCCTTCCTCCAGGACATCCAACACCCTGACCCTGTCCCAAACAGCCCAGAGTTCCAGCAGCAGAGAATCAAGTTTTTCAACCCTTTCAGCCCAGATGTACCTGAGCACTGGCTAGTTAGGGGGGCCAGGAAGGGAGTGGGTGGAACTGAGGGGACCTTCTACCATCCTTTCGAGAGACAGGGCGAACTCCTAGGTTCAGAGAACAAGTCTCAGAATCTTAGCGTCACCCCAAGAGCCAGATGTTCTCCTGGAGAATGGAGGGGACCCCCCCCCCCAGGAGTCCCGGGGCCATGGTGAGATATGGCAAGGGGAAGGCACAGTGAAGAGAAGGGGAAGACTGTAAACAGAAAAACGGGGTGAAGGGCTCAGAGTTGGAGAGGCTCAGACACTGCCCCGGGAGCCGAGTCTGGGGCGTGGGGTGGGGACTCGACCTCCGCGGTCCGTGAGCTGCGGTGGCGCGCGCGCCCAGACAGACGGACCCTCGAGGACGCGCGCACTTTGGGCGCGCGCGCGGCGCCGACCCGGCCGCCCAGTCCCGAGGGGCCTTGGATGACAGTCCCCAGCTCCGGGGAGGGACCCCGGCCCCAGGAGACCCCAGCACCCAGGGTGGGAGAGCATCGCGAAGCCTGAGCTCTCCCCGAACTCCGGCTTGGGCCAGCCGGGTGCCGCCGGGCCAGGAGGGCGAGGCCTCACGTCCGCGCGCAGGCAGACCGGGTGCAGGCAGGGCCCGGGTCCGCCGTGGGGAACAGCACCTCCACTGTCGCCGAGCCCGGGCGCACGAGGCGCTCGAGGTCCCTCCCTTACTTACGGCTGGTGGAGGGAGGCTCTCCCCGGGGATGCAGAGGGCGGGGGCGCTGGCCTCTGGCTCTCCTGGCTAACCTTGGGTGGACCCACCCCAGAGGCTCAGCCACCCCACCCCCAACAAGTAAACACCTTTCCCCCGCAGGGGGGCGGAGAGCTGCGCTGGCCGGGGCGGAGAGCGCCACCTGGCGCCCAGGCTTCAGAAGGCCAAGAAACGCCGCCGAGAAAAGGCCGGCCCAGCTCCCCTTCACCCTACCGGAGCCAAAGGGCCTGAACCCAGCTTCCCCGCTGTACCCGAAGCAGCTGGCGGGACCAACCTTCATTCCTTCCCTCTTTCCTTCCCTCCCTCCTTCCTTCCCTCTTTCCTTCCTTTCTTCCTTCCCTCCCTCTCTCTCTCTCTTTCATCATTCTTGTTCAGCCTGTTCCTGGCTTTGCCTAACCTGCTCTGCAGGGCCCCAGCCTGCACACAGATACTGCTCCCCACAGTGTACCCCAAACCTGGACCCGGTCCAGGTCCAGCCCCTAGGGCAGCAGAAGCAGCTGCGAGTGTTTCCAGGGGTGAGATGGACTTGCTTTCTTAGGCTGCAGGGCTCCTCTACTCTTGGATGGGCCCTTCTCAGAGCTGGCATGCTTTTCGGGAGATCACTTCACTGCTCCATGACCCGAGTTTGGGGGCAGCAGAGAGAGGTGGGACTGGGGTCCCAAGCAGGAGGCCTGCCCGGCAGTCAGTAGCTGAATGTCCTAAGGCAAGTGGCCCAAGGACACTGCTCTCTGGCCCTATCTTCCCTTGGCTCCCTAGGAGCGTGTGGCACTCTGGGAAAGTGGCAGAGTAGGGGCTGCCCACAGATGCCCGGCTGGGATGTCCAGAGGCAGCAGAGGACCAGCTTGGGTGTGACCCTCCCCGAACCTGTGAAATGGAAAGGCTCGGCTTCAAAAGGCCACTGAAAACTACCATGTGAGGAAAACAGGGAAAAACATAATAACCCCAACCCACAACTGCTCACATGGTGCTGGGGCTGCTGTGGGGAACAAAAGGCTGCAGAAATTACTGGCGAACACTGAGACCTTTTCCATGGAAACTGCCGCAGGACGCCTCAGCATCCATCAGTTCAGGGGGTGGTTCCCATGGCAACTGCCGCCTGGCTGTGCTGAATGGGTGGTGCCTGCCTGACAGCTCTAACTGCAGCTTCTTGTGCTTGGTGCAGCAGGAGCCAGTGGTGGGAAGTGACGCAGAGCATTAGGTGGGGGACGGGGAGGGAGCAGCAGATGGCATCTGAGGTCTCTGTGCCTTGGGAGTCCTGGGATGACGGGCCCAGTTTCCCATGCAGCCAGGGCAGATGCTGGGGCGTGGGGATGTCTCTGGGATGTGTGTGTGTGTGTGTGTGTGTGTGCACGCTCACACGTGTGTATGTGTGGGTGACCAGCTACCCCTGGAGTGGAGAGCCAGGGAGAGCATAGGAAGATGGGCAGCAGCCCTTGGGAAGACAGATGTTTGCAGTAGGCCCAGCAGGATGGCCCAGCCATGGTGCCCCTGTTACATGGATGCCTGTGGACTACTGAGATTTTGAGCTGGGTGGGGACCCAGAGCAACCACTTAGCTTGACCCCCGGTTTGCAGACTAGAGAGTGAGGCCCCAGCTATGTGCCCCGCTGCAGAGCTTTCTTGGAGCTTGCACGGCCTCACAGGCAGGGGCTCCGATGCCATCAGTGCACAAACGGGGTTCCCTGGCACATCCTGCTGTGAAGGGACACCATGTCAGGGCCAGGAGATGCTATCGCTTGGAGAGTAGAGTACAGGGTGACAGCTGCTTTGGCCCGGCCTCAGTGTCCAGGGTAGAACTTGGCAAGGAATAAGTGACTGTCAGAGTCACTGAGACCTTGGAAACTTTATTGCACGGCCACGGTGGGGACCTGGAGGACCATTTTCTAAATCAAACTGACTCTGAGCTGCTTTTGTGTCTGGGTGAGGAAAGCCACGTCTTTCCAGAAAACCAGGGTTGGATGCGCCTGAAAGCCTGACTTTTGCCGCGCCTGGGCCGCCCCCGCGTGGCAAGACGCGGAACTGCCTCTCCAAGACCGGATATGCAGCTGCCTAAGACCAGAGGGAGCCAAGCTGGCCCAAGTCTCTCGCCAGAGCCATGGGCCCAAGGTGGCGGGGATAATGGTCTGGGCTACCCAGGGGCTGCAGGACATGGCCCAGGGAGCCTCCAAGCATCCACAGCCCTAGGACGTGGAGTGCCATGGGTCCCCGACCTTCCAGCCGGGTGCCTCTGAGGACACTTGGACCCAGAGTCAGGTCTTAAATAGCTCAGCGGACAGCTGTGCCTTCCCACTGCAGCCAGTCCTTCCCCTCCCTCGGAGCCCATCAGACTGTTTGCCTCAGCCTGGGGAGGGGTGAGCTACCCTGGGGGTTATTGCTCTATTTTCAGAGACAGGAAGGTCATGGATCAGATTTGAATCCAGACCACTTGGCTCAGTCCTGACCATAATAAGCATGTGGCAGCCTGTGTGTGTGTGTGTGTGTGTGTGTGTGTGTGTGTGTGTGTTGGGGATCAAACCCAGGGCCAATGCTCTGAGCTACATTGCCAGACAATCTTTTTTATCTTTATTGTGAGACAGGTTGCTAATTGCTAAGTTGCCAGGTCTGGATTCTCCTGCCTCAGTCTCGCAGACTGCTGGGATTGCAGGCATGTGCCACTATGCCAGGCTTCTTCTCCATGGTTATATGCATGTGGGCAGCAGCTGGACTCTGTTGTGCCTGCCTTCTTTCCTGGATGTCCCGCCCTGAGGCGGAGCTATTATCCCTGGTGCCACGGCATCTCCTAGGGCCACTGTACACAGATCCTCGTGTCTCAACTTTGCCTGAAGGAAGGAGAGCCATGAAGGATGGGCCCCTCCTCAGGATCTCCCAGCAGCAGCAGCTGCTGCAGCAGCCCTTGCCCTGGTGTCTGGGGAATGTGGCTGTGGACCCCAGGGAGCTGTGAGCAGCCACCTCCCGGGGAGGAAGTGCCCCATCCGGCCCCAAGGGACAGCTGCTCTGCCAGTGCCTGACAGGCAGGCAGGCTGGGAGGAGAAGGGAGCACTGGCTCTGTGCAGCAGGCATGTAGGGAACAGTAAGGCCACTCTATCCCCTTCCTGTCCCAGTCTGCTTTAGAGAAAAAGCAGAGGTTCCTCCTTCCGCACTGGGTCCCCGCGGGTGAGCGCAGACTGAAGCGGGAATCCAGTGTCCCTGCAGGGCCAGGCTCTGCAGCAGGGATTCCCAGAATCAGATCTGCAGGGACCAAGTCTGCCTTCTGGGGTGGGGTGGGGTGAGACGGGTTGGGACCTGGGTCACATACAGGTCTTGGGTGTCATGAGTGGATATTCAGAAGCTGTGCCCTCCCTTGCTGGTGTGATGAGAGGATGTTTGTTTGGTTTAGCAAAATAGGAACAGTGGGTGCAGACGACCTGGGGGTTAGGGGGTGATTTCTGAATGTTTTTATGGCAACCCTGGAACCCTTTTCCAAAAGCTGAAGATGAAGAAGAAGATGACGAAGAAGAAAAAGAATAAGAAGAGGAAGAAAAAGAAGAGAAAAAAAGAAAAGGCAGAAAGGAGAGAAGAAAGGAAGGAAAGAAGGAGTGAAGGGGAAAGGGAGAAAGGAAGGGGTAGAAACATCAAACCCAGACAGACTCAACACACAAGCTGGGGACACAGGCTTTGGACAAGGCTGCCGGCAGCCTTTGCCTCCCCCTGCCCCACGCCGCCCTGCCAGAGGGAGGGGACAGGTGTGACTGTGGTGCAGAGCTTCCTGCAGAGGCAGGTGCTGTCTGTCTGGCTGCCTGGTGGCCCGGGACCCGGGGCAGGTGGGGTGCGTGGCGGGGAGGTGGCGGTTGCAGCAGCAGGCGGCTTACCTCAGGGTAAGACCACTCAGGGGAGTAGTCGGTCACCATGAACACCCGTCCGCTCGGCTGCAGCATCCCCAGCGAGCCCTGGGCCGAGGCGGCCGAGACCACCTCGGCGACATGCATGTAGGCCATGGTGCTGGCCCCACCCTCGGTGCTGCTCAGCTGCAAGGTCCCCTGCTGGGGGCTGCAGCACGGAATGCACAGCTCTGCCTGGGTGAAGGGGGCCCGGGCCCCGTCTTCCGACTGCGAGAGCGCCGCGCTGTCCCCCGACACCAGCTGGTGCCCGTAGATGGTGCCGCTGCCCCCCTCCACGGAGATGAAGTCATTGATCAGGTCGGAGAACTGGTTGCCAAAGGAGATGTCGAAGTGGTCCAGGTTGAGCTCCATGTTGGAGCTGTTGCTGAGGCTGGGCTGGGCCACCGGGTAGAGTCCCTGCACCACGTTGCTCGGGAGGATGGGAACCCCGCCGGCGCTGCGGATCACCCCGTTGCTTTCAGGCTGCAGGTAGTGCTCCGAGCCACAGGCCTGCAGCTCCCCGGATTTGAGGAGGACCTCGCCCCCTTCGGCTGCCTGAGAGGTCTCCATGGTGACCTCCCCTTCTGCTGTCATGGCCTGGAAATTGGCCTGGAACTGCATGAGGTGCAGGGAGGACGCGGACTCTATCCGAGTCTCCACGTGGCCGCTGCAGGAGCTGGTCTGGGACGAAGCCTCCGTTTTCACTGTGGGCATCACAAAGCTGCCCCCGGAGTCACTCAGGCTGCTGTGGGCGGTCTGCTCGAGGGGGAGGGGTTTGCTGGCATCCTGCAGGAAGAAGCTGGGGGAGGGGGTCTGGTGGATATGGGGGCTGTGGCCCGTCTGGCTGAAGCTGGACGTATAGTCTTTGTTGGAGTCTATGGCACTGAAGTCCATCTGCTCCAGCGTGGTGCTGGGACTCAGGCCGCCGCCCGACGGCAGGAGGCTGGAGCCGGCTGACAGGGTGAGGGAGCTGGAGCCCGAGGCTGTGGCGGCGGAGGAGTACGCCTCCTTGGCCATCTGCTGCTCGAAGGAGGTGTCCTCCGTCTTTATCTCCTTGGCGAGGACGCTGGTGAAGCCGAAGCTCCGCTCGCTGGCAGGTGGCGAGGGCCGGACATTGGAGTTGACCATCTCGGCCTTCAGGCCCCCGCCCCCGTAGGTCTGGCCCTGCTTTGGGTTATTGAGGAAACAGTCGGGGTCAAAGTTCATGGTGGTCTCCGGGATCTTCCGGCCACCATCAAGGGTGGTGGAGAGGACCAGCTCTTCGGACATGTTGGTGGGCAGCATGGACAGGCTCTCCGAGCTGCCCGTGGTGGGGAAGGCGAACTTGTGGCCGTCGGAGCTCACAGCCAGGACCAGGCCCTGAGAGGCGTCGGGCGAGAGGAGGTGGTGGTTGGGGCCGGAGGTGGGGGACATGGTGTACACGGCCTCATTGGTGACCTCTGACATGAACACTGTGGCACTTTGGGACAAGCCCCCCATCACGGAGGCCACCGCCATGCTGGACACGCCTGTGACCACGGGGCTGTCCACCATGTCCGGGTCGCTGTTGAGCCCGCTGCTGATGGACACAGGGGAGCTCTGGGTGGTGTCGGGCACCTCCACCTGGTTGGTGGAGGACACCTCGGTGCTGTTCTGGTGCGGCAGTGCCGGCTTGGCCACCTTGCCGTTCCGCTTCTCGCGGCCGGCGCCCTTGCTGTGGCTGGGCTCATGCTTGCCCTCCGACACGTCATTGTGCTGCACCTCGGCATGGCTCCCGTAGCCCCCTGACCGAGGCTCCACCTTCGGTGAGATGATGCGGTGTTTGGCACTGTTACACTTGTGGTGCATACTGCTGCCCGCTCCTGTGGGGATCAGAGCACGGCACATGCATGCACATGCACACACACACACACACACACACACACACACACACACACACACACACAGAGACCGGGTCAGAGCTGGGCCCCTGGCTGAGTCCCCGCCTGAGCTCCCACCTCTTGGTCGCTGGGGTGCTGGGCCCAATCGGCCCATCTTGGGTCTCCCATGCCCTCTGTGACCCTCCCACAAAGGCTGGAGAGCCTGGATCCTTCCCATGCTTTCCAAATAGTAACAGTAGCACCGGCACTGGGAAGGCTTAGAAGGCAGGTGGGTCTCCCCCCACCTCCCAGAAAGCCCTTCCACTATCAGAGACAGCCTGCCATCTGAGAGGGTTCCTGCTGGCAGGGGCAGGTGCTCAGCCCAGGGATGGTGGATGTGTCCCTGTCCCCATGCGTTTCCCACATGGTGCTTTAGGGCCACACAGTGCTTCTGGAAGCTCCAGTATTTCTGCTGCCCCAGTAAGGACCCCCACACCTTTGGAACTGGAAGCCAGGGGTTGGCAGGAGCACAGGAGAAGTAATTCTTGGAGAGCAGCTCTCAGTCCCCGAAGGGTATTCCAGGCCCTGCTCAGTTGCAAAATGCTGTCTGATGCCTTCTGCCCCCAATTTGGCTAAACCTGGGCTGTACTCAGCTCTTTGGAGCTCTTCTAGGTCCCAAGCAAGGACTGAGACAGTCCCAGCCCCTGGTGGTTCGGAGGCAGGAGGGAGACAGCCCGGAGCGAGCGTTCCCGGCTGTGGGCTCTGGGGAGTCTCACTGCAGCGCCCTCTCCCTGGCCTCTGCACCTGTTCTGCCATTGTTTTCAGCCCAGCTGGTGAAGGGTCACCTCGATTTTGATGAAAGGGTGAATTCTCCCCCATCCGACCCTGTTACAGCCTCACCACTAAGACTCCCAAACGCACAAAGACTGCAGGGGAGTGACCTGACCCCCTGATGGAAATACCCAATTAAGGCAGCCAAGGGAGTGGAGAACCACATTTCCGTGAGCAAACACCATTATGGGAAAAGCAGACGCGTTAGGATGGAGAGCAGAGGTACCTTCCGTTCTTGGAGGAGACAGAGGTTAAGGAAACGTTTGGCTTGAGTGGTCCCGTGGACTCGGGGGCAGATGTCTCTGAAAAAACCCAGGGCCAGCCACGTGGGCCTCCTGCTGAGGACATATGGGAATGCCGGTCCTGGCAGGCACCTGCGGTGGTGGACAGAGGCCCGGAGACCCAAGCCTGTCCGCGCTGGACTCTGGTCTACGCCTCTCTCCCACTCCTAGTGCAGAAAGCGGTTTCTCTGGAAACCGCTGTCTCCCCAGCTGGCGTGCAGGGCGATGGGTGCCATGGTTCCGCCCTTTCCCTCTCCACGCCCGGGTAGGACGGTGTGCGCAGCTCCCACCCGCCCCGGCCCGGCTCACCCAGGCTACCCGTGCACAGGCAGTTGTGGGTCCGCGGCTGGGGCTTGGTCTGGTGGCTGTCGAGGATCTGTTGTACCAGTTGCTCCACCGAGAAGCCCGAGCTGCTGTTGCCGTTGCTGCAGGTCCACTTGATGCCGTGGACTGCGGAGAGGCCAGAGACAGACAGGGCGTCAGAAGGCAGGCGCGGGGGCCCCGGGGTGGGGCGGCTGCAGCAGGGGCGAAGAGGGGGCACTCCGGACCCCCCTGCTGCCTCCTCCGTTCCCTGTCCGCTGAGGGGGAGGGGGAGACTGGAGGTCTGCTTCTGTTGCCTCATCGCTCAAGGGCTGAGAGGGCTCCTCAAGGGCCAGAGCCCAGGGCTGTCGCGGAGGCTCAGAGGCCAGGTCCTGTCCTCAGCGCTGAACTGGAGGAACCTCCCCGTTACCTGTCCTATACAGACTTCTCCGCCCCGGGGGGTGCAAGCAACAGAGACTGAACCCAAGGGCCAGGCCAGCGGGAGCCTCAGGGCCCAGCCTTGGGAACGGCAGCCCTGGGCTTCAGCTCGATCCTGGATCCCTGCAGTCTCTGAGATTGGGTGGTGGGTCCCAGATGGGTGTCAGGACAGGGCTGGGGGTCTAAAACCAACTGGCTTACCCTGCCAAGCATGTGGCCATGACAGACCCAGCTAAGAGGGACAGAACCCCGAGCCTGTGCACTGCTTGGCCCAGCCCTCCCCAGTGGCCTAGCATCCAGGTTCCAGGGGTGGTGCACCCCACACCCTGGGCCTGGCCTCCAGGAACAGGAAGGGGCAGGGCACAGGAGGAAGAGACAGTGGCTTCACCAGCTCGAGGACAGTCCACCTTCTCCTTTGGCTGCACACCTCACACATGGCTCCAGAGAAGCAGTTCAGGCCCTGCCCTGGGGCTTGGCTGAGGCCATAGGGCTGGGCTTGCAGAAGGGAGCGTCTCACTGAGAGACCCAGTGTGGCTCAGCTGGGGAATGCGGGTGGCCGATCTCCACGGCGGCCTTTCGTCTCTGGCCTCTGGGTCCCGGGACGCCTTCATTTAGAACACTGTGTGTGGTTCTTTTCCTTCTGGGGTGTGTTGCCCACCTGGACAGGTGTTTGCCCTCCCTCCCTGCTGTCTATCTGGGGCTCCCCAGGGGAACCAGTCCTCCAGCAGCCTGGCCCCTTGGCTCCTGCCGATCAGGCTGGGCTGGGTTTATTCTCCCTGAGTTCCTTGTCCCTGGGAGCTGGAAGCGAAAGGGCTAGACCGGGCATTGTGAAGCCTCATGCTGGCCACAGAGTCCTCTCCCCCAGTAACCCTCTGCCTGGAAAGCAGAACATCCCCCAGACAGCACAGAGTGATCAGGCTCAGGGGTTGCCCCATGCTCAGGGCCTCCCTGGGCGGAAGATTCTTGCAGACCCATTTTATAGATGAGGAAAGAGAGGCTCTGAGTGGAGAGAGGACAGCTCATCCCATCCGGGGACCAGAGGGCAGGATGTGGGGCCCCCCTCGACCTGAGGCACATGCAATGGCCTCTTCCGGCTACCTGTCCTCAATCCCATCTGTGTCCAAGCCCCAGCCCTGAGAGTCTGATGTCATGGGCTGGGTGTCCTGGGTACTTTTTAACACCCCCTCTGGGCACTCCTCATGTGCTGCTAGGATGGGAGCACAGTGTTGGGCAGAGTCTAAAGCAGGGCCTCCGGGGCCAGGAGCAGAAACACCTCTGTGCAGAGCTCTTGCCTTAGGGGACCTCCAGCTGTCACCTGATGTTGTCAGGCAAAGCCCTGCTGGATTTGAACTCAGCTCTCTGGACAGATGAGCTGTTCTCGGGGCAGCTCCAGGGCCAGCTCCCGGCCTCCAGGCAGCACCCTGCCCTTGCTGCGCTTGCTAAGCCCTGGCCTGGTCTGGCGGGATCTTCCGGTGCTTCCCACCAGGCACCCCTGCTCTGAGGACTGCGGCTCGGTCTGGTCTCGGTTCTCTCGCCACCTTCAGTGGGGAGCAGTGACTGCATCCTTTCTGCCTCTTGCTGGTTCCTTATGTTGTAAAGATTATAAAATGAAAACCCAGCACAGGGTGGCAGATTGCAAGGAGAGAATTTCAGGATGCTTGATGCAAATGACCCAGGGTCTTGGCGCATCCAGTGGGTGGATTATTTCCTGCCCCCTGGGTGGGGGTGGGGCAGGGAGAAGCCCCCTCCTCCAGAACCCCCTCCTCCCGGTGGGCAGTGGTGAGCAGTGAACATCAAGGGCCATTGGGGTGGCATTTGGCAATTCAGGCTCGCCTTCCTGACACGTAATGAATACGTCAGAAAGGAGATTTCTACACGGAGGCAAGCTTGGTAGGCGAGGCAGTTTGACACCACGCTGGCCAGCTGGCCCCTTCCGGGCCCCTCCCCCTCAAAATACCCTTGATCCCATGTGAGGTTGTCACGTGTGAGTGGGAAAAGGGGTTCCCAGAAAATAAACCCCGGGTGTCTGGGTTGAAGCTGTTTCCTTCTATTCACTGTATCTCATTGCTCGGAGCCCATCTAGCCTGGGCCGGGGCCTAAGGTCTGCAGCCTGGCTGAGCAAATCCCAGGCAGAGCGACCCTCAACTCAACTGCCCCTGCATGGGGCCTGGGTGGCAGTGCCCGGACAGGGGTGGAGAGGGTCCCCAGCATGGGCCTCTGCGGGACGCCAGCATCCAGGAAGGCCACCAGGAAGCAGGATGCTGGGGCGCTAAAGCACTCCCTCTTGTGGGTCCTCCAGCAGCCCAGCTGATGTCCTGACACCCACAGCCAGCGGACTGCACTGCCTTTGACCGGGCTGTCTGAGCTCCGGTGGGCAGAACCGGGGCTGGGGGTGGCTGCTGCAGGAGCCTCCAGCCCGCTCCGGTGCTGTCCAGGGCCGCTGAAGAGGTTTACCCTAATTATGATCAGTGGCAAAGCAGCAGCGCCTCCGCTAATATGAATAATCAAAATGAAATCAATGGCAGCAGCATGTGGCCATGCACTGGAGAGCACCTTCCAAGGAGCAATTTACCCAAGAGGCGGCTGACCGCGGGGAGGAGAGGGATTAAGATGGGGGAGAGAGGGCCGGGGAGACGTGGGCTTCACCCCACTCCAGGCTGCTGCCAGCCAAGCACTCCTGGGGTGTGGAAACCGCAGTGCCGGGCACAGCCTGCTCTGTCCCTGCACTGGGCTGAGCTGCGTCCCTCAAATTCACAGGTCGCAGCCTGAGCCCAGTGTGACTGCACTTGGAGAGCGGGGCTTTCAGGAGGTCACTGAGGTTACACGAGGTCACACAAGAGGGATCCTTAGCCAATAGGACTGGTGGCCTTAGGAGTCGTGGGTGCCCGGCACAGCAAGGCCACGTGAGGATGCAGGAAGAAGCTGGCCACCTGCAAGCTGGTGAGAGCAGCCTCACCAGAAGGAAACCCCAAAGTCACCTCAACCTTGGATCTCAGCCTCTGGAGCTGTGAGGCCCACACATTTCTGTGGCTGCTGCCCCCAGGCTGGTCTGCTTCCAGCTGCTCTAACAGAATCCCACAGGCCAGGTGATTTATACCGAGTGGGAACCCCTTCCTCCCGGCCCCGGGGGCCAGGGAGCCGGAGATGCAGCCTCCTGGCGCTGATGTTCCTGTTGCATCCTGGCAGGGCAGAAGCGTGAAGAGGAAGAGCCCACGCCAAGGAACCCTGACACAGTGGCACTGATCCACCAGCCAATCCTCCCGAGAGCTCTCCCCTCTCAGACGGTCGCACTGAACTAAGTTTCCACATGAGTGTGGAGGGGATGAATGCTCTCGCCATGGGCGGCACCCAGGCCTCCCCCACCTCCGAGAGAGAGAAAGAGAGAGAGAGAGAGAGAGAGAGAGAGAGAGAGAGAGAGAGCACGTGCGCCTGTGTGTGCTCCATGCAAGGGGCTGACGTCTTCCAGACACCCTCCTCTCTACTACCTTAGAGCTCACCCTTCTTCTTCCAGGCAGCCCCCGGCTCCCCCACCCCTGCCCTGCCCAGCCCTCCTGGGTCTGGCTCTTACGCCCTGGGGCCCGAGCTGAATGATGAGGAGGGAAACACTTCTGTCCCCCAGGCTAGAGCCATGCCTGGCAGACAGTAGATGCTTACTAAGGGTTGGTGGAATGACTTTCTCTATCATGTCACGGTCCCTCCTAGGTGGTACCCACAGTGCCCCTATGACACTAACCACGGAGACGGTACATAGTGAACACACATCACGTGCCAGGCAGTGTAGACCTGGGCATCATCACAAAAATAAATAACAGTGAGAAGCCCCTGGGTCGGAGCATGGGCTCTGGGTGGCATCTGGGCTGCATGCTCTCAGGGTGTGGTCCCCACACCTGAGGCCCCAGAGGGGCCCTGGCCACCCAAGCTGACGTGAGAACTGTGACTGGTGCTGCCATCTCTAACTTGGCAGTGGTCCCGGGGGGCAGAATTCTGGGACAAGACTCAGAGGTACAGTGACTCACCCAAGGTCACACAGCAGATAAATGGTGTGGGGGAGCTGCAGATTTTAGTCCTTCCCTCTGAGCCCCTTGCCTGACCTGTGTCCTCTGGGAATGGTCTGCTAGGAGGTGGTGAGGGAAGGCTGGTGGCTGTTAGTGAGTAAAGGGGAGAAGCGACTGGACCAGGAAGTAGAGTCCCACCAAGCACAGACAGATGCCACTTGCTGGAG
The DNA here is from genome assembly GCA_004027455.1 of Hydrochoerus hydrochaeris. Classification (NCBI taxonomy): domain Eukaryota; kingdom Metazoa; phylum Chordata; class Mammalia; order Rodentia; family Hydrochaeridae; genus Hydrochoerus; species Hydrochoerus hydrochaeris. Next base: position 154,904 of record PVLA01003472.1, read on the forward strand.
AGGAGCCCGCCCCCTCGGCCTCTAGGGCTGGGCTGGGGACTGCTCTTCTCAAGGGGGGTGTGGCTCCATCTCCCACTCTCTCTGCCTAGGAAGCTACAGGGTTGTTTCTGGAGTTGAGAGATGCTGAGGAATCAGTAAAGTGCACTTCTGAATGTGTCTGGGGGGCTCGTGGGGCCTGACCTTGAGGACAATACCAGTTCCCTGCCCCCTTCCTGTTGGGTGGATCCCCTGTGTGCTGCTTCCCTTCCGGGCTGCCCTGAATTGAGCAGGTTTCCTCCACCATGCCTTGCTGCCATGCTGCTTCTGCTTTGGAGCCAGCTGACCATGGACTGAACCCTCTGAGAACGTGAGTCCAGGTAAACATTTTCTCCTCTAAGTTGCTGGTTTTGGGTGCTTTGTTCTAGCAGCAGAAAGCAGAAAGCTGACCAACACAGGAGAGGGTGGGCAGAAGGTAAAAACACCACTGTCCCTGGCTCTTCCCTTATCATTTTCCTCACTGGGCCAGGTGAGCAGCCGGGCCTAAGTGAGTGCCACTTGGCTGAGCCAGACCCCTGACCAGGGCAAGAAGACTCATCCTTTACCAGGAGGAGCTGGGAGGAGCTGATGAGGGGAGGGAAGTGTTCCTGGCCTCTGGGGAGATCTTTGAGAAACACGGAGGTCCCAAAGAAAGGGTTCATCCCAGACACTGAGGGGCCGCATGTGGTACCAAGACAGGGGGTCCTTGTCTGGACCTCCTGTCACTGCAGGCAGGGAGGGGATCTTCTGGGAGACAGACTGGGGTGTCGCAGAGGCCACATACTTCCACTCCTGAGGTCGTTACACCATACTTTCCTGAGGGTAGGACAAAGCCCTTCCCATGTCCCGAGACATGGGGGAAGAAGGGCTGGAGTTCGTTCTTGGGAAGAGCTTTGATCCTCCGGGTCTTGGTTTCCTTATCTTTAAAATGGGTGCTGTTTTCTCATTCACCTGACTACGTGTCATCAGTTTCCACGGGACAACAGGACACACAGATGTGTGGGGTTTTCCCTGGGTGGCATCCACCGGACATTTGATGTGGGCCAGGGTGCAGGGCCCAGTGTCTGCTCTGAAGTCAGGCTGGAAGGACTTTGGAAGGGGATTGGAAAAGAGTTTTGAGAGAAGAGTCAGAAAGACCTCCAGACCATGGCAGCCCCAGGAACTGGCAGGAGCCGGCCAGCTGCCCCCTGCACTCAGAGGGGCAGTAACTTCTGGAAGGATGATGGGACAATGGGCTGGAGCTTCCGTCTCCATAGTGATGGCACAGGCAGCCCTTGCTGCGCTTGCCATGTGGCCTTTCTTTGCATGAGAAGAGATTTCTTGGCACTGTTGGGGAGCAGGTGACAAGGACAAGTGGCAGTTTCCCCATCCTGAGGCCATTCAGGCTTCTGCTCTGTACCTGCTATGCAAGAAAGGCCTGTAAGGAGGTGACCAGTTCACTTGTTGTCCAAACCATGTCACCATGGAAACAGAAAAGAGAAGCTGTGATCCTTTGTCCAGGTGGTGATATAAATGGGATGTTCCCAGGCCATTCTGGATGTGGGGTCACTTTACCTACGACCCTTGTGATGCAGGCAGTGGGAGAGGGAGGCGGCTGTGAGCCGATGAAGGAGTGGACGGGAGCCCCTTCCTGCAAATTGTTGACAGGGGAAGGTGGTCACCATGGCGACAAGGTCACTGGGAAATGGCAGCCGAGTTGGTTTAATTTTCACTGTATTCTTGTTGACAGGAATAAAGGCCTTGCTTCTGATTTCTTGGTTCAACTGGATGAAATTTTCATTAGATTTAACTTCTCATACCCAAACACCCACATGCTGTTCCATTTCCCGATCTCACCACTCAACTCTCATCCTCCAATTGGTCCTGGGGACAAAATTTGTAGAAATCACATTTCGAGGTGCAGCGGCTGAGGGGGCCATGAGGAAGCGAGTGTCCACGGCATGTACGGGGATCTGTGCGCTGCGTCCCGAGTGAGCTCGAGCCCACCGGCTCTCACTGTTGGGACCTGTGCCATCGGGATTCCCTATTGCTACCAGGAGGCATGGACCACACTGTGACAGAGGCCAAGAGCCAGTGGACAGAACTTGCCCTGACCACCTTGTTTTGGGTGGCACAGACCTTGGGGGTGAGGAAGGGACAGGAACTTTGGGGCTGCCAGGATAACCTTCTTGGCCTCGCAGCTGGGCCTCCTGGGCAGTGTCCAAGGTGCTCAGTGATGTAAAATGTGGCCTTGGCTGAATGATTGTTTAGCACTGTCCAGTACCACTTGGCAGTGAGGGAGGGAACCACACCCCAGAGCCACACAGCCTCAGCCCAGCTTGGAGCAGACATGGCAGGGATGGATGAGGGAGTGGCCAGCTCTCTGTCCAGCCCTCCCAGGCCACTGGGGAGTGGGAGCAGGAGAGGAGCAGCATTCTGGATGGTTTCCCTCCTGCTTCTTGCTGGGCTGCTCTGGGACCTGGACTCAGCTGCCCTCAGGGGATGGGAGGGGGGTGTGTGCAGCCAGGTGGGCTCCATCTAGGCCAAGGCTCTGGACCACTCCCATATGGTCCAGAGCCTTCAATTTTTAAAAGAGAGGCTTAAAATATGGAGAATGACATATTAGCCAAGAATTAAACATGTAACTGTCCCTCTCCTGGTACAGCACAGGGCTCAGAATCAGCTCTGGGTGGCATCCCTGGAGGCCACCTGGCAAGAGCTCACTGAGCTGGAGAGGAGAAAGGAGTCCAGCCTTCTGTGACAACAGGGCCTCCACAGCCAGAGCCAAAGCAGTCCCCGTAGCAGGCAGCCTGGGAGACAGGAGATCAAGAGGTGTTTTTCCCTTTTGGCTGAGCCTAGGGACCACATCAGCTCCTTGGAATCTAGCTGGAGGGGAAGATGAACCTTTGCAAAACAAACCAGGATCCTGGAAGGAAGTAAAGGAAGCCAGTTCCAAACTGAACCTTGTGCCAGACAGGAAGGAGGCCTGGGGCAAGCACAGGCCCATGAGGTACAAGGGTCCTGCCCTGCCCTACCTGCTGTCTGCTCCTAACCCAGGGGAACAGCAAAGCGCACAAGGGATTTCTCTCCAGTCCTTGTGGACAGTTCCTGCATCCCCTGAGCTGCAGGTCTGAGGAGACAGGCAGGGAGCTGGACCTCTGCCTGAGGGACAGAGCTGCTGTCCCCTGCCAGAGGAGACAGAGCTAGGCTTCCTTCTTTGCAAGGGATCGACGCTCTGGGATTTCTCATGGTGCAGATCAACAAGTGTCTGGCAGACCTCACTGTGTCCTGGCACCAAAACCTGGGCTGCAACCCGAGGAAACTTCTGGGGTAGCAGGTCGTAACCTGGAGTCTAGGGAAAGGCACAGAGGTCCCAGGTCAGCCAGGAATTGTGCCCTCAGTTCTTTGTGTTTGTTTACTATGCCTCCATTGGAGAGTTTCCATAAAAAAAAAAAAATTGGTGTTGACGCCAGTGCCTGCCTCTTTCCCACCCAGGGAGGAGACCAGCTGCCTCTGAGGCCCGCCGTCCCCAAGGGGTGCTGACCCTGCTGTCCAGGACAGGGCGCTCAGGCTGGCCTTTTACAGGAGTCTGCCTAGAGCTGGGTTTCCTGGAGGTGAGATCCTGGGGGCACCAGCTGAGGACCTGGCTAAGGTTCCCAAGGCCTACTGGCCCTGATTGGTGGAATCAGAGCACCTGGGTGGGGGGGCCCAGGCCCCTACTGGCCCTGATTGGTGGAATCAGAGCACCTGGGGAAGGGGCCCAGGCCCCTACTGGCCCTGATTCGTGGAATCAGAGCACCTGGGGGGCAGGACCCACACCCCTACTGGCACTGATTGGTGAAATCAGCATCCGGGGCGGGGCCCAAATCCTGCCATCTCGGCACCTGGTTTTCAGGTGAGCCGCTGCTCTGGGCACCTAACCAGCTTTCTGGGGCTTGGTGGATTCCGGGTAAAACTACAGCTGGCTCCTCTGAGCCCCGAGGTGGGGGCACCCCAGCTTGATTTAAGGTGACTTGCTCCTGTCCCGAGAGCCTTGATCTTAGGGGACACCCTGGAGAATACCTCCAAGGGAACCCTGGAGCCTCTCTAATAGCAGCCTCTCCCCACACACCTGCAGCTCCAGGGCAGCTCCTCTGCCACCCTGCCTGCCACCGTCAGATGGGAAGAGGGAAGGGAAGGAAGGTTGCAGGACAGGCGCGTCTCTCCAGAGCCCTCTTCTGCGTGCTTCAGCCCCTCTTGGGGTCCCTGTTCCAGAATGGGAGGACAGGACCCCCAAACCCCTACTACCTCCCCTATCCCAGGTCCCAGGCCTCACTGGGCTAAAACGCTGAGCGGGCTGCTGTCACTGGCCACCAGATGGCGCTAGCGGACCAGGAACTAGCGCGGGAGATCCAGCAAAAGCCTTTGTTGATTTTACTTCTTGATATTCTATAATCACCAGGATTACAATCTCAGCAAAAAGCAAAACAAATAAACACGCCCCCCCTTACTGAACCTTTAGTCTTTGAAAAATTATGAGAAAACAGAGGAAGCGTAGAGTCTGCAACCGAAGGGTTGGTGTTGGCAGCGGCGAGAGCCTTGGGATGGCGGGAGGAGGCGCCCTGGAGGCCCAGGGGCCTGTAGGCTCCCTACTTTCTTCTTGGTGCTCTGTAGCAGCAGCCACTGCTCGCCAGGGTGGGGTCCCCGTCCCAGCCACCCTGGTGTGTGTGTGGCTTACTGGCCTGGGTCTCCTACGTCTCAGGCTGGAGAATGCTTTTCTTGAGAGTGTGGTAAGGAGCTGAGACTCAGCTCCTCGAGCAGGCTGTAGTTCAGGGTAACAGGGATTATTATCTGTTATAGCTGGGAGCCATAACAGCCTCGTCAAACTCACCCTCACGTGGGCTCCATCCCCACAATCACTGTGCCTCCATCACCAATGGGAATATGGCCGCCACTCCCTCACTCTCCACATGGCTATTACTGTTCGCCTTCAACATGGCTTCCACTCCCACATACAACATGACCATCTAACACCCTACTCAGTGTAACTTTCTTCCCCTCACACTCAATGTGGCCTTCAATCCTTCATAACCCAATGGCTTCCACCTCCACTCAACATGACCTTCATCACTCCACACTCAATATGGCCTCCATTCTCTCACTTTCAACATGGCTCTCACATTTAATATGGCTTCTAACCACACACTCCACACGACCATCTCCCTCTTCAATAAGACCTTCATCCCCCACTCAATATGGCCTCTACTGTCCATTCAACATGACCTTCATCCCTAACATTCAGTATGGCCTCCATTCCATACTCAACATGGCTTCCATCTCCTCACACTCAGCACTGCCTCTGTCTCCCCACACTCAACATGGCCTCCAATCCTTCATATTCCCAGTGGCTTCCACCCTCACACTCAACATGACCTATACCTCTCCAGACTCAATATGGCTTCCATTCTCACTTTCAACATGGCTCTCAATTTAATATAGCTTCTAACCACACACAACATGACCACCTCCCTCTTCAATATGGCCTCCACCCTCACACTCAACATGGGTTCTCTCTCCTCACACTCAGCACACCCTATGTCTCGCCACATTCGGCATGGCCTCTACCCTCACACTCTGCATGGCAGTGCCTCTTTGCCATCAGAACCTCCATCTCCTCCCATGCAACATGGTGTCTGCCCCCTCCTACACAAGATGACCGCCATCTCTTCACACACCCGGCCTGTAAGTTCTGGAGCGGACACACCTATCACCTCAGAGCCACACTTTGTGTTTGCATTGGCCTCCCTGCCCTTCTTCCTGCTCTTCCTGATGCCCTCTTGTCCTCTAAATCCCGTGTACTGCTCCTCAAGGCCAGAACGAAGCCCTCCTTCCCTCAGAACATCGAGGCACCCTGCCCTCCATGCTCTGAGCCCCTGGGTGTGTAGGTCCAGGAACACCCAAGGCCCACGCTCTCTGCCAGTGCTCCTGTCCAGTGCTGTCTCCTAGGTGTTGGTCATGGTGTTGAGGCTGGGGCCTGGGCATTGCCCACTAGGCCTCGTCTGTCCCCAGGGTTTGGGCCAGTCTGGCTGGACGTGGCCTTGGGAGACTACCCAGCAGGCCTTTTGTGGCCACCTAACCAAAAGCATGGCTGTACCTGGTGCCCAGTCAGAGGGAGCTGGACCCCAGGATGCCTGGAGTTCTGGCTGGTATCCTTGTCAGGGGCAGCTGTGTCTGGTCACTGCGCATCACCTCTGTGGGTCATTTCATGGCCACTGGGACCCTGGGAGGCAGGGCCCATAGTCATCCCTTTCTAGGAGGACAGGGAGGCTCTCGGAGGTCAGGTCTGCACCTCTGGGTGTCTGCCCAGCTGCTGGCCAGCAGCAGCCCCTCTGGACACCCCTTTGCCTGTCTTCTTGCATTCCCTGTGCCCGGTGGGCAGAGCCACTTTTCAGGGGGCAGCACCAGGTGTGTGTCCTGGCAGAGGCCCTGGAGGACAGCTGTGGCTTTTGAGGGGAGTGCCAGGCAGGCCGGGCACCTGAGCCTCCCGGTATTGCACTCCCGCGGTGTCCCCACTGTGTGAGCATCCGGCCCTGCGTGGGCTCACAGGACACACAGGTGTGATGTGGCGCCGTGGGGTGCAGCGGCCCCGCTCAGCCTCCTGCCTGCTCTGCAGTGCTACCGAGGACATGCAGTCGAGAGTGAGGACCTGGTGGGGGATGACCAGTGCAGGGGGGCAGCTGGAGGCCCTGATGACCTCTGGCCCCTAAAAACCAGTGGAGATGTGGCCTTGTGTGGCAGTGCAGGGTCATTGGGCGGGCCCAGCACTCCCAGAACCCCAGGAGAACAGCTGGGCGAGACCTTCCATCCCCAGGAGGGTCTCAAACCCTGTGCCCCCTCTGGCTGGAGCACTGGAGCCACCTGTCTGCTGGAAAAGGTGGCTCATCTGTCCCCACCCAGCTTCCCTGCAATAGAAGGGAGAGAGCCACGCTGCAGGTGCTCCCTGGGCACCTTGGGCGTCGACCCGTCTGGCTCCTGGGGACCCCTGCATTGTCGAGGCCCAGAGCTGGGGGAGGTGGGACCACACCTGCCCACAGCCAGGCACACCCTAGGGGCTTCCCCGGTGCAGAGCTGGGGTTCTTGGAGCAGCTGTGTTGGAGCAGAACCCAGAGCTGGCAGGTGAAGCGAACTCAGCTTCACACCCAGCTCATCTGAGTCCTGCACATCCGTGGGCCTCGGGTGGGCGGGATCCTCCCTGGCCTTGAACCCAGCCAGAAACCTGACACCTATGGCTCACCCAGGCTGGGTTGCGCTCCACCAACCCTGTATAACTGACACACCGAACCTCATTCCTCACAGCCCGTTTTGCAACAAACTACATACACTTCCCAGGTTGCTTTGTGATTAAAGGCGATCACACGGCACATTTGCCAAGGACACCAGTGGAATTGATGTGTGCAGCTTCAGGGTCCTGTCCTCAAAGGGAGGATGCTCGCCTTTTGCCTCTTCAAGCTGATGAGAGTGAAGTCGTAATGGCAGGAGCTGGAGCAGCCAGCTTGGACCATTAAAAAAGGGTAACAACCTAAGGACAAGGGTGAGCAACCAGCTGGAAGGTTACCAAGGAGAAGCCCTGTCAACCGGAACTGCAAAATACATGAAAGAAGACTATGCTTCTGTGTGGCTGGTGCTCACCACAGTGGCGGGACCTGTATGCCAGCTCCTACAGAGGGACGGTCAGAGAGAGCTCTCTGGAGGCTCTGGGAGTGCCACCAGGCCTCCTGCCACCTTCCCGTGTTTGCTGTCTTCTCGGAGGAGGCATCCCTGGCTTGCCGGCTTCTATCCAAAGGCGGCAGTTGCGAGACCTGAGAGGGCTTCTGGGGATGCACCTGGCTGGGAAGGGTCCCGTGGCAGGGGGACGGGGAGTCCCCACCCCACGGCAGGTGAGGTGGAGGCTGCGGGTCAGCTTCCTCTCACCAGCGATCAGCACAACATTTTGATTAAACTACTGAAAACTCTGCTGCAGGGCAGAGAAATTTGGAAACATCGGGAAATCAAACTGTGAAGTCTTTGAAGGAATGTGATTTATGGGAAAAGTGATGAAGCTAATGTGCTTGGCTCCAGCGCTGGTGGCATGCAGATTCCGGAAGGGCTCCGCACACCCCTCTGCCTCCCGAGCCCTATGTGTGTCCCGAGCCCGGTGGTGTCCGACGCGTGCGCGTGTGGGGGTCACTTCTCCTGGGCGGGGGTTCTTCGGGCTGTGTCCCATAACAAGGCCATGCGTGGCAGCTGCCCAGCTCCCTGCGGACCCCCCCCCCCACGCCCGACAGGCCAGCAGGCCAGGTGTGATGGCCTGGACGGGAGTTTGGAGTCATTTTATGTGACTTCCTCGATGTGCTGCAGAGTTTAGAGCGGACGGTCACAGATCCCTTGGGGTCAGCTGCAGAGGCCCCCTCTGTGCCTCGGGAGCTGTCTGGAGGGTGCAGGCTGCCGCTGCCAGGAAAGCTATCTTCCTCCCTCTGTGACAAATCTCTGGTACACACAGTCTGGGCACATTTGAGCGGCCCGGCCAGGACTCCGGTGCGTGGGTGGGGATTTTCACAGGCAAAGGGGCCCGGTGTGCTCATGGGATGGGAGGAGCTCCTCCTGGTGCCCGCAGAGGACAGGATGACGGTCCAGGGAGCCGGCTAAGGAAGTCTCCTTTTCAGCTGAAGATGCCTTTGAGGCCCAGCTTTGCCCTCCAGCGGCCAGCAGGTCACTGTAGACAGATGACAGGAGCACCTGGACTCCAGCCACCCTTTCATTGCAAGACTCCTCCTCAGGACCCTTATTTTGGAAGCAGTGATTGAGCATCAAAAAGAAGACCCCGGGCATCTTCCCGTGGCAGCTTCTCCTGGTGACCCAGAAGCCCCCAACGGATTCTACCTCCCAGGAAATGGGGCAAGACTTTGTCCCAGCAGCCTCTGTGCCTTGGACACGGGGATCTGGAGGCCAGGGCCACCAGGTCCCACTGAGCTGGATAGAAGCTGGACTCAGAGCAGAGGCCACTGGAGTCTTTCTGCGGTGGGGGGACGGGCGCACGGGGGGTGGGTGACTGGTTGGCCCGAGAGCACGTGGGGAGGCAACTGGCTCCAGAGCACCTACCACCCACCTCCCTCCCGACTGCCAGCCAGCTCTGGCTCCTTCCACTGCCCTGGGCTGGTCACTGCTGTGGGCCAGCCGAGGCCCTGCCTGGAAGGAAGGGGAGCAAGTATGAGGAGCAGGAGAGCCCAGTGTCCAGGGCTGGTCTGCACCCCTTGAAGCTGCCTGGGCATGGATCTGAGCTGCTGAGTGCAGCACTCCCAGCCCAGCTGGCAGGGCCTGGACCCAGAAGTCTTTGCTGCTCCAGCCCCTGGGGGACAGCTGATCTGGTCCTTTCTGCTCAGATTCAGCAGGGACATTTGAGGCTGGGCAGTGCACAGAGCAGGGATTAGTGCCAGTGCTTCCTCAGCTTCTGGTGGCTCTGTAGAGCACCCTGGTTAATAGTGGGGGATTAATTTTTGTCTGGCATCTCTCCTGGGGTGTGGTGTGTGAGGCCCCTGTGATGGGGGGACGCTGATTGCTCCCTGGAAGTTGAGGTGGGTTGAGCAGCTGCAGAGGGAGCGCCCAGCTCAGGAAGACACAGGAAGTACAAGGAGACACAGAACCTGAGACCAGAGTGGGATGCTGCGCCCAGAAGCAGGAGCTGGGGGTCCAGTGTCCTTCAGTGAGGAAGATGTGGCCCAAGCCTTCCACAGCGCAGCAGGAGGGCAGAAGAGGAGGCTCCCGTCTTTGGGTACAGCCCCAGCCCTGTGGCCACTGCCCACTTCCCAGCGTAACCCTTCGTCCTCTGGTCCTTTGGGCAGGACGAATCCCCCGATGTGAGCACAGAGGAGATCTCAGTGTCAACTGCTCACAGCAGGCCCCCAGCAAAGGGCATTTCAGTGCCTCCCGCATGTGGTGCCCAACAACAATGTCTTCCCTCCGGTCAGCTCCAAGGGTGGTCCTGGCCCCAGGTGACCCACAGACCCTGTCTCCCAGGTCCCAATGGTCACAGCCTGCATGATCAGTGTCCCTGTGCCCAAGGGCCCCTGTCTAGCACTGAATGTGCCCTGTGCTCTTCTGGGGTCAGGCAGACCAGGGTCGTTCTGCTCAGGTCCAGGTGTCAGGGTGCAGAGGAGGCCAGTGAGGATCCCTACTGTGGCCACCATGGAAACGGGGACTGGCTGAGCCTCAGCGACCAGGACCCACGTGCTGTTTTGCATCCAGTGATTTGCACCTGACAGATGCTTCAGAAAGCATCACTTTGCTGACAAAATGAAGTCCAGCTCAATTACCATCAACTGCTCACCACCCAGCCAAGAGTCAGGCAGCCCCGGGGCAGGAGGCTGGGCCCAGAGCTGGCGCAGGGCTGAGGGGAGGCGGGGCTGCCCAGGGAAGACCACTGGTCCTAGCCAGCCCTTGGCCCTCCCTTGCTCCTCTCCTGCTTGTGGCTGGCTGGGAGACACTGCCTGGGGCCACCCAGGGTCTGTGTCTTTGTATCTCTGTCCCTCACTATCTCCATCATATGGGCTCCACCCCCCATACCCCAAAGCCATGGAGGACCCCTCTGGCACCAGCCGATGGTGCTGGCTGGCTGGGGCCCCCTCCAGGGTACTCACACATGGGTTTCAGCTGCCCGATGAGCTCTTCCTTGGTCCATTTTGCCCACTCCTTCTTGTCGGTGTTGATGGAGCAGAGGATGGGCCCACAGGGCTTGCCACAGTCCTCGATGGCCGGCACGTTCAGGTAGTGCACCAGGACGATGTCGGGGTTCTGGGGGGACAAGAGTGGCAGTGTGAGGGTGGCACCGAGAATGTCCCAAGCCAGGGTGGGCCCAGCTTGCGGGTATGCAGAGACCGGTGGTCCCCATGTGAGGCTCATGCCACCTTAGTGCTGCTGACCCTGGGGACAGTGACCCTCTGGGTGGTGGTCAGCTGACCATCCACACTGCATGCCATCACTGCCCCTCTCCATGCGACAACCGGGAAAGTCTTTAGCTGTTGCCCTGAGTCCCCTGAGATCTCACACATCAGTGACAGGCATGGAACCCAGGTCCCTATCTGCAAGGTGGAATCTCATCTCTTGCCCAGCACCCTGTACCCCAGCTGCACACTTGTCACAACTCTTCACTGTTCCTGATTTGAGGGAGAGGTGTCCTTGTAACCAAGGGGCCCTGCGGGCGCTGGAGCTCTGCCTGCACCTGGCATTTCCCCTGCGCAGTTGGCACTGGTGTCTCCCGTGGCTGCCTTGCCCCCGGGCGGGTGCACCCGGAGTCCTGGGAACCCCTTTGGAGTGGGAAGAGCAGCTGCCTAAAGACCCCAAGGTCACAGTTTGTCCCCAGGTCATTCTGTTTAAATGGCCACCTCGTTCCATCAGATTCAAACCCACACATCCTTCTCTGCCCCCACTGGCTCTGATAATGACACAGTGACACATGAGGGGGCTCTGCAAGGTGGCAGCTTTGCCAAAATGAAAGTGGGATCTTTGGGGGCCTTTGTGTGACCCCAGAAGGCGAGCCTGTTTGGCCACATCGGTTCAGACAAGTGTGTTCACAACAGTCACTTTGCTTCCCAGAGCCACATGGGGGACCTGCTGTACTCTTCTACCCACCAGAAGGAGTTCGGGAGCCATTGTATTTTCTGCACCACCCCCAAGGTGCTGGGTGTGGTGGCCCAAGCTTGTGATTCTCAGGAGGCTGTGAGACCAGCCTGGTCCACGTAGTGAGCTCAAAGCCAGCCTGAAATCTTTCTAAGGAAACAAATGATGACGAATCAAGGCACTGCAGGGGATTTGGGTAAAAGCACGCAGCCCTTCCCTGAGCTTAGGTCCAGACCCTTCTCTTCCGCTGTGTCATCAGACCCTGGGTGGGCAGGGCCTGGGCAGGGCCTGGGCATGGGGCAAGCTGAGTCTCTATCTTCTTTTTTTGGCTAGATCAGAGCGAGTGAACTACACGAATATATGAATCAATCAGCCCATTAATAAATAAAGACCCAGGACGACACCATGACTGGTGTAAGAAAGTAGCCTGGCATAATTTAAAAAGATTTCCAATAAGGGTGGAAACACAGTTTTTTTTGCTTGCCAACGCTCAGTTAACCAGGAAATTAAATCAGCGCCAACAGGAGCTTGTTGTTAATGGCAGCTTTTCTGGATTGCGGTACACGGGCTCCTCAATAATGATGATAATCCCTGACATCAGCCCAGCACTTTATTCTTTGCAAAGCAGTTCCCAGCCATTATCTCATTTGGTGCCCAAGCGAGCCAGGGAGCTGGGCCGGGCAGGGCCGGATGGGGCAGGGCGCCCTCCGTCTGGAGGCTGCGGCACTCGGCGGGCCCACGGCTCTGAGCCTGACGAGGGGCTTGGCCTGGGCTGGGTGCCAGGGCCCCGACTCCAAGACATCTGGCAGTCTCTTTTCTCAGCCCGGAGGTCTTCCCACCACCCATTTCACTTTATCTTGGTGATGTGCCCGGGGCATAGCGAGCTGGGCAGACCTGGCTTGGCTGTTGCAGGGATGGGGTCACCGAGACGAGACAGGGCTCTCCCTACCCTGGCCTTCTGCGGCAGGGCTGGGCTGGGCAGACAGCCTCCCACCTGAGCCTAGGCACGCCCGGGGGCAGTGCCAGCTGCTGGGTGAGCCGAGTAAGCATCAGAGGCCTCCTGGGCTTCCTCTGGCCTTGGTGCCCTGAGCGGGCGCCCAGCCCTGCAGGAGCGGGCTGGCGTGTTCATGTCTGGGTGATTAGAGGCTCCAGCTCCCTGCCACACAGCCCACCAAGTGCAGCCTGCACCTGGGCTGGCTGCAGGAGGCTTCGTGGAGGCCTGGGTGGAGGCGGAAGCTCCGAGGTCTGCCCAGGTCCACGTGCATAACCAGCCTCCACTTGGTCTTTGAGGGAAGGACCAGGGTGCCACCTCCTCCAGGAAGCCTCCCCGACACCTCCCCTGGTCCTTCCTGGGCAGGAAGGCACAAGCCTGTGTCTTTGTGGCCAGGACTGTTACACTGCCTGCTAATAACATGCTCTTCTGGGCTGGGTTACGCCCTCCCATGTTTCACCTCTCAGGTGCAGGCCCCAGGAGGGGCGGACGAGTGGTTCAGGATGTGTTCCTTCCGGGAGGCTGACCAGCAAGGCCAGTCCTTCGCTTTCTGTGGGTCTGAGCCACTTTGAGAACCTGACGAAGGCTATGGATACCCCACGCTGCCCCAGAAGCCCCCCACAGTACATTCACACTCCACCTTGGGGTTCACAAGTTCAGCAGTGGGTGGACCCTGCATCAGTGACCACCGACTTCCAGATTCTACATCTGCTCCTTTCCAATTGAAACGAGCCTGGGGGCATCCCTTGGGGGGCTTCCTTTTTCAAGTGCTTCATCACGATCAGGAAGACCCAGTCCCCGGAGGTCCTGGAGACTGTGTCTGGGGTCAGGAGATGGGGAAGCAGGTGTACATCATCACCCCGATTCCACCCATGAGGCTCTGCCTTGGGACGCCCTACTAGAACTTTCAGGCTGACTTCCGGGCTGGGGGCTGGATTGGAGACAGTGATGGAGATTTTTTTGGAAATTTAGGGCACGCTTCGCTTCTTGGCAACATTGTGGTTTTAGGCATTAGTCGTGTACTTTATGGGGTGTTTTTGTTGAGAAATATATTCCCCATGGAGTCCTCACACACCAGATCCAGGCACTCCCTGGGATGTCAGAGCTGGTTGTGGGATGGACTGGGTGGAATTTTCCCAAAGCTGCTTAAGGCCGCCCCTCCAGAGTGAGCAAGAGCTGTGAAAACAGCCCTCCTGGATGTTCGGGACTTTGGGTGGTATTGAAGGGGGGTGGGGGAGCCCATGGAGTGGTCGGCAGTGCAGCTGGGCATGGGGGAAGCCAAGGACATGTTAGAGTCTCAGAGAAGCTCCAGAACCTTCTGGAGAGAGCCTAGACTGGGAGATTCCCATCTCTGCCTACTCTATAAATGGAAACAGGGCAGGGCCTTGGAGAGATGGGGGGCCCCATATGGACACCTGGAGCCCTGCTGGGCCCATCACCAATTGCTACCCAACCCAATCAAACCAAACCAAGCCCTGAGGTTCTTCCTGAGACGATGGCAGGGGTCATGTCTGGCTCACTGGCTTAAAACCACGCATTGTCCCCTCCTCTTGGGTCTCTCTCTCCCCACGCCTTGGTGACCTCACCCAGCCTCCTGGCCTCAAGCCCACCCCAGTCTGAGCACCCAGATGACTCTCTCCAACCCCACACTCAGTGCCTCTGGGAACCCAAGACACCTCCAGTTTCCTGTGTCTGAGCACTGTTCCCACTCACACACACGGCCCTGCTCAGATCTGTTGGCGATCCCTAGGTCAGTTCTCCCTCCTGAGCCAGCCTGGTCACCCACGGGGTCCCAGATTCCTGGGAGTGGCGAGACCAAGCTCCACCCATGGGAGCGGAGCCCCCTCTCAGGTCCCCTCTCTGACCCACACCCTGTCCATTCTTCTGCCACCATCAGGTGTTACCTTGTAATGCCTCTCTGGCCCTGAGAATAAAACCTGTCCCCACCGAGTTGGAGGGGCAAGCTTTTTGTCCCTGGCTGATGGCTCTGCCCTGTCATGGCAGGTCTGTGTGGCCTCCCTGTGGAAAACTTATTTGGGGATCCCATAACACAGTGGTGTCCACCTGGCCTGATTCTGGTCCTGCTATCCCTGGACCTCTGCTTTTTCCTGGTGTTAAATCTCTCGGGATCTGCCCAATCCAGCCTGCTGCCGGCTGGGGAGAAGGGAGTGCCACTGCCGAGCTGCCCCTGGGGTGCTGGCCTCACAGTGAGGAGCTGGTGCAGGGGCAGCTGTGTCCTCCCCGTCACCCATAGTCCCCCAGACCTGGGGAATCCTCCAGGGAAACACGGAGGCTGGAGAGGAGGTTACAGTGGCACCGCCCAGGTGCCACCCTGCAGGTGACGGGAGGCTGGCACAGGTGTGCAGGCGTGTGCATGTGGGCATGTGCGTGCCCTATGCGCCTCTGTCTCTCCTTGGGACTCTCAGCCCAGCTGCACCTCAGTGCTACTTTTGTCTCAAAACTCAAAGCCCCAGTCTGCCTCAGGGGTGGCAGGGATCCCCCAGGAGCCCTCCTTAGTCACTCAGGACACCTTTTCCAGACTGCACTACTCTCCTGACCCCCAGGGACCAAGGAAGCCAAGAGAGCAGGCCGAGGGCTTCCCCTCCAGAGGCGCAGGTGAGGTTAAGAAGGCGGACACCCCTTGCTCCAACCCTGGGGGCCCAAGGCTCTGGATATCCCCTTCCAGCCCAGCAGCTGCCTTCAGCTGCCCATTGAGGCTCTGGGGGTGGTCCTGGCCCCTATTTGCTGTGCTACCCACACAGCTTCTCTCCCAAGGGTCCCCTCTGCCCCTCACTGTGGCCAGCATCATCTCTCATACTGAGGAGGGGCTTTCCAAACTGTTTTGGACAAGAAAGCATCGCCAGATCCACAAGAGCACAGACGCAGAATTCATGGCCGAGGCAGGCAGAAGGCGACCAGGACACCGATGGTGGCTCTGATGACTTGGATTAATTTGCAGCAGTTCCTGCCTCAAATACTCCAAATTTATAGACTCTTCTACTGGGGCCAGGCCCAGCGCAGCAGCCTGGGACAGCAGCAGTGGGAAAGGCCAGGCAGGTGTGTCTTCTGATCTGTCTTTGCCACTGCCTGGGCCCACAGGGCTAGACAGCAGGCCAGGCTTGGGGGCAAAAAAGACAGTCACAGTGGCAGAGCAGTGGAGAGAGAGAAAGACAGACAGACAGACAGAGCCAAACTGGCAGCAGCCATGTTTGGTGAGGATGGCACAGGGACACAGGGCCTAGGGGTGAGGTGCTGGTGTTCCCAACCCCTGGAGAGCTCTGATGTGTAGAGCCTGTCACAAGCTCCAGGGTCCTTGCAGCTACCGTGTCTGAGAAGCCCTGCAGAGCCGGCCGCTGGAGCTCCATCCTGCCAGCAGTGATTTCGCAGCCTCTCTTCCTGCTCTGTAGGCCAGAAGGGGCTCATTCTGCTGAGCTTTGCTGAGTGAAAAGGGCTCGGAATGGACTTGAGGCCAGCCCGCACTTGCACTCAAGGCCACATGCCTGGAAAGGGGGTCCTCAGCCGTCTGTTACACATCTGGACGGGAGGGCGGGGCAGGCATCTAGTTTGCGGGCGAGCAGAGCCCTGGGCTCTGCAAACTGAGCCTGCCCCATGCTGTGTGTAGCCCCAAGGTCGTGGGGATGGTTTGGGTGCAGAGGCAGGCTCATCATCACTAGCTCACCAAGGGATTCAAGTGCTGGGTGTGGTGGCTGTCACCTGCCATCCCAGCACTCAGGGAGGCTGAGGAAGGAGGATGGCAAGTTCAAACTCAGCATGGGTAACTTAGACACTTTGCAAGACGCTGTCTCAAAAAAATAAATTAGAGAAGGGTTAGGGATGTAGCTCAGTGCAAAGGCCCTGGGCTCCATTTTCAGTATGGTAAAAAAAAAAAAAAAAAGTGGGGGAGACGCAGGGACTCAAGTTACCCAGTGCAAGAGCCCTGGGGTGTTCATGGCCTCCTCCTGGCCATTCCTGGGTGGGCATGGGGTGGCTGGATGCAGGTGGGGGTCCTGTAGCCTGGTTCCGGCTCCTGGGCTCCGGCTGGGAGGCGGAAGCTCCGTGCAGCACCCTTTGTATGGAGCAAGCAGGACAGTAACACTAGAAGTGGTTAAAAATGCAAAAAGCTGCTGGTTCTGATAAAGAAAAATGCAGCCACAACATCTGTTTGACTCTTGTTTCCAGCTTCATCAGCGCTAAGTGGTCGATAAATCAGAGTGGCATGGCGCCCCGTTCCTTCCGCGGCTCCGCCATCCATCTCGTGCCAGTTCTCATGAAAAATGGAGGAGAGAGGCCGTGTGATAGCGAAAATGTGTACCTTACCCAGGAAGTCATCATAGCCTGTGATGGTGCCATGCACCCCCAAACCTGCCGCTAGGGGCGCCAGGGGCACCGGGGCTTGGGGGGCGTGGGGGGAGGGGCGCCTGTGTGCCACCACCGGGGAGGGACAAGAGCTCGAGAATCCACACGACTGGCACCACGAGCCGGTGTGATGGCTGCGTTCGCCATGTTTGCACCACTTATGCAGATTTGGGGC
This sequence comes from Hydrochoerus hydrochaeris, assembly GCA_004027455.1. Taxonomy (NCBI): domain Eukaryota; kingdom Metazoa; phylum Chordata; class Mammalia; order Rodentia; family Hydrochaeridae; genus Hydrochoerus; species Hydrochoerus hydrochaeris. Next base: position 172,051 of record PVLA01003472.1, read on the forward strand.
ACCCCGCCACCCCTGTCTTAAGAGGCACAGCCTTGCCTGTGCTTGGATCCTTAATAAACAACCAGGGTAGAAGCCCATAAAACAAGAGTGCCATGAAGCTGGCGGGAAGAAGGACCGGATTTATTAGGGAATGAATAAATGATGGTGGCCGGCGGCTCAGGGATGTGGGTGTCACCAGGCCACAAGGCAGAGGAGAATCCTCCTGCCCGTGTGCCAGCTGCCCAGGATAGCTGCCACCTGTCCTTCCCGCACTGGGTCCCGCCAGAAAGGAGGCTGGTCACAAGCCCTTGGCAGGGGCCTCTAGGCCCACCGTATCCCTCACCGAATCCCTCCCTCACCACCGCACTGTCCCAGCTTGGGGCTGCTGGGGACCCTGGGGACAGTGGGTAAGAAGGTAAGATGTACCCGATCCAATCAGCGTCAGCCGGGGAACATGGCCGGGTACAGGGGATCTGGGGGTGTCCTGCAGGGTTTGGGCACCGGTGAAGACAGGGCCAGGCTGGGAGCCTCCTGCACTGCCCAGGAAGCCACAGTCATCCCTGTCTCTACAGCAAGTGTCCCCAGTGTCAGGCACCCTCTCTGGCAGGATTGTGATGGGAAGCTAAGCCCCTGGGGACTGGACCCAGGTCCTCAAAGTGGGGGACATTAAAGAGGAAGCAGAAGGACAGAGAAGGGGAGGGTAGAAGGAGAACAGGGGCCTATGTCCCCCAGAGCAGTGGCCGCCTGAGCTCTTGCCGGAAGCCAGTACCCACGTGGCGCCATGGGCCCGGAAACCACAGCTTCCTAGCCGGCGCTCACAGGGCCTCAGAGTGATGCCCGGCGTGAGGCTGGCAGGGTTGTAGGTGGGCAGAGGTTGGCTGCCAAGGGCCCCCCTGCCCTGAGGAAGGACCCCCGCATTAAGGGAGCGCCCACACCCGAGGGAGTCTGGGCCTGCCCGTCCCCTCTGCAGAGGGAGTCTGGGAGACTTAATTAGTTAATATGGGTAAAGTGGTCTGAAGATGAAAAACCCTGGGTAATTGCTGAGTGCTGCTGCCGTTGTTATTACACAATTACCAGAATTTTCCAGTCATGGGAATCTAGTTAAACAATTTCCACCTGGTGCGGGGTTCCGGGAATGGTGCCGGCCGAGGGCTGGCGGGCCCAGCCTCCTTCAGGGGAAGGTGCTGGTGGGGGGAGGCACACTGATGTGGGCGCCATGCCTGGCACAGCCCTGGGCCCATCTGGAGGATGCTGGGGGTGACGGGCCACCAACCCTGAGCAGGGAGGAGCCAGACTTCATGGAAGCCTTGAGAAAATTCTACCCTAGGGCTCCTGGCAGCTTCAGGAACCTGAACGGGTACGCAGGGAGATTTCTCATGGTGCAGCTGGACCCGGCTGTCCGGCAGCTGTGTTGGGGGAAGATGCCTGCATGTTTTTCGATGGACACTGAAACTGGAGATGCCCACTGGCTTGGGGCCAGACCTCGGCTTATTTAAAATCGTTATGAATGATCTGAGGGAAGCCTTGTTCAATTACATCTCCGCATTCGCAAAAGACACTGAACTTTTATTGGCATGGACAAATTCCATGAGGTCATTTTGGTGGGCAGAAGAGTGATGGATGAGTCCCGGAGGGTGAAGAGCAAGGCAGAGAGAAGGGAAGAGACAAACCAACTGCCTATGGAGCTCGGGAGGCCCAAGTGGGGTACCCCACAGTTAACAGTGGCCCCTCAAGCAAAGTTGTTGGCTCCAGGTCAGAGAGGTGGCTCAGTGCCGGTGGGACCTGGGAACCTAGCAGGACAACTGTCTTTGTCATAGATCTCAATCTGCAGGGCCAAGTTGGGGGAGACACAGGCAGCCCTGGCCAGTGATTAGACTTTCTATCCTGAACAGGTAGGGCCCTTCTGATCCGATGCTGCAATCCTGGGCCCCCAGGAAGCCACACGAGGGGTGGTTAAGGCACTGCATTATACCCAGGGAGACTCATGTTGACAATATCCAGAGGTATATGAAAATGGGTGATGATTTCTTCTGGGTGGTTAATCAATAAGGAGTGACAAAAGAGGACCAGGATATTGGGGTTGGGTCTCCCTGGGACCCTAACCCAGGGGAGCCATGCTCTCCGCACCACAGCAGGAAGGAATCTAGGCTGGCCCTGTGGCTGGTGTCCAGTGTACGCTCATCCACCCATTTCTCAAGTGCCAGAGAGTGGCCAGGGATGCAGGTGGCTGGTGCCCTCCAGTTGGTGGAGCCTGAACTTGGAGAGGATTGTGGGTTTGCTGCTGTCTGTTTGCTGCTCTGTCTCACCCTGAACCCGTGTTTGGTTTATTAGAGAGCAATTGTCCTTCCAATGTGGCCTGGGATAAGAAGCCATGGGACTTTTGCAGGGACACAGAAAACCCCACAGGCAGGGATCCGCTTGGGGTACACAGCCAGCCCTGGTCAAGCAGCTCAGAGGCCAGTGGTCGGTTCCCAAGGGCTGTGGTCCCTGTTCCTCTGACCCCCTCACCCTTCTCAGGAGCCAAAGCCACAGCAGAAGCCATGGACTTCTCGCCAGCCCCAGGCAGCCTGCCTGCCATCACACTCGACCTCCTCGTCCTTCCTGCTCCCCCCAAAGAGGACCTGCGCCCCAGCCTTATTCTGAGGCCAGTGTGTCCTTTCAGAACTGCGTCCCATTAAGCAGCGAATCAACCCCATCTGATGACAATGGCACCACATAGTCATGGTGGGGTCTCTGGAGGACCCATGTGCTCTGCAGCCTCCTGTCCATCTGCTCCCTGTGACAGCCGGGGAGGGAGCTGGGCTGGTGCCACCGTCCCCTCTGCTGCACTGAGAGATGCCGCATGATCTGCTCACAGCCACGTGGCGGATGCGAGGCAGGACTCGACAAGGCTCCAGTGAACTGACTGTTTTTTGGTAAAATTATCCAAACTTTCCTTAGAGGGAGTCCAGCCATGGTCTATGTGGCTCAGCCTAGCCCACCGGAGGCTGGGTTCCCTGGGCCGTGGGGATTGGCTCAGGAGCAGACACGTGGTCCCACAGAAGAAATTGCAGGAATCCCTGGGCTTTGGCTGGAGCCACAGGGAGGGGGGTGGGCTGGCTGCAGAGGAGGAACCGCCTCAGCCACCGAATAGCTGTAGGGTTTTTATGCTCTGGCAACTGTAACAGTGAGATTCTCACAATTGTTTTAGAGGGAATCATGATTGAATTGGGCTGTATTTTTTTTTAATGCGTTCCCCAGTTCCTCTTTAATACCTCGGTAGGACACGATAAAGCGTAATCACTGAAGTAATTGTGGCCCTTGACAGTTTATGTCTTGAAAGAGTGACTAGGGGTTAACAAAGCCACTGCAGGGCCCCCACCCCAAGGTGCTGCGGACTCCTGCAGAGCTGAAGGAGAGAGCAGCCACAGGGAAGGAAGATGCTTCCTCTCTGTCCTGGAGGCCACCACCCTCATTGGGCCCTCACTGCCTTGCCCCTGGCCTGCATCAGCCCCCTGATGGGCTCCCCACTTGTAACCCAGGGCTGTCCTTCAAGTCCCAGCTCTCCTGGCCTCCTGGTTTCCAGAGAACACAGCCCACTCCTGACCCCAGGGGCTTCCACGACTGCTCAGTCCACGCAGCTTCTGTCTACACCTCCCGCAGAGCTTCCTCACACCCTCAGCTTGGAAGCTGGCACCAGCCAGCCCATGCGACCTGCTCTGTGCCTCCTGGGTCCCACCCCCTTGTGAAGACCGAGTTCCTACACCACACTGCCCTCTGTCCCCTCATCTTCCAGCCAAAGGGAAACTGCAGCTGCCCTGGTCTCGCCTTTTCTCTCCCGTATCTGGGTCAGACCCATGGCCTCCTCCACCCCAGGCTTCCCGAGCAGGAATCCATGCCCCGGCAGCCAGTGTACCCAGCTGAGCTGATGGCTGCTTGGCCACACGTGCCCTTGGTGTGGTGGTGACTGGGATGGCCATCCCGGACTGGGCACTGGGCTGCAGCTGGGCATTGCCTTTGGAGGAGCACAAGGACAGCTGCCAATTGGTAGCCAAGACGCTTACCATCCATCCCCACCCCCTGCCAGCTCCTCTCCTCTCTCCCACTGTCTTGAGGTTGAGCAGATGCTGCTGCAAGGGCTTCTGGGTATTTCTGCAAGTGAGGGTTCTCAAGCCTTTGCTTGAAGCTCATTTCTGCTCTGCATTCTCTATGGGAGCAAGGGCACCCCAGGATGATCTGTTCCAACTTCTCACCCACAAATCTCCACTCCCTTCCTGGCCCGAGGGTTTCTGCACTACACTACTACAGAGAATTCTTTCCCACCAACTTCTGCTGGGGTCCCAGAAATCTCATAGCAGAGATCTGCATTGCCTTCAGCAATTGATCATGGCTGGTGCAGGAGACAAAACACGGTCCTCATCTCTGTGCACGCATGCACACACACGCACGTGTGCGCACACCACACACACACACACACGCACACAGCCTTGGCTGGGAGACCCACAGCTCTCTCCCCTGTTTGTTTTTAAATTTCACTGCGGCTGCCTTGAAGCTGAGAAAACAGACTCCGGGCTGAGGGCCTTGGCACTGGCCCAGGGTATCTGGGACACCCATGTTTGCAAAGAAAGCATTTGTGAAGTGTGAAGAAATCTGAACAGTGCCGTTCAAAAACTGTTTAAATTTCACTCAGAATGTTCTATTTTGTGGAGGGGGGAGAGTCCCTTTGAGAAAACACTTGCTGGCATTTGCAAATCACGGTTACCATGGAGCTGTTAGGAGACATTAGCTACCCAGGATGGCAATTAATTCTGGTGCTTGTAGGTAAACCGAGCCAGCAGCTCTTTTGGAGGAAGCTTTGGGAGAGGGGTGCTGAAAGACTGAGCCGAGAAGCACCGGTTTATATCGAGGTGTCGAACGCCTCTCTAGCTGCTGCTTTGTGCTTCCCTTGCTGGCTGTTAGAAGGACGAGGCGCTTGGAGATTCCCAAGGCAGGCTCCTCTCCAGCTAGCGAGAGCTCCCCAGGCTGTCCTGGGCTGGATTCTTGGCTACTTGGAGGAACAGTTTCCTGCTCTGTGGATGTCCCGGGCCCCTTGCTCACCCACTCATTCATCCATTTCCCTCCAGAGCCATGAGCCGGGGACCAGCCATGCTGCTAGGTCTGTGCACAAGACTCAGCCTGTGCCCACGAGGGGATGAATAATAAAGTTCACCTGCTCTGCAGGCGCTTCTGGACAGAAGGTCCTAGAGCATGCGAGAGTATGTTGGAGATGGAGGGTGAAGGTGGGGACACAACTTCCCCAGGGAGCGAGGGGAAGGGAGCTTGAGCCCAGCATGCAACTGTAGTGATAAGAAGCAGTCAGGGGAGTGACAGGAAAGGGCTGAGGCCCAGGGAGCAGGGACACAGACCGTAGGACAGATCTGGGCCCACAGTGAGGGTTCAGGGAAGTAGCCATGCCAGGCAGGCAGGAAGAGGTCAGCATGGCAGTGGGGAGCAGGGTAAGGGCCACGAACCATGATGGCAGCTCTGCATGGCCTGTCTTGCCGGCCCTGCACCAGGCCTGGCACTGGGCCTGGAGCTGGGCTGGGTAAATATTGGTTGAATAAGTGAAATGGCCCAAGAACACTTCAGTGTTGAATGAGCCTCCACAATGAACTGAAGATTCAATCTCTGCTTGGAAGAGAAACTTCTGCGTGTTGAGAGCCAGTCTCACACTGCAGCCAGGATGCAGCCTGGGATGAAACCCAGACAGTGACTAACAAATTAAGGATCCCCCACCCCAACTCCCCAACACCTCTGAGGTCACAACAGAAAGAGCAAGTGTGGTTTTCTTGTATCTTTTGTTTTGTCTCTAGAAGTTACTAATTCTCATTTGATAGCTATTTCTATAAAACCAAGCCTTGGATGGGACCACAGTGTCACACAAGGTTACCCAGAAAAGACACTTGGCTTTGTGCTTGTCATCTCCTCTGTGGAGGGACAGGGGAGCCAAGATGTGGCAGAGCTGTGTTGGTGCCTGGAATTTGGCAGCTGACCATGGCCATGTAAAAATCAAAGCGATCTTCTCAGAAGCATGGGTCCCTGGGTCAGGCCACGGCTGGGCACCCTTGCCAGGAGCGTGCACTTTCCCATCCCCACCCCATAAACTTCCAGAAGGGTTGCCCTTTTGGGATGCCTTGTCCCCCTGCTGTCCTTGTTATTTAAACATAAGCCTGCTGATGGAGGGTGTTGGGCTGCCACTGCGGGCAGAGGCACCTGACAGGAAATTAGTTTCTTAGTTTCTTATTAACTTTGAGGGGAGTAGCTGTGAGCAGCCCGCCAGGACAAGTTCACCAGGGCTCCCAGCAATTTTAATATCAGGCATCCGCACTGAAGCATGGAGCTTGGCCTCCCCTGCCGCCTCTGTGGGTTGGCATCAGGCTTAGCAAACATCTCTGGAGCCAGTGGAAAATTCCCAGCATCCGAGGCTGCAGTCCCTGGTGGAAATTGTGCTGATACTGACAGGTGACAGGGAAGAGATAAAAACTGGCCGTGGCCTGTCACTGTGACACCAGAGGCTTCAAGGCTCCGGGTGCCCACAGTGGGGATCCCCTAGAGCCCCTTCCCATGTGACAGCCTCCCTCTGGCTGGAGGGGCACCTTCCCTTGCTAAGTCCCTGTCCCCTTCCCCTGTGGCCCAGTTTGGGTCATGGTTCTGTACATGACCTTGGCCTCTCCCCACTCCTGACCCTGGCTCTTTTGTCATTAGATGGTGTGTCACCCCATCTCCTCTGACCTACCTGGCTCTCATTCTCTGTCTATCCCCGCCCCCAGGTCTGCCTTCTCCTTCCCATTGTCTTGCACCTGCCATCAGGACTACCCCCTGTGACACCTTTTCCCACCTGCTGTCCTCAAAGGACCTTTTGGTTTGGTCTGAACTTCCAGGTTCAATTTCTCCAGCAAAACCTTTGCATTTCTCTGATCCGTTCCTGAATTGTGTTTGCTCCCCAGTTAAAGGTCAGCTGATTTCAGCCAAGGTTTGCCAGAGAGCCCTGGCCTCTGAATCATACCTACTCGGCCACAGACCTTTCCTTTTTTTTTTTTTTGGTACTGGGGATCGAACTCACAACTATGCGCTTGCAAGGCAGGTGCTTATGTTATGTTGCTGAGCTAAATCCCCAGCCCAGTACTGATTTTTTTTTTCACAGACCTTTCCTTCAACCTCTCCTTCCTTTTCCCATTCTCCTCCCTCCCGCGCCCCACGTATGGGACGCCTGCTCCAAGAGAGCTGGCGCAGGTACAGGGGTGGCTGAACACAGCCCTGCTCTCCGCATGCTGACGATCTCCACGGAGCTACACTACCCTGTATCTACACATCCGAACATACTTGCCAGGAGTAAGGGAGGGTCCTGGGGGAGAAGTAAGGAGGGGTGAGGGCTGACTGTGTTCTCCAGCTTCCAGTCACGTCTAGTTGGAAAGCTGCCCCCCTCCATCCCTCCTGGGGAGCAAAGCATCATGGGAAAATCCAGGGCACAAGCCAGCCTCAGACGAGGTTTCTCAGCTTCACAATTAGGGAGATTTGAGGCTGGATAAGTCTTTGTTGCAGAGGGTTGTCCTGTGCATAGGAGGATGTTTAAGGGCATCCCTGGCCTCTACTACTAAATGCCAGTAGTACCTTTCAACAGTGGCAATGAAAAATATCTCCAGAAATTTCCAAATGGTCCTCGGAGAGTAAAATCACCCCCGTGAGAGAATTGCCAGGCTGCACAATGGCCCTTGATCCTGCCCACTGTCCTGTTACCATGTTGTTCAACTTTCAAGACCCCAAAAGGGACAGGGAAGAGTAAGACTGTCCTAAGAAGGGACATGAAGGGGTATGTCTGGTTCTGGTCTATTTGGAGGTGGGGCTCATTTTCTAGTTACTGTTGGTTTCCTGCACGTGACATTCAGGCACACACTCCACATTTAGTAAGCGCACTCCACAGTATTACAGCCCATGCGGTCCCATTATCTTTTTTATATTCATTCCACATCAAATCGCAGTCCTCTCTGTGCACTTAAGAACCTCAGGGCCAAGTGTTCTCATGTGGCCCCAGGTGGGGATTGTTCAGGAGTGGGTATGTGGCCCAGTCCTACTGCAGGAGACAGCAGAAATGTGAGCATCTCCAGGAGAGGTTTTTCCCTTGGGCAGAGGTGCAGGAGGCCCCGTTTCTTTCTCCTTGTGAGGCTGACATGTATGTACTGTGAGCTCTCACTGGGTGCAGCCACCTTGTCCCCAGCAGGAGCGTGAAGCCATTAAGAAGGTGGCAGAGCAAAGAGGTGGAAAGAACCTGGGTCCTAGGACTCACAGCTGAGCCTCCACATCCACTAACTCGCAGCCTGAGTTGTACATTGCTGAAGCCTGTCTGAGCTGGGGTTTCTCCCAGGGCCAGCAATCTTTCACCATGGCATGGTCAGCAGTAGGGAGATGGAGAGGACAGGGACCCAGAATCACCCCTTCATGCTTTCCCTGGCTTGTGCTGGGCAAGTAGGGATGACTGTCTTGGGGGAGCCAGTACAGCCTCACGGCCTCCCTGGCCTGGCCTCCCTGAAATGTCTATTTGGGATGCAAATTTCCCGATCCAATTTGAATAAATCCCTCATTTCCTTTCCCAGTGTTTAAGCCAGAATTAGCTGAAAATAAAGTTAAAAAAATTTTTTTCCTGGAAAAATAAAAAAGATGGCCCTACATTGCAACCCAAATAATGAGAGCTTTCAGACTGGCATTTGCAATTGGGCTGAGCTAACTTAATTCAGTATCAAAGGAACAGGGAAATATTTTAATTATCTCATTCCCATAATGGGAGAAGAAGCTGCTTCCATGGGAGGTAAACACCCAGAGCCACAAAGGTTTTCATGTAAATTACAATACCAACTTGAGCTGAGGGGAAGAGGGGACGTTTCTTCCTGTTTGATGGTGTTCCCTGATGTGTGGCCTTTTACAATAGTCATAAAAAGGCAATAAATTAGGAAAGCACTGTAAAATATCATCGGAACTAGCTGGGGTCAGCCACGAGGAGCCAAATTTCCAGCCAAAGCCTTGAAAATGAAGACGATGGGCACAGCCTAAAGTTAGTCTTGGGGATGCAGCCTTGGGCTGGGGGGAAGTAGACGTCTCTTCCCACGTTCAGAGCTGCAAAAAGCAAGGAGGCCCAGAAGGTGGAGAAGAGGCCTGTCCAGCCCTGGAGGAGGGTCTGTTCTCATGGGGTTCTGCTGAGGCTTAAATGAGGGTGGGGTCTGGTCTGCCTCCAAGGCAACTTGGCTGAGATGGCGTCTTCCCATTTACCCCACAGTGAACACTTTCAAGTTACTGTGTGCCAGGCCCTGCGGGTGCAGATATAAGAGACAGAGCTCTTGTCCTCATGGTCTCAGTGGGGAACACTGGTGAGGTGGTGCCCACAGTCTGAGGTGATCAGGATCATCCAAAATGACATGAAGGGAGGACGGCTGACCACAATGGAACAATACCCAGGTTGCTATGGGATCCCATCTAGGAAACAGACTCAAGTCCCTCAGAGCACCTCCTGGTGCCCGGGGCAGAGCTGAGTTCTCACAAGGACAGTGCTAAGAGGGGCTAGTGTCCACCTGTCTGTGGTGCTGCGCTGAATTCTCCTACGAGCGTTACTGTGATCAGCCCTACCTGGGAGCTTGGGAAATGGCCTTGGAGGAGTTAGGGATTCTGCCTCTGGTCCTTGCTTCACATCATAGGTGCCAGCACTGGATCACAGAACGATTTCCCATTACTCTGATTCCTGGCTCCAAAGCAGGCCACATGGATGCCTGAGATTTCTGACTCTACATTTTCCTTGGGTGGTTTCACAATCAAAGAGCTGGGACTCAAGAGCAAGCCCTCACTCCGAACATGACTCTTGGGGTTCTGGTGTGTGACCCAAGTAAGTCCTCAGGGTGATCCCACCAGGGGGATGCTACCATCCCGCTGTCCCCTCCTGGGCATCTAAGAGTCAGGGTATTGGGGAAAGATGCCACTCCAAGTCTTGGGTACCTTGGCAGCTTTGAGGGTGTATTTGCTTTGCTGATTCATGGCAGTTCCCCTCTGTGTTCCAAGCCCACCACTCTTAGGATACTGAAGCCATAGATAGTGACACAAAACCACACACACACACACACACACACACATACACACACACATACACACACACACACACACACACACACACACACACACACACACATTCTGTCTTTCCCTGTATGCCCTGAGCATTGCCACTGAGTGCTGGAGTTAGTCTCTTCCGCCATGTGTGGTGCCCTTTGTGTCATGACTCTTGCCTTTGGGAGCCATTACTAAGTAAAATTAGTAAAATAAAGGACACTTAAACTGCCGGGGTGAGACACCTGACACCCACAATTTAAGAAAGAGTAGGTTTATTTAGGCTCACATTTCAGTACTTTGTTGGCCAGTTCTAAGGTAGGAAGGCATTGCTGAGGGGCGTGGCCAAGGGGAGCTGCTGATAGCATGGTGGACAGGAAGCAGAGAGAGTCACCAGAGGACTTGGGGAGGTAGATGAACTCTTCCTGGCCACACTCCCAGTGACAACCTCTTCTGACCAGACCCCATCTCCTAACAAACCTATAAGCTCCCTGCAATCCAACCTATAAACTCATGAAGCTCTTGGGAGAGCTCTAGATGTAAACCATAACACTGAGACAGCTAATCTGATAAACGAGACCCACAAAGCCAACTTGTCACTAATGATATGTATCTCATGGAGCATGACGCACTAGATGAAGGAGTATCATGGGTAGGAAAAGCCAGAGGGTGTGGGATTTCATTATACTCAGAACAGTGTGCAACTTAAAGCTCATAAATTGTCCATCTCTGGAACTTTCCATTTGATTTATTTTATTTTTGGAGCATGGTTGGCCATGGGGTAATTGAAAGCTGAAAGTAAAAATGTGGCTGAGGAGGACTGCAGTCCTGACCTGGGGACCTGAGGGTAAAGAACTCAGATCCTCCAGGACTTCCCCAAGCTGCTGGAGTCTTTGTATCCTTTCCCAGTTCCGGGAAGGACACCTGGAGCCAATTCAGACAGAGGGATGTCTGCATTTTTAGATTCTGCCCAGAAGGAGTTGATAAGCCCCTGAAACTTCCTCCTGTGTCACCTGCAGTTTTACTGACACATTTTTGTGCTCAGCCCTCCCTTTCCCCATTGCTGTTGGGAGGGAACTGGAAGAAGGCCCCTTCTAATATAAAAGTGATTCCTCAGCTATATCCCCAGGTGGGACCATTGCCTCGATTCCAGGACCTCATGCAGCCCCAGCAGTCTCAGCTGGAAGTGAAGATCAAGTCCCAGAGGCAGCCCAAGGCAGGTCTCTGGGCTCCCAGCAGCCTCAGCGCCCTCACAGGCAGGGCTACTGCACAGAGGAGGAGCAGGTGCTGTTGCGCTTTACCCCGGAGCTCAGCTCTCCACATCCTGGGGGAAGCTTCACAGCAGGTGACAACCTGTGCAGTGCTAAGATGTATTCAGAAGACAGATTTATAATAAACAGCCTTATTTTATAGAGCCCCAAATATTTGCACAAAAATGAGCCCTTCTTATAACTCGATCCATTTATCTCCCTGCCATCAGCCAGTGTATCTTGCTATTTTATTACTTTATTTTCCAGTTCCTCCAGCTCCTAAGCTCACCTCTCTCTTCTCATTTCCACTGCAGCTGTCACTCCGGCAGCCTGAGTGTCCTCTCCCCTTCACGCTTCTCTCTCTGCCTGCTAGGGCCTCACTCACACCACCTCATATGGGGTCTTGGCCCTCCCCGGGGCAGCCCTCTATTTCCTCCTGGGCTCTAGGGAGCAGCAGGAACGTGCCACTGGATAAGGAACCCCAGCCAAATACCCTTCTGTCATTCCCTGGGGGACAGACATCTCTTTCAGCACTCTGGACAGAACCTAAATTTCAGCACTCTGGACAGCGCCCCTGGCGCTGTCACTTTAACAAGTGCTGGCCTTGGGTTGGCCTTGCAGGCCTGGGCTGCCTGGCGCAGAGCAGGAGCAGCCGTTTAAGATGCTGATACCTTCGTGCCTCATCTCAGCATTTCTAGCATTATGAAGAAAACCCCAAGTGGTTTCTAACCTCCACGACTACCCAAGACATGGGCTCAATAATAGAGTGAGCATGGTATGAAAAAAGGTGCGATTTTAATTTCAAAGTTCTGCTGACATTCATCGAGTGCTCTCAACGTTTATATAAACAGAACGCCCTGCTTGAAATATCACTTTGAATTCCATTCGTGCAATTGCACCTCTAATAGGCCGCTGTTTTGGTTTCTCTCAGCAATGTGGGCCATTGTGTTTTAATATTCAGAGGCACGAGGCAGCAGGAAAATTATAGCTGGGAAGCCCGGGCTTGGTTCTTCGTCATCCAAGTTAAATTTGGCTAAATGGAGGGAAAATATCCTTTTAAAAGGGTAGCAAATGGGAATAATAATCTCTTACATTTACAAAACACTGTGTGTTTTCAAAGCCCTCTCACATTCATTATCTCGTCAGAGTTCCCAGCAATCCTGTGCAGGGCGTACCACAGGCAGGGGGTAGGTGCTGGATGCGAGGCCTTGTGGGTCTTTCTCAGCAAATGGAGAAACCAAGACTGAGGGAGGGTAAGTGGCTGGCTTGAGGACCCTCTGGGGCGGCAAAGTTGTGCAGGGCTGCCTGAGGCCCGGCAGTGGCCCCATGTCCCCAAAGTGACCTTTCGTCTCCACTCCCATCAAACACATCTCCAAGCCAAGCAGCCACAAGAGCCCCTCATGGCGCCCTCAGCCTGTGTTAGGAGACTTAAGGCTCACAGCAGAAGGAGAGAATCCTCCCCGAGGACGGCACTGGTCACCTTTGGACTAGCAAGTGCACTGCACCCGGCCTGCATTATTTCACAGCTCTCACTGTGGCTTCGGTCCTGTTTCATAGGTTAGAAAACTGGCATCCAGGAGATGCCAGCCAGTCGGTGTTTTGGCCACATCCACCCTAGAACAGCCTGGTCCAGAGCCCAGGGCCCTGGTCCCCAGTCCACATACTTCCTGTCTGTCTCCGAGGACAGTTTTCAGTATCAACCAGCAGGGGGATTTGAACGAGGTGGGTTATGAAGCCTACTGAGCCCTAGTGGTCAGTGCCAGGCACTTGGCCTCCTGTAGGCTGCTCCTGAGAGGGGGACCCAAGCACTGAGGGCTCTGACATTTGGGGTCCCGAGGCCTCCCTGGAGCCTGGCATTGCCCTTGTCTGGGAATGGAACTCTCTGCTCTGCTTCCCACTCCCAGCACAGGTATTCATGCCACAGAGCAATTGCTCCAGCAAACCAGCTGCCGTATGGTTGAATGAATAAATGAGGGAGTGAATGGATGATGAATGAAGGAGGAAAAAAAAATCTCATTCTGCAGGTGTGAAGGGGGCGCTGTGTGGCAGAAGGCAGTGGCAGCAGCCCCGATCCTGAGTGGAGGGCCTGCAGCTCCCCCAGCTCTCACCAGGTGATGCAAACAGATGAGCTTGAGCCAGAGCTGCCAGGGGTCAAGGTGAGGGAGGAGGATGGAAACTGGGGGTGTAGCGGGGGCACTGGGAGCCCATCAGATAAGTCCAATCTGATGTTCACAGTCTAGCCAGGGCTGGGCAGGTTGATAGTGGATTATTCCAGGCTCTGTCACAGGGGGACGATGTCATTTATAGGTTCTCGAAATTTGTTACTGTTGATAAGAGTGACAAGCCATAAACATCCCAGGTGAGGGATGTTAATAACACAGGAGGCATTTTTTAAGTGGTGGCTTTGGGGAGCCTCCAGGGTGTCAACAGCAATGGGCTGGCTGTTGTCACTGTCATATATCTGGGAAGTTATTCTGGGAAGGTCGTGCGGTGACTCGATTGTCATTACGTACAAAATATTTCAATTTTCCAGAATAGAGTCGGTTCTGGCATCAATGAATCTTCATCTGTTCTCCTTTTTATGTCTCCCTGTTTTTCTCTGGAGTCTGGTTTTGTGCATGTGGGAGATGGACATAAATAGGGAGCTGAGACAGGGAGGGGGACACCGCGACAGGGCCGTGGGGGACACTTGAGGCTCAACCACCCTTGACCCCAACTCCTCCGCTCCAGCCAAAGTGCTCCCTGGACACAGCCTGATGATCTGCCCTTGACCTTGTGTTCCTGTCCTCATTTCTCCTGTCAAAGGCCCCTCCGCCAGCCTGCTCCCCCTGCCACGCTGTTCCCCTCCGACTTCAAGCCTGTGCAGTGGGCTTGATTCATCTGGCACTTAATCATGTGCCTTCCTGTGCCATGCTCCCTTTCCCTGGGGCTTAAATCTTGTTCTATTTAACTTGTCCCCAATTTGTCACCACCTCCTTCTGGGTAAGGACCATGCCATACATACTTCTGCAGGTCCCGGAGGGGCTGGCATCTACCTCTGCACCTACTGTATCCTGTCCCTGGGGACCTGGCTGACCCCAACTGTCCTCTAAGCCTTGGTTCTGGTTCCTCACTGTGGGTACCACCTGGGCTGCACTGAGACCCCCTCTCCTGGCTGCTTCTGGACCGACCTGGGCTGACCATCATCCTGGCCTACACCTGCCACTTGTGACCCTCCTCCCTCCTTCCTGTCCAGCCTGGCACACTGCCAGGTACAGGACTGGTGTTCAGTCAATGAGCAGGCAAATGTCAGGGCCCAGCAGGGATCAGCGAGCACTCGGCTCTGCCCTGTGCTCCAGCCCCTTCTGGAAATGCTGTCTGCATGGCCAGATGCCAGCGTTTATGTCCAGCACCAGTTACTTCTGGGTCAGACACGCGCTCCCCGGGATTTCCTGCTTGTCTGTCCCTTGTCCTGGAATCTGCACACTCCTGGCCAGCCCACGGGGGCTTCTCACTAGTCCTCGAGGGAGCATTCACTGGGCCTGTTTTACAGATGAAGGCATAGAAGGACACTCCATGAGGCGAGGCGCTTCGTCCGGGATCACACAGTGGGTGAAGGCAGAGCTGGGGTTCTACACAGGCCTGAGTCTTGGGTCTCGGGTCTCACCATGGCCCATGGACCCAAGGAAAGTGCCTGCCTTTGTCCCCCACACTGACTTCTCAAGCATCACCCCATGCTGGGAGCACTGCAGGACCTTGGCTGACAGTGTCTGGCCACTCGTGTAGGACAAAGCCTTGTCTCCTGGTGGGGTGGGGGGGTCCCAAGCCATTTAGAGAGACAAGGAAGAGCCATACACTTCCCAGCTGGGGCTGACTCCTGCTTCTGGGGGTGGTGGTGGCAGCGGTGACAGAGACCTGTTGTGGTCACATAGAGCTGTCTTTCCCCTCCTCATCCCCTGTAACCACCCCCACGCCTTTGTGCAGCAGCTCAGGCTAGAACAGCTATAGAGGCCAGTGCTAGAGGGGAGAGATTAAACCCTGGAGAAGGAAATTAAGGACAAACCAAGCCAGGTAGATCCCGTGTGGCTACTTGAACAAACCGGCCTTGTCTGACGCAGCATCTGCAGCGCTCAACACGTCTCTGTCAATTCCTTTCCTGGACTAATGCTCACATGGCAGAGGCCAGGAGCAGGAGATGGGCACATGGCAGCAGTGCAGTGGACCCCACTGTCCCCCAGGGAGCCCAGAAATGAGAGAATGGGATCCAGGTTCCCCATCCCTTCCCTCTGAGTCCTGTCCTGAAGGTCACCCTGTGCTGAGCTAGTTGTGTGGTGTTGGGGAGGTCTCTCTGTCCCCTATCACTGCTGGCTGTGTGCACACGTATGTTTGTGTATGATCTTCCCTGAGCTGTGCACATGAAGCTTCTCCACCCAGAATGCCATTAAGAAAAGTCCTGAGCAGCTGCCACCGGGTGGGGCCACCCTGTTGTTTGTGGGGGAGCTACATATGCAGGCTGACCAAGCTCAGCTCTGGGCCCTCTTCCAGGGGAGAAGGAGACGTGGGTTGTACAAGCTCAGCCCCTTCATTTTACAGACCCGAATATGAAGGCCAGGGTGTGTGTGTGTGTGTGTGTGTGTGTGTGATAGCAGCAGATGCTAACAGCTATATTTGCAGCGCTGCCATCTTGGCCCCCTGGTGCCCTGGGGGAGAGCAGCACCCCAGCCTCGCAGGCAGGAAAGCGGGGTTTGGAGAAGCAAGGTGACCTGTTCAAGGTTACACTGCCCTTTGGTGGCTCCTTTTGGACTCCAGGGGATCTGACTTGGGGCTTGAGCTCTAAGGTCCCCCACAAGATCATCTGAGACATGCACTTGGACCTACTCCCCTGGCCTGGCTGAGTTTGGAGCCTCAGGGAGGGTCCTAGTGACCCTCAGCATCCCTGGGTACCCCTGCCACTGCTGCTCAGTCTGCCCTTCGGGGGAGCTTTGATGCACTGTTAACCCAAAGTTGAGCAGAGCCTCATGAATCATTCATGCAGCTGCTCCAACGAGATCATTATTTTGAGTGTTGAGTGTCAGGAAAACAGTGTCTGATGGGTAAACATGATGTCTGATGACAGAACAGCCGATGGGGTGACCTGGCATCTGGGCACCTGCCATGCTGCTGGGAATTTTTAAACATCTCAAAAAAAAAAAAAAAAAAAAGAATCCAACCCAGGCTCAGAGAACAGCAGTTGCTCATCAGAAACCCCTGGGAAGCAGGTGAGGTACAGGTGTTGGGGGGCAGGGAGAGGACAGAATGTCCCTGGAGCTCAGTGGCCTGGCCTCTGATGGGGAGTGACTCCGTGTCCAGCCCTGCAGGGACCCAGTAGAACCTGCAGCCACGCACCACCTCCTCCAGCTCCTGCCCTCCCCTTCTCCAGGACCTTCCCAGCAGAATGTTGTTCCAGAAGGTGCTGGGTAGGGCTCACACCCCATCTGTCCACCTGGGGCACGCCAAGGCCCGGCCTCTTCTTGGAGAGCCCTCCCCTGTGCAGCCATGGGCCGGACCTGTGGCTGGCCGAGGCCCTGGGTCCCCGCCGAGCATCTGCCATGTCGAAGGCACTTTCTAGCACATGACAGGCTGTCAATAGCCTCGCTACCTGCATTATTTAAGCAGAACAAGGTGAGTCCTGGCTGTACCCTGGAGCTCAGATCAAATTGATGGCCAGAGTGGGTGCTACAAGCAATTAAATTTTCTAAAGAGAGAGACAGAGGGAGACAGAGAGAGAGAGAGAGAGAGAGAGAGAGAGAGAGAGAGAGAGAGAGAGAAAGAAAGAAAGAAAGAAAGAAAGAAAGAAAGAAACCAACCACAAGGGGGACCGATATGGGCCAAAGGAGGCCCTGCTGATGGGGTGAGGGACGGGCCCTGCTGGCATCAGTTTGGGAACCTGGGTTTTCTCTCAGGCCTTTTCCTCCTCCTTTGAGTCCTGGCTCTTCAAGGGGGTCAAGAACAAATACCTGGGTTCCCCCCTCAAAGAACCAGGCTTAGCAGGCTTGGCCTGACGGGTCCCTGCAGGGCCTCCTGGCAGCACCTTTGCTTCCCTGTGGACCCATCTACCCACTCCCCCACCTCTCTCGGGTGACAGTAATGTGTTTTCTGTCTTCTTTATAGCCAGCTGCTGCCAAGCCTGCTGGGGGTGCACAGGCAGCACCCCAGAGCTCAGTCGGGGGCAGCAGGAGGGAGCACCCACCCCCAAACACACACACATTGCAGGTCAGTGGCAGCAAAGGCCGAACACCAGTCCAAGGACACTGCCTGCCACACCCAGCAGGCTCTTCTTGCTGCACACAGGCAGGGACAGAGGGCCCGGCCCGCTCCCTGCCTCTGCACATCACCCATCTCCACATGCCAATTCGGGCTGCTACAAATTCTTCCTCAACTCGAGCCCCAGCTTTCTTCCCCAGAGAATCTACCAGGGTTTTGTGTTCTAGATTCAGAAAATAGGATTGTTTTCTTTAGGATTCCACAGTCTTTCAAAGACTGGAAGGCAGATTCGTGTCTCTGATCCATTTATACCTTCCAATACCCATCAGCCCATTTATCAATCTGCACACTATTATGGTTTATAGCTAGATGTCTCCCCAAACCTCAGGTGCTCCTAGTGTGGCTTTTGGGAGGTGACTGGATTGTGGGTGTGCTACTGGGTCATACATATGTGGTAATGGATTAGCCCACTGCTTGGGTTAGCGTGGTTCTCTGTATGCAGATTTACTGCAGAGTGAAGATCCACCCTGAATGTGGGTGGCTCCAGCCAATAGGCTGGTAGTCTGGATGGAAAAAAAAAGAGAAAGAACGAGAAAGCTTGCTGCTTCCTGCCTGCCCTGCCATGGACTGTTTCTCCTCTGCCATGCCCTTGCCATGTCACCCTGCCTTGGAGCCAGTCAACTACTAACTAAAACATTGTGTATTTCATCCTCAGGGGTGAGAAGAAAATAACTAAGACACACACCTATATTCCAGTCTGTCCATCATACATCCATCGATCCATCCATCCACGCATCCACCCATCCACACAGCAGTCCACCCACATCCATCCACCCATCCCTCCGTCCACCTGTCCTCCCAATCCTTCACACACACACTCACTTGTCTGCCTGTTGTCCATTTATTTACCTACTCATCTAGCCACTCACTGGCCTATCCCTCCATCCTCCCAATCATCCATGCCCCTCACCCGAACAACCATCCGTCCTTCTATTCACATGTATTAAGGACCTGTTTTTCACACATCAGTTTCGCTCTGGGCAGTGAAGATACCATTCCTGACTTCAAGGAGCTTGCTTTCTTGATGCTGAGGCAGAGGTGAGCTGGAATCAGGCAGTCACCTGTAGGTTCTGCTAGAGGGGTATAGGCCACATATAAAGTTCTTGCAGATCACACGCCCAGTTTTTCCCCTCAGGCACCCCAAGGGCTCCAGACCGTCCTACCTGCACTCAGTCAGTGGTTCCGGTTCAGGACACTGTCCCCTGGGAGCACAATGCCTAGGTTATGCAGACACTGCCAGGTGCGGCTACAGTTCTCACCTCCCAGCCAAGGGCAGCCCAGGCCTGAGGCAGGGGTGGGGGGACCCTGAGCACCGAGAGACTGCAGCTGGGGTGGGAACTGTCCTCCTGCAAACCTGTCTCCAGAGAGGAGCAAACGCTTGTGCCTGGAACTTCAAACACTTCCCTGAGCCCTTCCACAGATGATGCCTGGCGCTTTTCAGTGCACCAAAGAACATTTCAAACAAGTCCCTAGCAGGCTCAGTTGGGAAGTTCTTTTGGCCACTTAAAATTGCAGCCTCTGAACGTCAGGCGTGCTGGCGGTAATTGTTCAAGAAAATCAAATGAAAGCAGATACAGCAAGTTTCTGGTTATTTATCAGCCATAGGTAGAGGCCACTTTTCATCGTGCTGAGCCTCAAGAAAAGATAAAAGCAGGAGAATTGATCTGAGCCTCTCGTGGGAGTGGCGCATATTACTGGCACACAAGTGTCATCTTAAAGGAGCCCACCCCCTGGTCCCTTGAGGGCTGGGGCAGGTGCTGGGCCTTGGCTCTGCGGCAGACACTGCTCTGGAGGGACTGCAGTGTCCTTTGACCTCCAGCACCTCTGTGGTTGCTTCCTACATGCCTCACAGAGGCACCTGTCAGCCCCAGCTGGTGGAAGGGGCTGGGGGTCTGGCAGTGGGTGGGATCTTGCCTTGGGGCTGTGGGTGCCCATCCAGGGTCCCTGCTGGCTGCACAGGTCCTGTTCTTCCTAAACCAAGCAGGGCACCTTCCTCATTCTCTGCCCCTGGGCCTGGTTTGGGTCACAGGACAAAGAGGCAACAAGCTCCTCCATGGGGCAGCTGCTGGTGAAAGGCTTCTCACAGGGCAGGAGACCTGGGTGGGAGCAGCGGAGCAGGCAGGGGGAGCCCCCGGGCTGGGAGTTCACAGCGCAGGCGGAGATGGGCGGGCACTTGGCTGTGCCTCAAGGGGCTGGTTAATCTTAGGAGCCAACTTGGAGAGGCCCTGAGTCCAGGTGTTGGATCAAACGCCCGCCTCGCCATGGCTCTTCAGGTGGTTTAAGGAGAGATTAATGTTTCAATTGGTAGACTTGGGGTTAGTGCTCATCCTCCGTGACGCGAACAGAAAGTCTTAAGAGGAAAAGGCTGAGGGCCAGGAGCAGGATTCAGCCGTGGACGGCCGGCGTTTGGCCTCCCATTGCCCTCTTCAACTCTGGGGTGCTCAGGGTCTCCGGACTGCTGCTGTCTCCTGCTGTCTCCCACAGTCACGTGATCCCGTTCATTAAGATAAAACCCCCTCTTTTCCTCTGCCTCTCTGGCTGTCTCCATCTCTCTGTTCCTATTTCTCTGCAGCACCCTGAGTTTAATATCCCCCGCCCCACAGGAAACCCACGCCCGGCTCTGCAGACCCTGGGAGATGCTTGGGCCATGGTCTAGCTTCCTTCCTGTGCAACTCTGGGAGCTAGAACCAACGATCCATTGCCCAGTCAATAACGAGAAAGGACCCTGACGCTTCCCGCCACAGAGCGAGTGTTTGGTCTGGGCAGGTCACGGCGCTAACACACCCCATGCATCCTCTCATCCCTGTGCCAGCCCTCAGGGCTGCTGCCATCCCTGCTCCAGCCAGAGGCAGAGACAATGAATGGAAGCTGGAAGAGAGGTCGAGCAACCTGCCCAGGGTCAGGCGCAGCTGGCATCGGACTTGCAGCCGGCTTTGATAGAGGCCCCTGCCCACAGGCTGATTCTTGCCTTGGCATTTATTGGACAACTTCACAGGGCACAGCAGGGGTTCAGGAGAAGTTGGGGGGCACCTAAGGACACAGAGAGCATCAGGGTACCCATCAAGGGCCACACAGGGTTACAGGGGTGAAGGGCGGAGACTGTCCCTGGGGCCAGGCCAGGCCTTCCATGTCCTAGGCTCCCGGGGCCTCTGGGGGGTGACAGCTACCCCAGGCCCCTGGTTCTGCTTGTTTTGGAAACTGCTGAACGCACCTCACCTTGTCAGTCACCACAGACAGATGTGGATGGGGCAGGTTGAGTGCGAAAGCTAAAAGCTGCACTGACTCGGGCGCTTCTCCAGCCGGCCGCTGCCCAGAGAAAGGAACCACGTCTGAGAAACCCGGCCCTTGTGGCTGGGGAGTGGGCCGGTGCCAGTCCATGGGGGCCACTGCTGGAGGGAGGGGAGCCAGAGCCGGGAGCGCTGCACCCGGGCCTGCAGGTTGGGGGGAGGGCACGCGGGCGGAGCGGGATTCTGCAGGTGCAACCAGCCCTCATGTCTCCCGCCCCCCCGCCAGCTGCGTCTCCCGCCCCCCGCCAGCCGGCTTCATCCCGCTTCTGCTCCACGGCCCAGCTCTGCCTACCCCACCTTCAGGGTGGACGTCCAGGCTGCTTGCTGACCTCCCTCCCTCCCACCTGTAAGAACAAAGAGGAGCTGGGAGCTGGGACCCCACAATGCTGGGGGAAGCCCGGAGCTGGCTTCTCTCTCCTGGCCCACAAGTCACACCTGATCCTTGTCTTCCTGGGCAGGGGTGACCCCCAAGGCCTCACTGTCATCGACACCCTCTGACTCTGAATCCAGAACTGCCCCATGAGGGCATGAGTTAGGAGGGACGGATCTGATGGAGCCCCAAACACCCCACAACACCCCCAACAGCCTTCTGCCTTGGCCCAGATGTCCTGGAGACCCTGACTTTAGGCACCCTGGGGAGACTGGCCGAGCAAGGATTTTGCATGGATCCAACCCCAACCTGCCGGGAGCTCTGGGGCTGCACATCGCCCAGGGATGCCACAGTGTTGGCTGGACAGGGAGTCGCAGTTATGCCAAGCCGTGGGCTCACAGTGACACCAAAGCAGGGAGGGCTGCTCTGCAGGGGCTGAGGACCAAAAGCACGAGAGGCAAGAGAATGACACTTGGGTCCCCAGAGCTCTGTCACCTTAGGCAAACTGGTTGCCCATCTCGAAATCGAAGCTAAGCCTCTTAACTTCCTTTTACATAGCCTGGGCCTCAGTTTCCTCATCTCTAAAATGGGGGCAAGAACACCACCGGTTCC
Organism: Hydrochoerus hydrochaeris; assembly: GCA_004027455.1. NCBI lineage: Eukaryota > Metazoa > Chordata > Mammalia > Rodentia > Hydrochaeridae > Hydrochoerus > Hydrochoerus hydrochaeris. Next base: position 193,932 of record PVLA01003472.1, read on the forward strand.
ACCTTGTCGGGTTGTCATGAAGAGCAGGCGACTGAATAGCAGGGCTTTCCCGGGACATCCCCGCCACGCGCTCAGTGGTATCACACGAGAAGACAGCGTCCCGCCTTCTCCCTGTGAGAAGGAGCCAATTTAAGGCGCCAACTTCACGTATTAATTTTGCTATAGACGGGAGGATTTAAATAGCTTTCTGAAAGGTATTTTTAAAAACTGCTTTCAGGGCTCTGAGGCTCTCTGCCTCGCCTTGGCGTCTCTGCAGCTGCCAAAAATACTCTGGAAATCACCGAAGTGCAGCCTAGCCTGGCCAAGGGGCTGCCGGCTCCCTTTGAGGCTCTGAAGACCGATTTCATCCCATGCGAGGCTCCAGCGCTGGTTCCGGTCAGTGTGACAATGTGGGGGCCTTAGCAATGGGGCTGGGTGGTTCCCCCCAGAACCTGGGGCCCCTGCCCGACCCTTGGTCCATGCTGCCAGCCTGCTTCTGCGCTCCCCTCTTCTCCTGAAGCGTCAGGCTGACCCCGACTCAGCCTTCGGCCCCTTTCTGCTTCAGGGGTGCCCCCCCCCAGCCAGGTCCTGCTTCCCAGAGCACCCGGGACCCGGACTCCTGGTCTTCAATGCCTAGGTCTGGACGCCTGAATAAAGGGGTGCTTGGCCCTGAGCCAAACTGTCTCAGGTCCTGACCCTGCCCCTCTCCCAGCGGTCCCCTGCACTGATGTCCATTGTGCACCCTGATGGCCATATGGCCAAAGGAGAACTTTCCACCCTCTGACCTAGTTTACCTGCTCTTCCGGGACGTGGCCTGGCCACTGCCTCATGCTCCGCACCCAGAATTATCCACCGCTTTGCAGTCCTCTCTCTCTTTGATGTCACAGAAAGCATTAGCAAGTTTCATCAGCCTTGTCTCCAAATACATCCTGGCCTCTGCCTCTTTCCATCCCCCTGCTTCTGCCCTGTCTGTGCCACTGTCCCCTGCCTGTCCCCTGCTCGGGCCCTCCAGCTGCCCTATAGGTTGCCACCCCAGCCTCTGTCCAAACATCCATTTGGCCCAGTGCAACTAGAAGGAGCTTTAAAAACACATCAGTCAGCTCTGTCACCGCCGGGGCTCCCCCTGCATGGAGTGAAACCCAAGCTCTGTGCACCCAGGCAGGGTCCCTGCAGCTCCTCAACCCCTGTCCTGCCCTCCAGCTCAGGCCGCTTCTGTCTCTCTCTCCCCTTCTTTCCAGCCATGGTGGCCTTGGGCCGTTGGTCCCTCTCTCTAGGACATACTTCCTCCAGGTTGTTACAAGCTGATTCTGGATCACCCTGTCACTGCCCAGATACCCCTGCTTGGATGGTCCTTTCCCAGCCTCACATGCTGGGTGGGTGCTTTTCTTGTTTATTGTGCAGCCTGTGTCTTTCCTGGGACCTGGAACAGGTCTTCAGTGAACGGCTGCCCCAGACTGTATCCATACCCGTGCCCCTTCCAGACGCCCGGGGTTTCCCCATCGAGTCTGGACCAGCAGGACTCTGGTCCTGGCTGAGCTGCCTGTGGCTGGATCCAGCCCTGGGTTGGAGGTCACCAGCCCGGAGTGGGGCAGCCGGAAGGGGCTTTGAAAGCCTGACTGCAGTATGGCCCAAAGGATTCTAGACTGCAGGTGGCTGAGGCCCAGCCAGACCACCCGGGCCAGTGCCTCGGTCCCCGGCAGCAGCCTGAGCTTTGGGACAGCTGTCCCTACCCGGTCACAGCCCGTCCGTGTTTACCCTTGGGCTGCGTTTTTCGAGGTTCAAGCTTGGTCCTGCTCAGATGTTGGACGAGTGGCCACAGCTGGGGTTCTTGCTGCTACTGTGGGTGTCTAGGAGCTGGGAGGGGTGATGGTGAACCCTCATACTCCAAGGCAAAGGTCCCTGGAGGTCCTGGTCAGTTTCAGACATCAGGGCATGCTGGATCCCACCCCCAGGGTGCAGGACAATGTCCCCATAGCAACCTGCACAGTGACCCCTGGACGCATGGGTGGGCAGCTTGCGGGCCAGCCAGCCTCCCTTCCACATGGCCCTGGGTCCTCAAGAGTGATCTGGGGACCCCAGAAGTGCTGGCCCATTCTCATGGCCCTGGAAGCCTTCCGGATTCCTGCTGTGAGGCAGGCCCTCTGCAGCGAGGTGCTAGGCGCCAGGTCCCCAACCCTGTCAACCCACCACCGGGGAGGTGTGCAGCCAGGGTGATGTGGGCAAAGGACAGTGCCACAGGCAGAGGAGTAGCCAGGACAAAAGCCTTGGGCTCAGCTTGCTCGATGGAAGGATGGGGGGAGTGTGGCTTGACGGGGGACAGCAGCAGAGAGGGACAGTGGGAGGGGGCCAGGTGGAGGGCAAACCACGCAGATAGATTTCAGCCAGAGTTGTACCTAGATTGTACCCTGTCTTGGGGAGTCATGGGTTAGTCCTCGTGGCCACCAGCCCTTTGCACGACAAAATCTGCCACCTGTGAGCAGGGGTGCTTCCTCTGCACTCAGCTCGCTTAAACTAGAAGTTAAGTGAGAAGTTTTAATTGGTTCTGGAAACTTTGAGGCCTTGGAGTGGCATGAAAAGGCCTTCTTTAAATGTTTAACAATAACAGTCTGTTAACAAATTCCAGACTTAATTTATCCCAGAACTTGTTAAAATTCCCTCTGTGCAGCCACCAAAGGAACGCGCTTCTGAAGTCATTTAGTTACCAATAAATTACAAGGGTCTGAAATCATTAGCAGAAAAGTAAATTGTTTTAATTGATCTGAACTTCAGTTAGGACCCAGGGACTTCGTTTCTATGCAGCTGCTCTTTCTAAGGGTCTAAAACAACAAATTAATCTCTCTTGAATCCTGTCATCTTTGGCTCGGTCCTTTCTCTCGGAGACTCGAGGAGGGAAAAGAATCAGAGGCGCAGCTGGGCTTGGGGCACAGCCTGGAGCAGCACGGAGGGACTGTGGCCCCGGGGGCTCCGGTCCCAGGTCTCTGCATTACGGGGCTGGGGCAAATCTCAGAATCGCCCTGCGTGCCTGTCCCTCTCGTCCTGACTTGCGGTCACGGGATTTATAATTAGGGAGCCGTGTGTTCGCGTTTCTGCAGGTACAGTGTGTGCGACTGCTTATCTTTTATAAAACAGCCTTTGCGGAGCCGTCTCTGGGCTCCACACCCAGGGTCTGGTGACAAAGAAGCCAGTCACTTTGGAAGCGGGACCATAAAGTGACCAGAGCTGCATTTTGGGGGCTCCTCCAGGCCTTTTGCAAATGAGCACAGATGCTGGGGGCAGGGAGGCAGAAGGCCAGGGGGGCTGTCCTACCCCAAGTATGGCCAGCAGGTAGAGGTACCGCCAGCTGTAGCCTAGAGGGGCTGGTGGCCAGGCCAGATGTCCCAAAACAGGGCTGTGTACACAGCCACCAGCGCACGAGGCTGCCGCGGGGCCTCCAGCTCTCCTATCCTTATTCTCCAGACTAGGCCTGGTAATATCGAGACGGCAAGGTCAGGGCCGGGTGGGGGCTTTAGGATCCATCCAAACTGCTCCAGCCCATGCCCCAGCCCCCACACTGTCCTTGAGGGACGTGTGTTGCTCTCTCTGGAATTTTCCTTCCTCAGATTGCTTCCAGGGAGAGCTCAGAACAGGTCCTGGCCATGGGGACTTGCACCGAGCAAGAAGCAAGAAGCAAGAAGCAAGGCTTGGGGGTCTGAGCTCTGCTAAACCCTCCCAGGAGCACGTGGATGTCAGGATGGGGGTGGGGCTTATGCTCCAGGGCGAGCACCCGAGATGCCCTGCGCCGCAGATGGAGTGCTGGGTGACAGGACGAGGGTCCTCCATTCCTGGTTCATGCTCAGCTTTACCTTGCCAAGCTGCGGTGCTTGGTTTGCTCTTGCCAAGCTGGGGTGTGTACTGGGCTGGCAAATCCCATCCCCATACAGCTTTGCCGGGTGCCTCCAGCAGGAGGGGAGCTGATCAAACACGGGGAGCCCAGGCCTGCCGCCACACAGCCAGGAGGGCAGCTGGGGTTTGAGACTGTCACAACAGTGTATCTTGGCAGTATTGATAGAGGTAACTGTCAAATTTACAAGGGGCAGCCAATCTGTGTCCCTCTGGGTATTTCCCCCAATAAAAGGAAGATCAAGGCCAGGGCTTCAGGGTCTGATTGGAGGCCCTGCCCAGCCTCTGGATGGCCAATATCACAGAGCAAACAATTTCCTGCCCAGAATTTCCTGTTGGGCAAGGGTTGCAGGGCATGTCCTGTAGGTGCTGGGCAGCAGGGCTTGGAGGAGGGTATTTGGGAGCCTTCACAACAGCACAGGGTGAGAGATCCAGCATGAGATGTGAGAAGACGGGAGTACCCGGGTCTGTCTCCCAGGTCCTCAGCACCCAAAACCAACCTCTGCTCTTTAATTAGAAACAAAGACTCCTGAGCCCTGGAAGAGGGTGGGACTCCCTGGGAAGCCTGAGGGAGGGAGCCGGACTGCCCACCGAGCTCCCTCCTCCAGCAGGCCCTGATCTCACGGAGGGAACAAATGTTAATGGGAAGCACTTAGAATGGAAAGGGAGTCTATTTCTCCTTAACTGTCTCTGGCTGCACAAAATTCTGAGAAGCGATTGAAGGTAAATTGCTTGGTTTTCAATTTTAAGCTGCACTTATCCAAGCGCAATCAGTCTTGCCTGATCGTGGCAGGAAATAATAAGCGCCTGACACAGGTCTGTCATGTGCCAGATAAGACGGGGATCGCTTCCCCTTTTCATTACAGAAAAGTACAGTCCCTTGTGCAGGTTCATTGATACGCTAAATTGGCCCTTACTTCCCTTGGGGGAATCTTCAGTCTGGAGGCTGTGGGCAAGGCCTGGCACCCGCTGGCTGGAGGGGGTATCATCACTGTGGCTACACCTGCAGAGCCCAAGGTGATCCTGGGTTACCCTGCAGGGGACAGTGCACAGAGGGCTGGATCTGGGCAGCCACACAGCACAGGGATGGAGAGTCTAAGGCCCCGGGTCTGCCAGACTTGGTTCAGAGGTTGGCCGTGTTTTATGATCTTGGGCACAGCTACCTCTCCAGGTCTCTAGCTGTGGGTCCTGGGGGTCACAGGATGAAGTGGGGGCTGCCGGGCTTTGTCCCTTGCCTGGAGGAGAGGACCAGAGGACCCTTGTGGGCATGGCCCCAGATGGGCAGGGTCTGTGCTGCTCTGTGGGGTCCTGCCCTAGAGGGAGGTGTCACTAGGAGTCTTGGTGACCGGGGCAGCACTGTGGTCACTGTTAGGAATGAATAAACCCCAGAGACAGGCGCCAATGGGGTATCAGAGATCTGTCCCCAAAGCTGCCTGTGTCTGCCCCACGGAGGAGGAACCTGGGGCTTCCTTTTCTCCCCCAGAGAGCCTGAGCCTGACCTTCAAGGGCAGCTTCCTCTGGGGGCCTCTGTGCCCTGTGACGCTTCCCGGGGAGGGGGCACCCCAAACCCCTGCCAGCCACAAACGCGCAGACCCTGAGTGGGGCAGCGGGGAGAGAGGACCTGTAGGAGCCAAGAGAGAGGGCCCTGTGCCTCCTGCAGGGCCGAGGTCCTCCTCTGCAAATGCGTGAGTTGGAGATAAATGTCCCCGGGGCGTGTCCTCCTCAGCCACGTAAACACAGCCGGCAGCCAGCGGTTAAGTAACGTCAGGGCTGACACGGGAGGCTGTGAGGTATTACTCACTCTGATAAGTTTAATGTATAATTTAGAAGCATATCATCAGGATGGAAAAAGGGAAGAACCTCTTAAATCACTCAGGAAGATATTCCGCGCTGGGATCCCGGGCGGTGAGGTTGGGGGGGTGCTGCATACTCGGGCAGATGCAGCGCCCCACACTTGCAGGAACTGGGTTTCGGGGGAGCCCAGGGCAGAGCAAGCTAGGGCGAGAGACCTAGGCTTTCCAGAGGCATGGGGAATGGGGGGCTGCGGCTAGGGCGGCGCCTCCTGCAGGCCAGGCTGGGTGGGTGGGCGGCCTGCTGGGGGGGCAGGGACAAGGGTGCAGCCCCTGGTGTCCTTTCAGTGCCTCCCTGAGCAAGGTGGGGGGCTTCTCCCTTGTACCTGGCCTAGTGGGGTGGAGCTGGAATGCAGACAGTAGCCTGGGGACTGGGGCTCTTCTCTGGGGGGCTGGGGGGGGCACAGGTGGTGTAGGAAGCAGACTACCCAGTGGGCCAGGGACTCCAGGAACCCTGCCCTGACATATGTGGCCAATTGGGGTTAACAAGCGTGGGTGCTCCCCCAGCAAGGAAGGAGGGACCCCAACCCAGGTCTTTATCCCACCAGGGAGCCAGGGGCCCTGGCTTTCCACAGAGCCTCTCTGAACCTGGATGCCTTCTCTGTCATTTTGGGGGACTCTCCACCACCCCACTGGACATGGTGAGGGTGGAGGGGGACCACTGGGAGGAGCCGGGCACCGGGGCATCTTCCTAACTTTCTTGGGTATTTCTACTTTCGTGAGGGACGTGCAAAGGGCAGGGGGTGGGGCGGGAGGGAGGCTGCGGGGAGCAGAGTTTCAGGTTGTCGCTGGTGGGCTAACCTCGGAGTGGGGCCTCCTTGGTTTGGGCCCACCTGGGGTTCCAGGCAGCCAGTCCTCTGGTCTGTTTCACACAGCGGGGGCCCTGGGATATGTTCTTGGGGTGTGACCCTAGGAAGGGGCTGTCCATGCTACAGGGGCCCAGGTTCCCAAGGGGAGGGACAGCTGGTGCCTGGTTGGGAGGGGACCCCTCTCCACTTGGCCTAACACCTCCCAGCCCCGCAGTCTCGCTGGTGCCCGGAATCCTGTCTCCTGGGAGTGGCCCTGCTGCCCTCCCTCTTCCAATCGTCTCAAGATGTCTGAGGTGGCCGCTGTCCTTGCTGTGAGGAGCTGCCCTTGGGATCCTGGGGATACAGATGGAGACTCAGTGCAGGTGCTGAGGAAGTGGAGATGTGGTCTAATGACCGCCAGCACCTGGGTCATCTCTGTGCGGGAGCAGGAGTGGCGCAGAGGTGAGGAGGGAGGTGGCCAGGTGGGGCTCAGGCACCAAGGTCCTGGGGCGGGAAGCTTGGGAGGATGGGGAATAGGGAAGACACACTGGCCCTCCCAGGCTGCCTGAGGCTTGCCATCGGTGGGCTCCCTTTCTCCCCTGTGTGAGTCCCCTCCCGGGTGCAGGAGCCAGCCGGGCTCTACTTCTCGGTCCCTCTCGGTCCCCTGGCTCCAGTGCACTGTGTGCCCTCAGTGGCTGCCTTCACATGTTCACATCCCTCCTCCTCCTTCCAGGCCACCCCAGGGCCCCAGTGCCCACAGGCTGGGCCCTTCTGTGTCTGTCACCATGTCCCTGGAGCCGTGCTGCCCATCCTCCTGACTCTTGAACTGACAGGGCCTTTGCACATGTTTGTCTCGCCACCAAGATGGCTCCTCCTGAGCTACCTTCACCGCCTCTTCCTCACCACGCTCAGGACATCCTTTCTGCAGACAGGTCCCCTCACGGCCGCTCTGCCTAAAACATGCCCTCGTTTTCCCTCCCTCTGCTCTGTCGTGGTGGTCACAGCATTTATCATGATCTGAAATTACGTTACAGGCCCACAATCCAATTCCAAAATCCATAAAGCTCTGAAAACCAAAAAGCTTTTTCATAACTCATTGGGTGGCAAAACGTGACCTGAACAAATGCGAGGCTATTTATAGTCCCGGTTCAGCCCCCTGCGTGTGAATATTCATATGTTTTGCTGCAGGAATATTAATGCACTTGATTACCAGCGGTGGTGGTGGGGTGCTGCTCCACACCCCACTGGGGATGTTATGTAATGTTCGGTCCACGAGCCTACGAAGTTTGTAAATGGCCACTCCGAAGGCTCCAAACCTCGGCACTGCGGGCATCACGGGACCTACCAACATCCAGCCATGCCGGTCCCCAGCCTCTCTCTGTCCCTCAGCTATGTGCACAGATGCTCGCTTCCAGGACAGGATGCCTGTCCATGCTGTTCGGCTCTCTCCCCTGTCCCTTGCCTGTGTAGCCCTCACCTGGGCTTGCCCTGGGGCCCTGTAGTGTCCAGTCTGAGCACAGTCCTGTTGAGCCCTGCCCTGTGGGTCTGGCCACCCTGGACCTCGCCTCCCTGGGTCTCTGCACCTCCGCCTGCCTCCAGTACAGACTGCACTAAGTCTGTGCGGCCCCGAGCCCTGACCCGGTTCGTGCTCTCGGTTCCTCCCAGCCCTCTGACCTGTGCCGTCCCGTGGTCTAGACCCTGTTGGTTCTGTTGGTGTCAGAGTGGAGCCCGATCTCCCTGCTTCTGCCCACCACTCTCTGGGTAGAACCTGCCTTCCCATGTTAGCGGGGCTCAGGGGAAGTTTGCTAACTGCGCACCACTGTTGCCTAAAGAAGTCCAGAGCGCATCATCCCCCAGCAGGTCCCCATCCGGAGGGCTTGTCACATGTCCCTCAGGCTCAGCTTCCCCTAGGGATTGGGGTCCCAGGAAACTTCCCAGATGCTTCTTCGGACTCTGCAGCCACGGGGTCCAGGCCCAGGGTGGGGACACTGATCTACGTCCCTTCATGGGACATGGTCCCTGTGCGGCATGGGACCCCACTCTGCTCCTGCTCCTGGCACCAATCTGGGCACTGGGAGGGCCTCGTGGGTTGGGACTACCTGTGAAAGGACAGAGCATCCAGGGGCCCCCCAGAGAGTGGCAGGGACAGGGTGGGGTCCTTGGCAAGCCTTGGTCTCTGGTTTTGTCCTGAAGAAAGAGCAGAGGGCAGATCACCGGTGGGAAGTGCACCGGGCCCACCCCACATCTCTGTCCAGCACTGGCCTGGCCTCTGCTTGCTTACCTCAGGGGGCTCATCCTGGGGACGCCTTGTTCACCCTGCTGACCCTGGAGCCCTCATACTTCTCAGCCCCCCCTCCCCCCGCCCCCGCCATTTCCCGCTACGCAGTGATACCAGTATCTGTGACAGTCCCAGGACAGATAGTCCCAGGCTTGGGCTCTGCACCTTTCCTCTCTTCCCTGTCCGCTGACTGCCACGGAAAGGTGACCACCCTTTACTCCCGCTGTGGGATGGACCCGCAGGGGACACTGAGCTCAGAGACAGTGGGGCCTGGAGCTCTCCCGGGGCCCTGAGCTCAGAGACAGTGGGGCCTGGAGCTCTCCCGGGGCCCTGAGCTCAGAGACAGTGGGGCCTGGAGCTCTCCCGGGGCCCTGAGCTCAGAGACAGTGGGGCCTGGAGCTCTCCCGGGGCCCTGAGCTCAGAGACAGTGGGGCCTGGAGCTCTCCCGGGGCCCGGCCAAGCAGCCTGTGCCGCTGTCCCTAAAGCTCACTTCCTTCTTCCTCAATGCCCAGGTCCCAGGGATGTGGCTGCTTGGGTGGCTGGGTGACACTTCTGAGCTGCTGTGGCTGCTAGCCAGGCCCGTGCTGCTGAGCTCTGGCCAGCAGGGAGTTTGTGGTCCTGAGGATTTCACCAGGATCTTTGCACTGAGCTCTAGTTTCCCCTTTTTAGAGAAAAAATTTATATTTTGAGACAGGGTCGTGCTGTATCACTAAGTTGCTTAAGCTGGACTAGAACCTGTAGTCCTTCTGCCTCAGTTTCCCAGACTGCTGGGATAACAGCCATGAGCTCTCTTGAAATGATCTTAAACTAAGGGGCTGTGTCTCTGTCATTCCTGGGGGCTGGATACAGACATGATGGCTGGCCTTAGGGCAGCCATAGTGGGCCAATAAGGGCTAGAGTTTATGTTAGTGCAAGAAGACACAAGAAGCTCGGGTCCCTTGGGAGCTGTGGAGCTACCACGCCAGCAGGGGAGCAGCACACATCTTTGCCTTCGGATCCTCTGTTTGTTTAGGATTCAGCCATGGGCAGCTGAGCCTGGGGAATCCAGGGCCCAGGCAGCTCTCTCTGAGATAATCACAGCCATTCCCAAGGGTGCATGGGTGCAAGAGGCAGGGGTGGGTGGAGGCGTGGGAAGCGTGTGGGAGCACTGCATTATGGGAAGTGTTGAGCGATGGGTGCAGGAGGTGGCCCGTTCTGCCTCCATGGAACAGCTTTGGGGACCCTCATGGGTAGGGGTTGCCAGTTCCTATCGAAGGAGCCCTGACTCCTGGAGTAGAGAATCCAGCTCTAGGGGTCAGCACCAGCGCCTCCTGTTGCTGGATTACTTGTAACATGAAAATTGCAGAAGCAGCAAATGGGGCACCCTAAGAGAGCCCCCCAAAAGTGATGGAAGAAGGTTCACAGGACCTGCTGGCTCACTGCACCTAATCTCCACCGTACTCAGTCCTTTCACCCCACAACCACTGACAGGAATCAGGAAGCCCTCCTGCCTCTGTGATGCAGGGGGAAACTGAGGCACGGCTTAAAGAGTCTAAAGCCCCAAGATAGAGCAGTGTGAATTCCCAGAATAGTGATTTTTTTCCATCCAGAACAATCCCACAAGAGAACCCTGCAGGTTCCTGGGGCCAGGCCAGGGAGCAGAAATCCCCCGAACCTTGGGCCCCCAGGGCCGCTGGAGGGCCGCGGTCCCTGCCGGCCTGAGGAGCTGGTGGTCCTGCCCAAGGTCCTCCCTGGCACCGGCCCACTCAGCCTCGCTCCCTGATTTCTGGTGCTGGCCTGGCCATTGTTTCTGTGCTTTCTCTAAATTAAAAACCCATGACTGCCCCTTCCTAGGTAAAAGGAGTTAATTTTCCATTTGGGCGTGTGGGAGGGGTCCCTGGGGAACACGGTGACTAAGCAAAACAAATAAATAGATCAATATTTCATTTTTCTCCATGTGTGAGTGGCCGCCATTGCTTAGCAATCCTACAGACCGCACTGCGGGCCCCTCGGAGATGGCCACCAATGCCGGGAGGGACCTGGGTTTGCATCATCTTGGGGTGAGGACCACACTCACTGTTTGGCCGAGATGTCCCTGGAAGCCCAGAGCCCAGAGGAGAGGGTGGGATCTCAGGGGTAGGTGGGTGGCCAGAAGCCCTGGGCACCAGCAGGGGGATGGAGCTGGTGCTCACTGCTCAGGCCAGGCTGCCCTGACCTCAGGGCCACCAGAGTCCCCTGGACGGGGCTGCCTGCCTTCTTGGGCTGCTCGCAGGCTGGCACTCTCCGTGGTGAGCTCCTACGCTCCATGGCTCCCGGCATGGTGACACCTGGTGTGTTGGCACTGGTGTCCCAAGAGCTGTGTGCCTGAGGGTGAGCTTCTCTGTGCACACATGAGCCCAGTGAGGTGACACAATTTCCACATGGCCCGGCCACAGTGTTCTGCTGTATCTCACTGAGCACCCAGGTTTGGGGTTCCAAGGTGCAGACCCCCAAAAGGCATGGAGCCAAGCCCAGGCTCCACCCTGAGCCTGTGCAGCAGCCCGAGGCAGGCAGAGCAAGCATGTACGTGAAGGTTGTGCAGGGTGCTTGGCACAGGTCAGCCCTCAGGCCACCATCGCCTCACCAAGAATGAGTAGGGTCCCAGCCAGGGAGCTGTGGAGGAGCTGGGAGCCCCATCCCCATCCTCAGAGGCCGGCGCCTGGGTCTACAGACACTGTAGAGTCCAGACACAAGGCCCGACCCTCAGCCTGGCATCTGAAGCTCCCCCAAAGGCCCCAGCACCCCATCCTCTCTGGGCATCCTCCCATGTAGCCTCTCTCTATGGAGGGAGAGGGACCTCCCTCTCATTTACACTGTCCCCACCCCATCTCCCCTGAAGTGAGAGCAGAGGTTCAGCAGGAACCCCCCAGCCTGAGCCACGGGGAGAGTCTGATGCTTAGCCTCAGGGGTAAGGACACTGTGGACACCCAAGCCACCTCTGAGACCCCAATTCCTGGGTCTCCCCACCCTCAGGTTCCCTTCTGGGAGGCTCCTCCCTCTTTGCCATTGCTTCTAACTCTCAAAGTCCAGCGAAGTCCAGTCCAGAGAGTGACCCGTTGCCTCACACCCTGCACTGCCCTGCAGGTCAGGATACATTTCAGCCAGAAGCCTTGGCTTCTGCCTTGGTTACCCACCTGTTCCCTCTTTCAGTATGCAGAGCCCTGAGGACAGGGACAGTGTCTGTGGTGCAGGACGCTCAGCTCTGAGGACTATGCTGGCCTAGCACAGAGGCCAGCAGTTGGCATTTGAGCCACCTGAATGTGGCCGGATGTGGGGACCTCAACCTCCTGCAGCAGGTGTTGCTCAGGTGATGGCCTGGACTGCAAGGGTGCTGCCAGTGACCAACAACCTTGTGTTTTCCTGGGCCTCTCCAGGGTCCAGGTGCTGAAGGAAATGGACTTTGGAACGAAATCAACTGGACTAAGGCCGTGGCCCTGGCCCCTGGAGGGCCTTGGGGATTCCTGCTCTGACATCGTGCTTCTTGGCTTCTCTCTGGTGGGTGATAAACACCTTGTGTCCTTCCAGGGCTGTCTCGAAGGCCCCTAAGACCTCGCTGTGACCCCCACTTCCTGCTTCCCAGTGGCGGCCCAGGCTGCCACACATGGTTATGCCTCCTTTCCAGGGCTTTTCCCTGGCTGGCGTGACATCTCCAGGCTGGAGGGGAAGTGCCAATCACTCCACGACATCCAAGGACTCAGGCTACCTGTGTGTGCCCACCCAGAGGAGCTTAAGAACCGAGGGACAGTCAGGTGTCCCTGAAAATGCCCAATTCCCCCTGGATGGGTCTCTCCCCATTCTCCCCTTGGCCACTGTGCCCTCATCCTTGGCCAGGTCTCAGGCTGGTCTTATGATGTCCAAGGACAGCCCTTCCTGTCTGCCACATCCCCCAGGCTCTCCTGGGAGCTGGGGTTGTGTTGGGAGATCCCACATGGGAACGGTCCCAAAGCCCCCATCATGGATTCCTGCTGTGGGCCATCCATTGCTTCAGAAGTGGTAGGGACATGGATGGAGTAGGTCTCCTGGGTCCCTGTCCACGAGGGCCAAGGGCAGCGAGGGGTGTCTCCTCTGCAGGTGGTGGCACTCCTGCAGGACAAGGGCCTTCCCAAGACTGGTGGCTCTGTTCTCACTGCCCTGACTCCCTGGAGCCATAGGGCCTCAGTTTCTGCCTTGTGAAATGGAAGCGCCATGGGTCTGCTCTTCCTTGAGCCTTCTCTGACAGGCCTGGGGTGGCCCCTGGATTCCTTCTTTGAACTTTCTGGGTCCTCCGGAAGCCAGGGTTCCCAGCACATGAGTTTGGGAAACACACATGCAGTCCGCTCCTGGGAACTCCCAACACGCTGGCAGTGCAGGGTGGGGTCTACAAAGCCTGCCCAGCTTGAGCTCATCCCGTGGGCCCCCCGTCTCGAGGCAGCAAGCAACAGTGACTTGAAATACAGCTTTGCAAATGACACTCTCAAGCAGAGGTTGGCAAACAATAGCGCACATACCAGATCTGCGCTGACACCTATTTTTGTAAGTAAAGTTGGTTTTGCTTTTTTCGGTACTGAGAATGGAACTCAGGACCTCGCACTTGCCCGGCAGACGCTGTGCCCCTGCGCTACATCCCCGGCCTGTGAATGAAGTTTTATTGGCTCTCGGCCAGCTTATTCATGGACATATTGTCTATGACGGCTTTCTGGCTACAGTGGCTGAGTGTTTTTGCTTGTTTGTCTTTGGCAGTGCTGGGGATGGAGCCCAGGGCGTCTCGCATGCCAGGCAAGCTCCCTACCACTGACCAACATCCTGCAGCAGCTGTGATAGAGACCACAAGGCAGATAACACTGTCGTCTGCCCCTTTAGGAAAACAGGTACCGACTTTGGCTTCAGGCTGAGGACTCGGGAGACCATTTCAAAGAAGGTGCAGCCTTGCAGGGTGCACGGGATGAGAGTAGCATTTGCAGGTAGGAGGCAACCTGATGCTGACAAGGGGAAGCTTGGGAGCATTTCTGAGTCCACCAGCATGGCACCCCCAGCCCACACACCCAGTGTTTCTCAGGAACTCTCAGGACCTCCAATGCCCAGGCTGCTGACCTCACAGCCAAGAGTCCTGGGCTCAGGGACGGGACAGTGTGGCCTTGTGGGTCCTTCCCATGGACTCATCACCTTGTTCTGCAGTGGCCTCAGCATCCCTGACCCTGAGGTCCCCGGGCCACCGTCAGAGCCACAGGCAGACCCTCAGTGGCAGTATGCAGTATTTGAGTTGACAAACCTTTACCCTCTGCCTCCCCGCCCTGGTGCTGTGGGTCCCCGCTCCCTGTACAGACCTCTCTGAAAAGCGAGTTTCCGGCACCACACCCCTTCCCACGGCTCCTCCTCCAGGGCTCTCTAGTGCTGCTCCTCTGGCTGCAGTGCTGCTGCCAAAACTCTCCTGATGTGGCCTTGGCTGCACCCCAAGTGTCTCAGACCACTAGGGCCACTGGGACAGCACGTCCCACACCGGGGTGGGGGGTCACGGACCTCAGGTACCTGTTGCTCACAGTCTGAGATCACTGCACTGGCAGATTTGGGGTCCGATGGGGACCTACTTCCTGGTTCAAAGACAGCTTTGTCCTTGCTGTGTCTTCACAAACTGGAGGGGGGCAGGATCTCTCCGGCCTCTTTTAAAGGACCTAAGCATTTCTCAAAGGCCCCACCTTCTAAACACCATCACCTTGAAGAGTCAGGATTTCAATCCATGAGTTATGGGGGATATAAGCAGTTGGTTCCTAACCCCAGTGCACTCAGTATCTCCCCATACCACCATCCTGTGCTTTGCTGCCATCGGACCCATCTTCTTACTCCACATTTTTGATCTCCTAGCAGGTGAAGTATCCAGGGAAGGAGAAACCAGAAGATCACTCAGCAATCACAGAGTATCAGAGCAGCAAATAATTTGCAAGTGTGTCTCCTTTTCCCTGCCTATACCAGTGCCAGACATTACTAATCCATCACTGCACTGTTTTCCTCAGAGCCAGTATTCAGACTCCTCTTTGAAGAGTTTTATCAAAAGCAATAGACTACATGCTATGGTTTGGCCAGGGTGAAAACTGAGGTCCTGAGAGGGGCAGTGCCTGGTCTGAAGCCACATATCCATTTAAAGCAGAACTACCCAGAGATGTGGTGAGGGGTGGAGTGGGGTAGAAGAATGCAGTGTAGGCAGAGCCAAGATCCTGAGTAGGGCCACCTTGGGCCTGACTCCAGTGGGCAAGAATGTGAGACTCTGCAAAGGATCACCTTGAAGGTGTCAGCTGACATCTGAGCACTGAGTGCTGGCCACGGACAGGGCTAAACATGGAACATGAGTTCTCTATGTGTTCCTTGCTCTTACCTAGCCCATTTTACAGATGAGGCCAAGAGGCACAGGGAGAAGCAGCTCTTGTTGGGCTGAGTGAGGAAACAAAGGAGTAGCCCAGAGCTCAAGACATGCTGCAGCCAGAATCAGCATTGTCAGTGGTTGGCACGCATCCTTCTGGGAAGCCCTGGACTAAGGTGGCTGGACACCAAGCTGGCAGGAATCAGGAATCTTGCCGTCTCAGCCCTTCCCACAGGCTTGACCCCTGAGAGTCTAGTGACCTTCTCTAGGAGGCAGGGAGGCTGAGGGTGAGATAGGAGTACTGGAGAGACACAGAGCTGGCCTGGGAGACAGCTGGTGTTGTATAGCGTCGAGAGGGAGCAGAACAAACAGCCCTCCCTCTGGAAAATGACCCTGCTGATCCTGGAGTTAAAAATAGAGGTGTATTGATTGGGAACTGTGCCTAGCACCAGCTATCAGTGCTTCATTGGCAAAAGCACTGGCCTGAGTCAGCCCCTCGGGTAATTTATTTTTCCATCCCCACACACCCTGGGAGGGGCACATGTCCCCAGCACCATGGCTCGTTCGCTGGGGAGCTTGACCTGGACCCTACCCTGTCTCCTCTGCCATGAAAAGCACCCAGAAATGCCTGCTCAGAAGGCGCGTTTTGCAGGCTTACAGGACCAGCTTGTTGTGCCTTTCCCTGTCTCTCCCTGGATGGCCCGGTCGTTGCCTCTGGGTGGACACCTGCAGGACCCCAAGCCCTCTCGGCCCTGGGGGTGGGCCCTCAGGCTTCCCATGGGGAGCACCAGGCCTGTGGAAGGTCTGAGTAACACGGGGGTGTGTGTGTGTGAGTATCACAGCGAGGCATTCTGGAACCACATGATGTCACATCTGGCTGCGAGTCCCCTCCACGAGGGATCCCCTTGGGCACTCCTCTTCCTAGGTGCTCACTCAGCAGGGACACAGGGGCTCCACCTAGCTGCAGATGGGCTTATGATGCCCCTACAAATGCATGTCTACTTGGAACCCCAGAACACGACAATATCTAGAGAAAGGTCCTCAATGACGTAGGGAGGCAAGGTGAGGGTACGGTGTACCGGGGTGGCTTTAGGTCTTTATAAGAGGAGGGGAGACACATGAGAGGGTGAAGCTCCAGATTGGAGGGACACTGCTGCAAGGAAAGGGATAGCGGAGGCCACCAGGAGCCCCCAGAGTGACGGCAGCTTCTTCCTAGGAGCAAGCCCTGCTTGCACCGTGGTTTTGGACTTCCGGCCTGAGGACTGTGGGACAAACACCCGCTGTATAAAGCCACTCAGTCTGCAGCACAAAAGCTGTGCCAGGACAGCCCTCCGACGCCCAGAGCTGGGGCACCACCCCCGGCTTGGAGTCAGAGCCTGCAGCTGCCGGCCAGTTCACTTCCCTGGGCTCTAGGACAGGCCAATAAGGTCACCTTGGGGGAGTACTGAGAAGGCTCTGTACCTGCTGTGGTGCATCCAGCTGCAGAGGGCTGATGTCCGTACACTCCCTGGTCCTGCGTGCTACCACGGGTCCTCCTGGGGCAGAGATGGGAGGGCTGCCCAGCTGGAGGCCCCGGAGCACAGAGACACAAACAGAAGAACACGAAGAAGACCTGGCTTTGCAGCAGGGTGTGGGCAGGGAGGGGACCTCTGGGGAGCCTGGCCCAGCTGCTGGCTCCCTGCGGGAGCAGTGTGTGGCTGCCAGGCAGAGGCTCGGGCCAGAGTGAGCACAAGCCAGGCGGGTCCCTCGGCACACCCGGCCCTCAGCTAGCCCAAGCTGGCTCAAATGAGCATCTTTCATTTCCCTTCTGTCCTTAGCCACCTTCCTGCCAGCTGTGGTCTGGACGTTTCTTCCCTCAAATCCATGTGCTGAGATTCTGAGCCTCTCAGTGATTGTGTTAGCAGAGAACCTGGGATCGGAGCTCTCCTGAATGGGTTTGGTGTCCTTACACTAATTAGTGTCCTACGGCTCTGGGAGGAACTTTTGCCTCGAGACAGACCCCACAAATCCTCACATCTAGCAATGCTGAACGACACCTCTGATTTGCTGTCAAAACTGAGGCTCAGGGAGGCTGGGGAGACTGCCGACACCCCAGGTCGGTTCACAGGGGCTGGACCTCTTTCTTGACTTTCAGGCTCTTTCCAGCAAGACCACGCTGATGTCTCCCCAGGAGGAGTGTGGAGAGCAGAGGGGATGCCCCTCAAGTCCACCTGGGGAGTGGGGGCCTGGCTGGGTCTGTGCCGGTCTGGCAGTGGCCGGACAGGACCTTGGTCTTGTAAACAAGTGGTGCAGGGTCAGAGCACAGATTTTGCTGTCCTTGGCATAGCTGTGGAGTGGACATGTGAGCCTAGAACCTCGTTCACTCAGTGCTACAGGTGTGGAGTGGGGCAGTGGGCTCAGCTGGAGAACTCACTTCCTGAGCACGCCCACCACTAGGCTGAGAGCATTGGGCTGGGCAGCTCTGCTGTCTGAGCAGCTC